>CM031235.1:35431977-35874003 GCA_018340775.1 Taxus wallichiana var. yunnanensis | reverse complement strand
TTTAAGATACTCCTTCAACTAGGATATGTGCACCAAATGGTGGCCCAAATCTGCACTCTTCCACACAACCTTAGATAACACGACACAAAATCTTGAAGCAAAATACCAACAAAGTATCCAGGAATCCCTATTTAATCATGACCTGAGGTGCACCCAAAGGTTTACAAACAATCTCAATATTCAAGGACAGTAAAATGATTTTAAATCTATTTATCTTCTATCAGATGAAGGCTCTTCTAAATATAAGATTACAAATGCCATTAAACCATCAACAAGAAATGAGACCATGTATAATCAAAGATATCCTAAACATAAGATTGCAACATGAGTAAGAAACACAAATTGAAATCATTCTAAAACATAAGCATATGCAAATTTTTCCAAGAGATAACACCAAATAATCCAAAATTTGATCAAATACATTAGCAGGGGAGTGCTATAAGAATAATCTCAAAGCTTGTTGATGGCTTTACAACTGAAACCAACTCAACATGATGAAATTTGATACAAAAATGGAATTGAAAATGGCTCTCAGGCAGTTTTCTCAGAGAAAATGGGCTTCTTCCTATTTTTCCTTGAAAAAATTCTACATCTTTTTCTCTCCTCTTTCTCAAATTCTCCAAAAATATCATATATACTCAATGCCAGCTTGGAGTCTTGCCTCCCAAGTAAATAATATGCTTGAGGGATCAAATTTGTTACAAAAACCCTTATCCTTTCATGAAAATGACATAAAACTGAAAATAGCTCGCATATTGCTAGGGATGCACAAAAAGTTTAAAATATTACACAAATTCAGATCCTTATCCATCCCAAAGTCACGTTTTTTTCATTCAGGCATGCCAGCATGTTTTACTTATCATTTTTTACCTTTTCCCCTCATCATTTCACCTCTGCAACTTTTGATTTTCATTTTTCACATTTTTTACATCGGGCCCAAGAAAAATGTATAAAAATACCACAAATCACCAAATTAGGTCATAAAAATGTCACCAATGTTCTCAGAAGGCCGAGGCGACCCAAAATCATATAAGGTTTGATGCAATTTGATGAAGAAATGATGAATCCAAGGTTGTTGGAGCTCCCATGGCGGCCAAAACAAACAAATGCACAAGTATCTCCGATTTTGATCAACTTTTAATATCAGCCCTCCACGTGGACAATGTCATTTAAAAATATAAGCTCAGAGATACCTTTTTGACCTTTGAATGGGGTGGGACACATGTCAAAATGTGATTGGATCAGACTCCCATCCTTTAGGAATGCATTTGTGACCTTTTTAATTTTGGAAAATTTTGCAAAAATTCCCCGCTTCTCCCCTGGACCCACCACGTGTCCATATGTGGGCCCCATTGAAAATGTGGGCCGATTCTATCAATTTTTCCATTTTTTAGATTTTGGAAAAAAATTACATGTTTCCCCATGGGCCCACACTCTGGTTTTCCTCTTTGCCACGTGTCCATACTCTATTTGTTGCAGGGTTCAACCTTTCAAATTTAGCCTTGAATCCTCCCTGCCAAATTTACAAAATTTCAAAAAAATTCCCCGGGCCCGCACTTCCCCATTTTACCATTTAGGACATGTGTTGGCTCTGGATTGGAGCGGCAAAAATTTCATAAAATTTTCCATCAGTCCCCCTACTTGACCTTTTCATTTCCGAACACATGTCCACTTCTTATTGGTTGAGGACCTTGACCCAAAACTTGACTTTATACCATTTGAAGTTAAAACTTCAAAACCATCACAAAACCTACCGACCCCTCATATTGACTTCTTCTGGCCACATGTCACCTCGTGATTTTTGTGGAGCTTCACTTAAATTTTAACTTTAAAGTTTTGAAGTTAAAAACTTCAAATTCATCAAAACCTCCACCCTCCCATGCTGACCTTTCTTTGAACACGTGCCCACCATGGATTGGCCAAGGGCTCTCGGGCCAAAATTTCACCTTAATACCTTGAGTCAAGAAACACAAAAATTTACCAACACCTTCCGCCACCCGCATGTCCCTCAAGCCACATGTCCTCTTCCCATTTATTGTGGGCTTTTGGGCCTAAACTTGACTTTGAGAATTTTTCCAAAATGAAAGCCAAAATTCCTAAGGTAAATGTGCCACTCCTCGACCAATCAACATGCGCCACATAGGCAACCTTTATAAAAAGTGGAGCCATGGACAATTTTTTTCCTTTTTAGCAGAAATTTCTAAAATGACAAGTTTGGAAAACATCTCCCGACCACCCCCGGCTAATAGAAACACACCATGTTGTAATAATGTTATGATGATGAATTTGACGGGTATAATACGCTCATATGACTATCAAAACGTCAAAAATACAGAGGATGCCCTAGAAATCAAATTTTTAACAAGGCAGATTTCTTGATCTTAAACCAATTGAATCATTTTTTGACATTAATTTTGACCTTGGGATTGGGAAAATACTTGCACAAATTTGGGATTCAATCAAACTCGAATTTTTCATGATTTGACAAAGGAAAAATGACACATCCCATAAAAAATGAAGAAATTAGGGCACAAATGGGGGCAAATTTGGAAAATTATTTCAGAATAGGGCAAAACAATATCACCATGGGCACTTTTGTATCATTTTCAAAGTACTCAACTAGATAAACTGAATTGCAGACCACCAGCTTGAAAAATAAAACATTTTGAGCAAAATCGGATATGAAAAGTTATGGCACATTATTAAAACTCAATAAGGGGACCAACATATCTAATAAAGAGATAAACAGATTTAAAATCAATTTACCTTCCTTGAATTTAGATATTGTTGTAAAACTTTGGGTTCACCTTAGGGCATGACAAAATAGAGATTTCTGGATGCTTTATTGGTTCATCTACTTCAAGCTTTTATGGCAAGTTATCAAAGATTGTGTGGAAGAGTGTAGATCTTGGCCTCCATTTGGTGCACGTATCCTGGTTAAAGGAGTACCTTAACCCTTTTGAAGCATTCTGTTGTGTGGGTCTTACAAATTTCTTGCAAAGGTCCTCAAAGAATTCAGAAAATTTTGGTTAGTCTTGTCTAAAATATCCCACCAAAAATTTCATTAAGAATAACTAATCCTACCCCTGCATTGCATTGTGTGTCAACAAAAGAACACAATCCATTTACAAAAATGCACAAAGCAAATCAGGATCATACCATGTCTTTAGCAGCCTTAGCCTTGTTTTGAAAGCATTTCCATCATTTAGTAGTGACAACTCTGTTGATTTTGAATAATGTAAAATTGATCATGTTTTCCCAAGGCCATCTTCATATAATATGCATAGTATAAGGATATCTCCACCTCCTTCACAAAAAGAGGCTGCAATATAGGTTCTCTTACCTTGGTTGAAAGGCACAACCTAAAATAGTGAGGATTAGATCAAAATCTTTCAAGGTGCTACCCACTTCTTCAAAGCCTGAGTGCTAACACTTCTCAAATAAATTACTTCCTCGCCTACAAAATGACATATAAATCATTTATCTACCTCTGAGTTTCTTATAAAATCCATGATGCTACTCAAGTTGTTAAGGAGATTAAATCTGGGTCCCAACACCTTAATGGCACCATTGTTGGCGACTTGTTTTGAATTCCTAGGAAATAATTTGCATTGCTGAGATTGATTTGTTGATTCATTGCTAGTCCATATTTACTTGTCCCATCAACAACACCGAAATGGCACCGCTTCGGGGACATTATTGGTATTTCAATATTTCAGATCCCTGGTAATACTTCTTCTGTGATGTATGTGTAATTACAAATTTGAGTATCATTTTCTAATCAAATTTGTAAGGATTGAGTGAAGATATAAATTCTGCCTGAAAATTTTATCAGTTTCTAGTAGTAGTTTCACTTCATTTGCATTTTTGATTGATAAATTCAAAGAAAGGAAGGTCTGATCTATAAATTTTGGTAAGATTTTCAAAGTCTTTAATAGATATTTGACAGAGTATTTTAGTGCATTTGCACAACTAGGGTGAAATTCCTTAGTGGCGAGTCCATGTTGTTTTGATCTTGATAAGTACCAGTGTCTTAACCTTTCTGTCATTTACTTTGGTGTTGCTAATCTCTATAAACTGGAGGGAAGAATATCTCTCTTCATTAAATAATCTACTAAGAAGTTGTTCTCGATTCAAGGAACTCAGAGTTAGAAGGGAGAAGAGTTTGGAAATTTGTTAAAGGTCAGACATCAGGAAAAGATATATCCATTGGTGAGAGAGATCAACCTTTGGTAGAGGATTATCACTCTTCTTCAAGTGATTTTGATTCAATCAATCCTCTCATAAACTTTTTTCCTTAGCTAGTGAAGGTCCTTCTGCTATACCAGGTAAGTTCCTTCTCTAATCTACACCTCTTTGTTTCAATTCAAATAGAACTTTCCATGAAAATCAGCACTTAGAGAACACCAGTCTTGTGAATCACATTCTTGAGCCCCAAAGACCTTGCACTCCTCATCAGCTTGTGTCACCCCCAAGATCACCTCCACCAAAAAATATGGCTTAGCCTAGACCTCCATTTGTTGTTAACACCTTTGGTCCTATAGACTTTAGAGGAATGGATGGTCACCCAAATGTTGTCCCACAAGATGTCGAAATAGATTGCCTAAATTTCAAGGTAACAAGTGTAATAACTAGTGATCAACATCTCAAACTTTTTGTTAACATGATGGAAGATTCTGAGATAGAGTTTGAAGATGTGTATATTAAATTTTTCATTCATACACTAGAGGAGGATGCTAGGGATTGGTACAAGGCTCTGCTTGATAATTCAATTGATTCTTGGACTAAGATGAAGAATGCATTTAGGTTGAAATATGGTGACAAGACTGATCCTAGATTTCTCTTGTCTAAGTATTAGAATATCAAGAAGAACCCCATTGAATCAATCCATGAATTTAACACAAGGTTTAACAAATATTTGAGAATGCTGCATGTTATTTTGAGGCCTTGTGATGAGTCTTGTTTAATCAAATATGTAGATGCATTTGATAAAAAGGCAGCCTACTACTTAAGAGACAAGAACCCTACCAATCTAAGACAAGCTTTCACCATGGAAATTCAAATTGAAAACAATATCAAAGAAATTGGGAAACCTCTTAAGAGAGATGGAGTAAATTTGATGAACCCCGAAAAACCTCAAGCTAGCAAGGGTGCTGATTTAGAGGAGGTTGTGAAAACTTTGGCAAGGGTCTGTCAAAGAAATCTCATACAAGTTGGCAAGAGCTAAGAAGGGAATTGGGAAAACTTCACAAGGTTAGCAAAAAGCACAGAACCATGACAGATTTGCCAATCATCCTAGGGGTGATCAGATATTTGATGACAAAGGCAAAGGGCCTATTGGATTTGGAAATAGACAATCTCAGGCCAAGGAAAATAAGGTAGTGCCTGATCCCCTAACTGCTAGGGTGGCTACTGTTGATGATGCAAATCAGATTGATTGGTGTGATAGATGTTTTTTACCCCATCCTCCATGTGGAACAGATCAGCAAATTGAAGAGGAAGTTGATGATGAAATTGATGATGATGCCTGCATGATGCACATCCCTGTAGGTTCATAAAGGGAAGTAACTTAAACAAATGTCATAAGTTCTAGGATCACATTACTATTTTTGGGATTGTATCCAATGGGTACATCTTCTTCCTCCTCATGTTTTAGAAATTGATAATGTACAAGCCTTTGAGCTGCCCAATAATGATTTTGAATACTTAAGAGCTTTGATGATTGAGAAGTATGATGGTGGTATCCCTTCGGAGGAGGATAGGCAGCTGCTTATGAATGTTGTAGTTGCCCAAGAGAAGGAGCACAATACTAGAAGTAAAGTTACCAAGGGGCAACAAGCCAAGTCAAAATTTCCATTGCTTACTAAAGAAACTCTAAAGAAAAATACATCTGGTAAAGGCCCTATTCCCCCAAGAAAAACTTGTGATCCTCCCCATGCCCAAACTGAAAAGACTACCATACCATCTAATGAATTTGCTTGTCTCCCTTCCAATGCTGCCTTGCCCAAGAATGCTCCATATGATATTGCCCAAGTCTTGAGTTAGATCAAGATTCCTATCCCAATTGCTGAGTTGCTTAGGATTTCTGAGCACAAGAAGAGGGCTTTTGAATATTTAGGATTCAAAGAGGAAGAGAGTACCCAAAGCAGAGTTGGAAGAAAGGTTGAAGTTCCTATTGCCATTACAAAATTGGAACAACCACAAGTGTTAGAAGAGTTGGGGGAACCACCTAAAGTTTACTTAGGAACTTCTTTGGTTAAATCTCAGCTGAACATGGATCCATTTTTCACAACCTTGGTTATCAAAGACCAGTTACATAATTGTATGTATGACTCTGGGGCATCATATAATGTCATGCCTTTGGAGGTCATGAATGAATTAGGAATCAAAGTGATAGAAGCTTATAAAAAATGTGCTGCCATGGACTCCAGAGAAGTGCCGGTAGTTGGTTGTGTCAAAGATCTGGTGGTGCAACTTGCATCTTATCCCTGGGAGGAATTTGAAATTGGATGTTGTGATTGTTGATTGCCCTACCAAATGGGGTATGTTATTATCAAGGAAATGGGCTACAAGTGTTGGTGGGAGTGTCCAAATGGACATGTCTTATGCCACTATCCCCATTGAAGGAAACTTAGTGAAGTTATGTGGAGAGAAGAAGATGATGTACCTTATTGAAGACCCAAGCAATGCATCTTATGAAGTTTTGTAGGCAGATGCTAGTACTGATCACTTTGTGAGTTTTGTGGATTTTAGGGAGTATGAAGTTGTTGAAAACATATCTCCTAAGTATGTTATTTTTTCTGGAGATTTGGTCCTTGATTCAACCTTGAAAAATGCTAAAAGGTTTGACCTGAGCACAATGGAGGAGCTTCAAAGAAACTGGATGGTTTACAAATTAAACAAAGAAGAAGAAGAGGTATATTTCTAGTTGCTAAAAACATATCAAAACCTCTTGGCATGGTCATATCCAGCATGGAGGACATTTGGGGTTTCCCCTTGATTTGTTTTCTTTGAATTGAGGTATGCACCACTTGTACAGTGTATAGTGTTTGGTTTTTCACTCTATTTTTGGTGTTTTTTCGGTTTGTGGTTTGCCTTGGTGTGTGGCAGCCATTTTTGTCAGGTTCTCAGCTATTTTTTGGTGGTTTTATCTCATGACTCCTTTGCCTAATGGATTATTTTGGCACTTGGTCTACTTATTGTTCTTGTGGCACTCATTGGGAGTGCCCATCCCGAGCAGGAGCCGATGTTGGTGCCCATTTTGATCCTCTGTTATTTTCCCACCTTTCCCCTTTCTTCTACATGCTCAAAAACATTTTTCTTTGAGTTTGGTGGTCTGCAAGTTTCCCCATCTAGATTGAATGCTTTAAATGGCTCATAAACTTATTATTTTTCCCCAACTTGAAAGAAAAATACATGCAAGCTCTGTTTTATGCCCTAAATTTCCAAATCCACGGGCCTTTGTCATTTTTTCCATCTTTCCCACCTGTGGAGCTCGAATTTTCTCATTTTGTACTTATTTTCCCTCAAAAATCCTTCCCCATGGTCGAAAATTTCTTGAAACCACTTCCCATATGTTTTTTGACCAAAAATCCTTTACCCACAATGAAAAAATCAAATTCAAGTATCCTTAGCAATTTCGTATTTTTTTTACAATGCGACGGTGTCATTTGATCAAAATTAAGCTCAAGGGATGTCTCCTATGTGGCTGCATCTGGTTAGACAATGATCGGTGGGGTTTCTTTGTAAAACTTAGCATTTTTGGCTTTGGAAAAAAATCAACATTACCCCCGCAACTCTCGTAGGAGGACATGTGTCATGTTCTTATGCCAAGGCAGAATGGAAGGTGGGTGGGGAACTTAGGAAAAATTTTCCTTTTTTGCGAAGGGGAAAAAGGGTGTGGAAAGGCCCGTGGGTCCACAATGGAGCAAGGGGTGGACACATGGCAGCGCAGTGGCAGAGCAGGGAAGTGCGGGCCGTGGAGGAAAAGGGAAATTTTTTCCCTTTTAGCAAAAGGAGTTAGAGTGCAAATTAGAACCGTGGGTCCACAATGGTGTAAAAGGAGACACATGGTGAAGACAGATTGTGTCGGTGGGCCGGCGGAGGCAAAAGGGAAATTTTTCCCTTTTGCAAAAAAGACTTAGAATGGAATATTTGAGGCATGGCTCCGCGATAAATCGTAAGCAGGACACGTGTCAAGGCAAAATCGGAGGTGTCGGCCTACAGAGGCAAAGTTGAAAATTTTCCCTTGGTGAAAAAAGGGGTTAAAACATGAAATAAGCCTATGGATTTTTAGCAATAGAGAGGATGACACGTGTCAAGGACAGAGGCGGAGGTGCAGGCCCGTGGGGAAAAAAGTGAATTTTTTCCAAATTCCAAAAAAGGGTCAAAATGCATGAATTGAGCCACGATCCCAATGGGACCCACCATATGCCACGTGTCATCACCAAATTTCAAGGGTAGAGGGGTGAAGAAAAGGTCAATTTTTTCCATTTTTCAAAAAATGTTAAGAAGTCAAAAAGTGAGCCCAAATTCATTCCCAATCATAGTTTGACACGTGGAGGGCACAGATTGAAGGAGAAAGAGCAGATCAAGGATAACTCTACATTTTCATTTTTTGCCACCATTTTTGCATCAGGATGTGTGGAAATATGAATTTTGCATCATTTTTCATCGAATTTTTGGTGAATTCGTGTCCTTTGTGCCTGCAAAGATCAATGCAAGTGGTTTTAGGGATTAATTTGCAGATTTGAGGTGTTTTTGAAATAAATTTTTACTCAAGCCCGTGTAAAATGTGAAATATCAAATTATAAATTTACATAATCAAATTTTTGAATGATAAGGATGAAATTATCAAATGAAAGGGGTCTGCATGCTTGGAGAATGAAAAAAGTTCCTCCACAATGGATAATGATGAAGGATTTGTAATGATTTTCCATTTTAGAAACACCTGGCAACTCTTGTTGCAAATTTGTTAAATGTCCCTATCTACGAATTATGATGGAATTTTGTAACAAACTTGATTCTGGGAATATTCTTTTCTTGTGAAAGAAGGATCAAATGTAATTGAAAGGTATGTAATGCATGTTTTGAGACATGCAAAACGTCGAAGAAACTTATAAATTCATGGGAAAATTTGGGAATAAGCCCATTCTCTGAGAAACCACCTAAGAACCATTTCTAATTCCTTTTACATCATATTTGTATCATGTTGAGTTGGTTTCAGTTGTAAAGCCATCAACAAGCTCTGAGATTGTTCTTATAACATTCCCCTGCTAATAAATTTGGTCATTCTAGATTATTTTGTGTTGTCTCTTGGCAAAATTTACATGCACTTATGTTTCATAATGTTTTTAATTTGTGTTTCTTGCTCCTGTTGCAGTCTTGTGTTTAAAATATCTCTTGATCATACATGGTCTCATTTCTTGTTGATAGTTTAGTGGCATCTATAGTCTCACATTCAGAAGAGCTTTCATCTGATAAAGAGATAAATAGATTTAAAATCACTTTACCTTCCTTGAATTTAGAGATTTTTATAAACCTTTGGGTGCACCTTAGGTCATGATAAAATAGATATTTCTGGATGCTTTGTTGGTTCATCTGCTTCAAGATTTTTGTGGCAAAGTTATCAAAGATTGTGTGGAAGAGTGCAGATCTAGGCCTCCATTTAGTGCACATATCCTGGTTGAAGGAGTACCTTAATCCTTTTGAAGCATTATATTGTGTGGGTCTTACAAATTTCTTGCAAAGTTCCTCAAAGAATTTAGAAAATTTTTGTTAGTCTTGTCTAAAATCTCCCACCAAAAATTTCATTAAGAATAACTAATCCTACCCCATGCAGTTGCATTGTGCATCAACAAAAGAGCACAATCCATTTACAAAAATGTACAAAGCAAATTAGGATCATACCATGTCTCTAGCATTCTCAGCCTTGTCTTGAAAGAATTTCCATCATTTAGTAGTGATGCTCGTTGAGTTTGAATAATGGAAAATTGATCATGTTTTCCCAAGGCCATCTCCATATAATATACATAGTATAAGGATATCTCCACCTCCTTCAAAAACAAAGGCTGCAATATAGGTTCTCTTACCTTGGTTGAAAGGCACAACCTAAAATAATGAGGATTAGATCAAAATCCTTTTAAGGTGCTACCCACTTCTTCAAATCCCCGAGTGCTAAAATATCGAGATAAATTGCTTCCCAGCTACAAAATGACATATAAATCATTTATCTCGCATTTGAGTGTCTTGTAAAATCCATGATGTTGCTAAATTTGTGAAGGAGATTAAATTTGGGTCGCAACAGTCACAAACAGTTGTGTGAAGACAAAAACTTGAAGTGATCAAAATTTGTGTATAATTCTAAGTGGTTGCTTAGCAGGAGGGAGTTGTAGCTTCCTTGCAAGTTGTTGCTTGCTAAAGGTTAGTGGGTACTTGACTAAATCAGGTTGAGAGTGGTTGCTTCCATGTAGGTTGTAGCTTGAGTATAATATTGAGGTTGTTGCCTTAAAATTTGAGTTGTAGCTCAACTTGAAATCATTGTAACATTATAGGACAAATTTTCCAAGTTAGTTCTCTGATTTTAGTGGGTTTTTTTCCCTTGATGGGTTTCCCACATTAATTCTTGTCTCCTCTTATTTTCAAGTATGTTTGTTGTTCTCTATCTTATGGTTGAATTGTTACACTTCATCCTAATCCAAATTAATTGAGTGTAACTAGGTGAAGGAATTAATATTTTTGCAAAAAGTGTTAGAGTGAACTGATTCACCCCCTCGGTGTTTGGAATTCCTAACATATTAGAGATAGGGAATTATTGTGATGAAGTTCTACACAATGTAATATTTATGGATGTTTCCCATATTTTGTTAGTAAGGCCTCGAAAATATGACAAAAATTTCATCCATGATGGACATGCAAAATTTATTCACATTGAGAAAGATGGGCGAAATTTCAATATTTCACCATTAAATGACAGTTTAATAGGAAAGAGAAGTGCTTAGTGGATTTTGCGCAAGATTTTTACTTGTGTCAAGTAAAGGATTTCTTTTAGAAAGTTGAGGAAAAAAAGTATGTTATGCACTAGTTCCAAAAGAAGTGCACGAGAGATAATGCCAAGAAGTAAGATATTCCCCTTTGAAGTATATGTCATATTGGAATAATTCATGAACATCTTGATGGAGGAATTTTCGCTAGGATTCTGCCGGTTTGTGGTATTATTCATCAATTTAACTTGATACCTAGATCTATTTTGTAAAAAAGGAACCATATAGAACGCCCGAAGAAAATGTGGAAGTACGCATGCATGTGTAAGAGTTGTTGGATAGAGGAATAGTGCAAAAAAGTTTAAGACCTTGTGCAGATCCATAGTACTAGTACCAAAGAAGGGGGTAATGTTGCATGTCTATTGATTCTAAATCCATCAACAAGATAAAAATCAAGTATATGTTCCCATTACCTAGGATAGATTACCTAATGGATTGTCTTAGCAACGTGTGAACAAGGAAGAGTGGCAAAAGCTATGGAATGAGGCTAAAGAACCTCAAAGCTTTGCTAACTCATCTATGGACCATAACATTAGAGATAAACAAGAAACTATCTATTTGCATGCATATATAAACTTGAAACAAACATTCAAACCCTAACATATCTAAATATCTCTCTACTCCATGAAATCTTAATGAATGTGAACCTAGTTTAGATTCTAAGAAATAAAATTTGTTAGTTGTTTCTCAAGGTATTTGAGAGTGACAGCTTGCCATTAATGGCTATAAGGCCATATGGTTCCTATCATTTACTCAAATCTTAATTGAATAGTGCAATGGTGGAGAAAATAGCTCAAAACCATGGAAGAGAGATCAATATCCTAAAATGGTGTAGTCATTTTTTCCCTAAAAATAAAAGAAAGGAACCCCATGCATGTCGGCCTATCACCCAACGGAAGCTAAGCACTCACCCAAGGCATGTGTGGGTGCAGAGTCTCTCTTTATGTGAGTTTGTGAGTAGCAAAATAGCATTTATGATTTGTGTTTAAAAGACTTTCAAATGGATTTAGGACATATAAGAACCATAGAGCTCATAATGGCCTTTATATCCTTGCAGTCATTTTGGACATAGTACCTAACAGAATCTATAATGTGTATCATAACAGAAAGAAGCATACAAGCATCCATACTTAGCATAAAAGGAAAGAGAACTCATGAGAGAGAAGTATGCATCAGAATCATTGATATTCATGTATATATAACAGGTAACCTCATTACATCCATGGAGCCATTACAGAGTGTCAGAGAAGCAGACCATAGTCATGCATTACAACTGGACTTATGTAACTAAGCTACCAAAAAGAAAATTACAATCCCCATGCCCAATACATCCTTTCCCGAATGTAATTACCCATTAACAGAGTTCTTGCAGTATTTCTGCAGAGCTCCGCCCACACTCTAAGTCTCTTTGTTTACTCTGCAGGAACTTGTATTTATAGCTTTTCTGGACTACCAACTCATCCTCCAAAGCACCCTTGGATATGATGCCAAGTGTCTAAATGTGGTCCTCCATGCACGCATGCTCCTCCGTGCATGACCTTCCCACTTTATCTCATGATGTTCTTCTAGAAGATTCTACCGTATGCATGCTCCTTCCCTGGCCAACCCGCCACCAGCCAGTGGCATCTTATCCACATGCAGTCAGGTCATGCTTTTCATGTGTTCAGCCCCGAACATCTAATTTTTTAAGTCCTAAACCCTTGGTTCTATCTCGTGTGTGCGCACGCCATGGGTTTCCTAAAACCCTTTCCTAAAACACTACCTTACGCACTTTGTCCTTGCGTGCCTTTCTTTAATTGGGACCTTGCATGCCTACGTGCCTTTTGTACTTAGTCAATATTCTAGGGGCCCAACATCACCCCACACTATGCTTGTTCTCCATCTGCAGAACACTTCCCTTAGTGAGAGAAAGAATAAAAATAGGCTTATGCCTAGGAAAAAGAATAAGAGGATGAAATAATGGGAAAGAAGAAAGAATGGGAGAGTGAAAGAATCACTACAATAGACTGGGAAAATCCTTTTGTAAGTTGGCCTCCAATTTATTCTAGGCATCGACTTCGTCCTGTGCTCTTTGACAGAGGTCACCAACTAGGTGCTTACCTCCCCAAAATTTAGTCCATCTCCTTATGCACTCATAGTATCCATGATTTTCTCCAACTCCTTGCATATATCCTCCAACGTGTCCATTCTTCATGTGATACATGGATATAGCTCCTTCAACTGTTTTTGATTGAAACCCTTAAGGTTTCAATGGCCTCTAATTTCTTCTTAACCTTGATAAGGATTTTGTCTCTCTCCACCTTATTCCCCTTGTTTTTCTCCTGGAATTCCTTGATTTCCACTTCATGAGTGACGACCAGGGTGCTTGCCACTTTGTCTCTATCTGCACAATTATCGTATGCGGCCTCAATGATCCATAAAGCAGCCCTTACATCAAGTAAGCACTTTGATACTCCACGATGAGTGTTATGATCTTCAACTTGTCTTCCTTCTCTAGACATGCAGCCACTTCCTCTGTAGACTCCAAGGTGGCGGTTGTCTTTTGTTGAGTTATGAAGCTTAATTACTTCATTTTAGCATGTAATTGGAACTTGCTAGAAAATATAGTAACCGTAAAGCATCGGTCAAGCAAGTAAGGAACCTGGTAGCGGTTAGGCAAAACTGGCGTCGGTTACTGTGCGATGAAGTTTTAATTAACTCTTGGGAATTATATCTATTTTTAGCATTAAAATAGATTTATTAATTATAATTGCATGGCTAAGTGCCCTAAGTCTATAAATGACTATATAAGCATAAAATCTAGGGTTTAGAAGTATGTATGGATTATAATTACAAGATAATTATGTGAGAGAGATTCTTGGAGAAGAATCAAAAAGCTTGAAGGAAGAAAGTATTGAACATCTGAGAGGTGTGGAAGATTGTAAATCTTCATTGTATATCTTGTCAAAGCTTTGGATAATAGATTGGCTTGTTTCTTGGTGGACGTAGCCCACACTGGGTGAACCACGTTAAATCTGGTGTTGATTTATGTCTCTTGTTTTGTATAATTCTTCTGGTAGAATATCCACTTTTATTTACATGTATGCTTAGATCTGATATATTGTTTGTACAACCGGTGTGCTAACCCCAACAACTGGTATCAGAGCTTTGTTTGAGGGTTTTGTGTGTTGACATATTTACTCACAGAGGGTTTTTTAATTGAGTGGGAGCTATAGAAATGACAGAAGATAATAAATACAAGGTAGAGAAGTTTGATGGCTGAAATTATCAATTATGGAAGATGTAGATTGAGGATTATCTGTATCAAAGAGATTTGTACTTACCGTTGGATGAGAAGTCTAGACCTATGAAGATGACTGATGAAGAATGGAATATTCTTGACAGAAAGGCTTTGGGATCTATAAGATTGAGCCTGGCAAAGCATCTATGGCTTCCAATATTACATAAGTGGCTTCTACAGTAGACTTAATGAAATCTCTTGCTAATTTATATGAAAAACCTAGTGCTTCAAATAAAGTTTATTTGATGAAGAAACTATTTAGTTCTAAGATGCATGAAGGTGAATCTACCTCTAGTCATTTGAATGATTTCGATCTATTGTAAATCAGTTAAAATCAGTTGTAATACCATTTGATGATGAAGTAAAAGCACTTTTATTCTTATGTTCTTTGCTTGATAGTTGGGACAACTTGGTAATGGTTGTTAGTAATACAACATCTGCTAATAATATTTTGAAGTTTGATGATGTGGTTAGTATAATCTTAAATGAAGAAATTCACAAGAAGAGTATAGAGGAAACATCATCTGGAAATGCTTTGAATGTAGAAAGTAGGGGCATGTAGAAGGAGAGATCCAAGAGTAAGAGTAATGGGAAATCAAATTCAAGGGATAGCAGATCTAAATCCAGAAGTAAGGGAATTACTTGTTGGAAATGTGGAAAGAAAGGACATGCAAAGAAAGATTGTTGGTCAAAGGATAAAGAGAAAAACAACAGACAAAGGTAAAGAGGTGAATCTTGCTACATTAGAGGTAATGCAAGATGCTCTTATTCTTTCTTTAGATAGTAGAATTGAATCATGGGTTTTAGATTCAGGATCTTCTTTCCATACAACCCCTAATAAGGGTTATTTCAGAAATTATGTCCAGGAAATTTTGGGCATGTTTATTTGGGTGATGATGAACCTTGCAGTATTACTGGTAAAGGGGAAGTTCATCTAAAATTACATAATGGAAATACATGGGTATTGAAAGATGTGAGGCATGTGTCAAGCCTCAGAGGAATCTTATTTGCAGGACAACTAAGTGAATCTGGTTGCATGGTTACTTTTACAGGAGACTCTTGGAAAGTCACCAAGGGTGCTTTTGTTATGGCAAGAGGTAAGAAGGTAGGAATGTTATATTTATCTACTTGTATTATTGATTCCTTTTCTACATTATCTACTTCAGATTCAGATGCATGCATGTGGCATAATCGGTTGGGTCATATGAGTCAAAAATGAATGCAGATCTTAAAGGCTAAGGGTAAGTTATCAAATTTGAAAGATTTAGATCTTGATTTCTATGAGCATTGTATCTTTGGAAAAAAAAGAGTGATATTTCTCAAAGTTGGGGCAACTAAGAAGGAGAAGAAATTGGAGCTTGTACACTCAGATGTGTGGGGACTAGCTCAGGTAGCTTCTCATGGAGGATCCTAGTATTATGTTACTTTATGATGATGCTACAAGAAAGGTATGGGTTTATTGTATTAAATGTAAATATGATGTTTTTGAGACTTTTAAAAGATGGAAAGCCCTTGTTGAGAATGAATCAAATTCTAAGTTAAAGTGCCTTAGATCTGACAATAGTGGTGAATACTGTATCAAGGCTTTCAATGATTATTATTCAGTGAATGGGATACGTAGAGAAAGAATGATTCCAAGAACACCATAGGAGAATGGTGTTGCATAAAGAATGAACAGGATAATCATGGAATGTGCTAGAAGTATGAGGATACATTCTAGATTTCCCTTGCAGTTTTCGGCAAAAACAATTGATACAGTGGTTTATTTGATTAACCGTGGCCCTTCAAGTTCACTAGATGGAGGAATATCATAGAGGAAGCTTGGACCGGAAAAGAGGTAGATATTTCTTTTCTTAAATTTTTGGTTTGAAGCTTTTGTGCATGTTGATAGGGAAAATAGAAAAAAATTGGATGCAAAATCCAAGAGATGCACTTTCATTGGTTATGGATCTGGTGATTTCAGTTTTCATTTTTGGGATTTAGAGAATTCTAAAATTATTAGGAGTCGTGATGTTGAATGGAATGAAAAGAGAATGTACAAGGATCAAATTTTGGTACCCAAGGATGAGAAAATTGAGATGTTTATTGATGAAAATGAACTCTCGGGTTTTAAAGAAACACCTAAAGAAATACACAATAACGTGGTTGGTTAGGCCCTGACCGGCATTGGTTATATGAACCACCGGTGCTTGGTTAAGAGGATCAGAACCGGTATCGGTTAGCAGAACCGACATTGGTTAGAGGTGACTGGCATCGGTCACTATCAAAATTTGATACAAATGTCTAGGAGGTCTAAATTGAGCCTCCGGTACCCCAAACTCCTGTGAGAAGGTCACAAAGGGTAAGTAAACTTCCAAAAGATTTACACCTTCTCTATTTTATCTATTATTGACTGATAGTGGTGAACTAGAGAAAGCTTTGAAGAAGTAATGTAGGATAAGACTCATGTTTAATGGGAGCATGGCATGGATGAGGAGATGGACTCCTTGGAATAGAACCAGACTTGGGATTTGGTTAAGTTACCAACAGGAAAGAGAAAATTATAGAACAAGTGGGTTTACAGAATTAAGGAAGAAGAGGGTGGATAGAAAAGGTACAAGGCAAGGCTTGTAGTAAAGGGATTTGCACAAAAGTAGGTATTGACTTTGGTGAAATATTTTCTCTTGTTGTTAAGATGACTTCCATTCGTATTGTATTGAGTTTAGTTGTAGTAGAAGATTTACATTTAGAGAAACTAGATGTGAAGACGGCTTTCCTTCATGGTGATTTGGATGAAGAGATTTATATGCAATAGTTTCTTGGGTATGAAGTCAAGGGTAAGGAGAAATTAGTGTGTAGGTTGAAAAAGAGCCTATATGGGCTCAAGAAAGCTCCAAGGAAATGGTACATGAGGTTTGATAGATTTATGCATGAGCATGGTTACTTGAGATGTGAATCTGACCATTGTGTTTATTTCAAGAAGCTTGAAAATGGGAGCTATATTATTTTGTTTCTTGTATGTGGATGATATGCTTATTACAGGATCTAGTATGTAGGACATTGGTGAGCTTAAGAGAAAGCTAGCTCACACATTTGCAATGAAGGATTTAGGAGCTGCAAAAAGAATCCTTGACATGTAAAATACATAGAGACAAGAAAAACAAGAAATTGTATTTGTCTCAGGAGGATTATATCTACAAGGTGTTAGAAAGGTTCAACATGCAGAATGTAAAACCTATTAGCACACCTATGGTTGGACACTTCAAATTGAGTAAAGATCAGTGTCCTTCATCACATGAGGAGGTCAAATACATGACATGAGTGCCATATGCTTCAATAGTTGGAAGTCTCATGTACGCTATGGTTTGTACCAGACCAGACATTGCTCAGGCAATGGGAGTTGTGAGTAGATATATGGCTAATCTAGGTAAAGAGCATTAGAAAGTAGTCCAATGGATACTCAGAGTATTTGAAAGGGACATCTAGCATGTAGTTATGATATGGAGGTTTGGATATTTCATTACATGGCTATGTTGATTTGGATATGGCTAGAGATCTAGATGGTAGGAGGAGCACTACTGGATATATTTTCACACTAGGTGGAATGGTAGTTAGCTGGATTTTGAGATTGCAGAAGGTTGTGGCTTTGTCTACTACAGAGGTAGAGTATGTTGCAACTACAGAGGCTAGCAAGGAGATGATATGGATGAGTAGGTTCATGGAAAGAGTTAGGAAAGGAGAAAAGTAATTGTAAACTATTCGTGTGATCAGAGTGTAATTCATTTGGCAAATAACTCAGTGTTTCATTTAAGAACAAAACACATTCAGGTTGAGTATCACTTCATATGGAAAGTATTAGAGGATGGACAGTTGAATCTAGAAAATATTCATATGAGCAAGAACCCTATGGATATGCTAACAAATCCATTAACAAAGAAGAAGTTTGAGCTACACTCCACTTCTGTTGGTCTTCAAGTTTGAGACTTGAAGAGGAAGAAACAAAGCCAAGGAAGGATCCAAGAATGAAATTGTACATGTATGGTGCAATAATTAAACTCCAAGTGGGAGATTGTTGAGTTGTGAAGCTTAATTACTCAATTTAGTATGCAATTGGAATTTGCTGGAAAATACAATAACCGCATCGCATAGAGGTCATCGAGAAGCATCGGTCAAGTATGACTAAGCATCGGTCAAGAAAGTAAGGAACCAACAACGGTTAGGTAGAACCAATGTTGGTTACCTATGCGATGAATTTTTAATTAACTCTTAGGAATTATATATATTTTTAGCATTAAAATAGATTTATTAATTGTGCCCCAAGTCTATAAATGACTATATAAGCATAAAAGCTAGGGTTTAGAAGTATGTATGGATTATAATTACAAGATAATTATGTGAGAGAGAATTCTTGGAGAAGAATCAAAAAGCTTGAAGGAAGAAAGTACTAAACATCTGAGAGGTGTGGAAAATTTTAAATCTTCATTATATATCTTATCAAAGCTTTGGATAATAGATTGGCTTGTTTCTTGGTGGACGTAGCCCACACTTTGGTTGAACCACGTTAAATCGATGTTGATTTATGTCTCTTGTTTTGTATAATTCTTCCGGTAGAATATCCACTTTATTTACATGTATGCTTAGCTCGATATATATTGTTTGTATAAGCTGGTGTGCTAACCCCAATATCTTTCCATGGTGAGGACCCTTTTTAAGTCCTCCGGGCATCCCAAAGTAGATCCATACTTACGCACGGGTGATTCCAAGTCCGGATGCTTTAATAGTATGGCCCCATTGATGGATTCTATTTTCTTGTACACAACACTCTCTTTGGCCTTTTCATCCTTTGATTCTGTTGCTCTTGGGCAGCGATTAACTTTTCTGACTCGGCTCCTTTGTTAATGTATCTAGCTCTCCCTCTTTCTCCTTGGCTCCCTTTCCAAATCCTTAATCCTATCATTTTTCCCGAAGATTCTAGCTTCTATATCAATGGATACTTTGATAAGCACATTACTCGATTGTTCATCCAAGAGTTGTTGGGTATCCACCACTGGGTTATCTTCTCCTAGTCTTAGCAATGTTACTATTGCCCCTTGGCTTACCTCAAACTCCAGTTCATCAAGGTGGGACTCAATTTCCCAAGAGATCATCTTCCTTGTCTGTGGGTAGGTAGCCTCCTTGTCTAAATAGGACATGCATACAAGCTCCTCCACCGAAGTGTACTGGAACCACGCACAAAACACCTTCTTTGGGTCATCAATATAACCCATCTATGGCCTACCCCCTCTACATGCCTTCCTCTAATGTGCATACCTTTAGATAAACTTGTTATCCAATTTCACCCCCCCAAGGTTGAATTGATAACATACATCAGGATTCCCAAGTCCCAGGCTGAAAAGAATGAGCTCTGAGAGAATGCGAGAAGTTGCAAAAAATAAGCCGGGACGAGAAAAAAATTATGAAAATCGGCTAAGTCCTTATCCTAGAAATATTTGGGACATGCGGGACACCAAGGCGCGGTTCGGCTGAAATGCCTCCGGGAGGCCGCGAAGCAAAGGGACATCTGGGACAAATGGACGCGAAATGCCTGAATCGGCCGAAAGAAAGAAAATTTGTCCAAGTCCTTCACCGAGAGAAAGCGGGACAAGAGTATGTGGAAGACCCGAACCGAACCAGCCGGTTCGGCTAAACAGAAACTTTCACACTGGGACATCGGGCCGTGAGTGCGCGGAGAGACCCGAACCGGCGTTCGGCTGAAACAGAAACTTTCGCCTTTGGGACAAGCTGGGCCATGAGTGCGCGGAAGACCCAGGCCGGCGGTTCGGCCAAAGCAGAAACTTTCACACTGGGACATCTAGCCGTGAGTGCGCTGGAGGACGCGAACCGGCCGGTTCGGCTGAAACAGAAAATTTTAGCACAAGGACAAGTGGGACAAAGGGACGCGCGGGACGTGGATAGCCGAAGGAGCCGAAAGCCAATCAGATAACGCCACGTGTCACTGGCAGAAAGGGGACGTGGAAGCCCATTTCGGGTGAATTGGAAGAATTTTTCCCAAGAAGACTGGGACATCCAAGATAAAAAGACGTGGTGGATGCGAAAATCCGGCAGGCCCATGGACGAATCACAGCATGACACGTGTCGTCAAGGGAAAAGTCCAAAAAGTCAAAGGGGTGAGTTTTCGAGCACTAATCCAAACCAATGAAATAGTGCCACGTGTCCAAGTTTAAGGGGCCCACAAGAAAAACCCATGAAAAGGTGGAGAGAGGGAATTGCTCAAGCAAATCAGATCTCGCCACGTGTCGTCCAGATGGCAGAGCACGGGAAAAGAAATTTAAAAATCCGTTTTCACCTGTTTTGTGCCCTAAATCTTCAGATCATCATATCTTTCGATCCAGAGCTCGGATTTGCACGTTCTTGATATCAACGGAAAGCTGTTGAAATTATCTACATGATTCTAGGATCAATCTTGCATTTTGGTGCTATTTGGAGGGAGAAAATTAAGAAAACGTCTCTGACACGTGGTGATAGACAGAAGTAATGCTTCAACAACCAACTTTAATGCAGCAGACAGCTCGCCGCTCCTATTAGACAGCTCGTCATTTTTCCAGAATCCGCCGCTTCTACCATAATGAGATGATTTTAAATGTATCTAGAAGTGGTTGTGGTAGATTCGACTTTCCTCTCTCTTTCTTCTCTCATTCTTAGTATATATTGTAAAGAGGAGCTCCTTTAACAGGTCGGACATTCTTGTTTTGCATCCTCCCTTCTTCCCTGCTTGCAGGAGAATTTGTGGAGCTTTTCAAACCTCCCATATGGATTGTAATGCTAGTTTTTGCCTCTTGGCCACTGCAATGTACTGTATCGACTCTTGAGCAATATATATATGTTTGTGATTGATTCTCAACCCTCTCATGTATTCATTGTTGTTATTTTGATCTCTTATTGCAGTTTGGTTACCTATGCATAGTGTTTGTATTGCATCTATGTGGTCTGTGTTAGATTTACAAAACAAGTGTCTAACATTCCTTGGTGCATCACCTCTGTAGTTTAGGTTTTATTCTATGCATTTTCTCTCCCTGTCTCCTTGACAAGTTAGATTAGGTTTTAGTAAACCCTCTACATTTTTGTGTGCATCTGAATAGAGGAATAGGAACCAGCCTTCTCTAGAGAATCCTTTCTCATCTTTACAAGTCCCACACTTGGAGAAAGGATTCCATGTTGTGCAATCACACTGGATGCCTAAACATCAACCTAGAAACCTGATCTGCATCCGGGAGTCTTTGTGAGTTTGCAACAACAGTTTTTGCACGATGGGACACTAGAGGTCTCATTTTTATTGCAGCAAAGTTGATATGCATCATTGCAGTTTTCTTGCTTATAAGAGCTATTAATTGCATATCTGGCAACTCCAAGGGGAAGAATCAACTGGTTTCAGCAGTGCAGGCCTGAAAACTCATGAGAAGAATCACCACAAGGTCAAGAGTCAGAGAAGAAGAGGTGTTGTTTGAATACCTGCAGTTATCTTCGAGAAGAAGGCAAAGAGGAAGAAGGATTCAAAGGTCTCCATCTCCACCAAACAGAACTCTCTCAACTCCTCCACCTGACAGGCCTTTCTTTCAATATACAAGGGTTTTAAGACCAATCAGAATGGCTCAGAACAACCCCTACGTCAACTTCACAGCAAAGCAGCCCACTTGCTCTCAATGCACAACATCCAGTTCCTATTGCAGCCTTGAAGAACATTCCCTACTTCACTGGAGAAAATCAGACTACTCTAGGTGATCATGTTAAAGATATTGTTAACCTTTGTGTAATCCATGAAATTGATGAAATACAAGTGGTGCACAAATTCGGCATCTTCATTCAAGGGTAAAGCATTGCAATGGTTTAGGAGCCTTGGGGCTGGTTCTATTACAAACTGGAATCAGCTATGCATTGCACTTCATGAGCAATTTGGAGAGAAGGGAGACAACTTGTCTCTTTTGGAGCAGTTGACAACTATCAAGAGAGCCCCCAACGAGCAAAGTGTGACTTTAACTTAAGATTTCAAAGGTCTTGGGATAGGATTCCGGTGGCGGTCGAGGCCAAAATAGGAGGTGCTTTTCTATATTACCTTAAAGATTTGAATTTCGATATTTCTATGTTAATTTAGTCCATGGGGAGGCACAACAATCCCTATGGCTTATAGCATTGCCATTAGAGCCAAAAATGTCTTATTCAAGTGGTAAACTGGCTCCTAGGCCTCTTATGCCCTTGTATCCAAACTTAGAAAATCCAAGCATTAGTCAAGCACACACTTTGGCTCCTGTTCCCACTCCTAGGAATCAGAGTTCGAATGAAGCTTCCACTTCATCTCCAAGTGCTTCAAATGAACTCCAAGAGGTCATGAAACAGTTGCAAAATTTGGGAAATGAGCTGGTTACTATTAAGAGGTAGCAAGCCCAAGGTTTCAGACCTTCTTATCAACCTCAAGCTCAGCCTAATAGGTAGCCATACCAACCACAAAGACCACCTAATCCAACTGCAAATATGAATCAAAATCAAATCCAAGTAAGGCCTCCTACCAATAGACCATTCCAGCCCTATAATCCAAATGCCATATCTGCCTCTAAGGCATTAGTGCCAACACAGAACAACATTGCTCAGGAATATGATTGGTGCTTTCCATGCATAGAGCCTCACAACCAATCCATGTGCTTCAATGGTGCTCTCAATCAAGCACTAATCGTGACAACTACCGGTGTGGAGGGCGAGGGCAGTCAAGGAAACAGCCAACAACCAGAAACATTCCAACAGCAATCAGCCCCAAATGACACTACATTGGTGAACTGGCAAGTAGAAGATTTCTGTGGCATGAATCAGGCAGTTTCTCAAGGTGTTGCAGCCAACAAAAGGTCAAAAAGGAGGAATCTGGGTGAAGAACAGCCATTAGCCCCAGCCAATCCACAACCTTCCATGGCTCCACAAATGATTGGCAAGCAGAGTCCAGTTTCAAATACACAAGGGCAGCCAAGAACAGCCCCTAGGCCAACTCAAATGCCAGTTGTTGCTGCCCACGTACAAGGAGTAAGTGTACAAACCAAAGGACAGCAGAGAGATTCTTCATCACCATTCAGTATCATTGATCAGATGAAGAAGACAAACGTTAACATATCAATGTGGGAATCCCTATCCATCCCAGGCCAAAGATATCTGTTGCAAGCTACCATGAAGGACTGGTCAACTTCGAATCAGTGGGTTCAGATGCAAGACAAAGTGCTTACAAATGCTGCCCAGCCTGAAGGAAACCATGGAGGACAACAAGGTAAAATGTTGAAGCCCCCTCCTTTCTATGTTTCATTAATCATTAGGGATAAACTAGTACACAATTGCATGATTGATTCCGGGGCAAGTAGCTCAGTGATGCCCAAGCAAATAGCTGATCAGCTGGGTCTCCAATATGAAGTAATATCTAAAGGGGTAGTGCAATTGGATGGGACAACAATAGCAACAGTTGGAGTGATTAAAAACTTGAGTCTTACCTTGCATGCATGTCCAAATGTTGTTGTCTTACAAGATATATCAATCATAGACCTTCCACCACTCTTTGCCCTTTGCTTGTCAAGGGACTTCACAGCCAAGATTGGAGGGTATTTGTCTGCTGATTGGTCTCACATGCTATTTAGAACAAGGTATGGAACTAAGGCCACAATCAGATCTGAACCCATTGCAAACTTCCATATTGAGCCTTACACCCCAAGTCAGATTAATGCCACTTGCTCAGCATTTGATCAAGAAGATCACCCTAGTACTGATGAGGTTGACACCAAGGTTGGAAGTATCCCGGACCTAACTCTTGATGAATGGGCAAACAAGATACATGCTTTTGATCCCTATCAAGAAGTAGAAGAATCTGAGCTGGGAGTCTATTGTATACATGAAGAAAATCAACCTGTTCCTAGCATCACCAAGCCAAGCCATAACGATGACAATGAGGTATGGCAATTGTTTTTGACGGATCGAAGAGTAGGCAAGGTGCAGGAGGTGGAGCCATGTTTGTTTCACCTCAAGGAATAAAGTACTATTCAGCTTTTAGATTTCAATTTGCATGCTCCAATAACACTGCTGAATATGAAGCCTTGGTGCAAGGGATGCATTGGGCAATCAAGAGAAAGATAAAGAATCTGCAAGTCTTTGGGGATAGTGAATTGATTGTAAATCAGGTCAAGGGATGGCATGCTACCAAGAATGATCTACTCAAGTGCTACAAGAATAGGGTGTGGGACCTCATGGAATATTTTGAAGGTTTTGGCATCGAATCCATTCCTAGGAAAGAGAATCAAGCTACTGACAGGCTTGCAGCAGTAGGGGCAGCCTTTGACATTACGAAAAGCATTCAACAAGACAAGGTACAGCCAAACATCCACGTGATTGTGAGGCCTCAGTGCCGGATAACAATGTCAGTTGGAAAGTGTTTGAGAATGACCAACAAATCGTCAATTTCCTACAAGAAGAAGTTGAGTTCTCTGCCATGAATCAAGACAAGTTGCATCAGCAGTATGGTGACCAAGTGGTGTAGTTGAGAAGTAACAAATTACCAAAAGGCCTCATAACCTTGGAGCTAATCTTCAACCCGAATGATCAGTTAGGAAGGAGAAGGAAAACATTCAAGTAAAGGGTGAGGATTCAAATCCTATTTTAGTGGAAGAAGGTAAAACATTGCAGATTGGCAAAGTAAGTACTTCACAAGAGAAATCTGATTTTGTTCACTTTGCCAAGAATTTCCAGATGCTTCGCTTGGAGCTATGAAGACTTGAGAGGATTCAATCCAAATTTGGCACAACATACCATAGAAATGGATCAGATGCTAAGCCCATCGAGTGAAGCGAGAGACAGTCAACCCTCACATTGAGCCTCTGATGAAGAAAGAGCTAAATAAGCTAATAGAGGCAAGCATTATATTCCCGATCAAGCACTCAAGCTGGGTTGCTAACTTGGTTCCGGTCAGGAAGAAGAGTAGAGAAATCAGGTTGTGTGTGGACTTCCGCGACCTCAATAGGGCATCTCTCAAGGATCATTATCCACTCCCTTCCATGGAGCAAATATTGCAAGTAGTATCCGGTTCAGAGAGATTCTCTCTCCTAGATGGCTACTCAGGGTATAATCAGGTGATGGTAAAAGAAGAGGACCAATTCAAGACAGCCTTCACAACTAAATGGGGCACGTATGCTTACAAGAAGATGCCATTTGGGCTGTCAAATGCTGGTGCTACCTTTCAAAGGGCAATGGACATGGCGTTCAAGGGCTTGATCAACAAGATAGTGCTGATATACCTTGATGACATCACTGTATTCTCCAAGAATGCAGCAGACCATCTCTTTCACCTCAGGCAAGTGTTTCAGAGGTGTAGAAAGTTCGGAGTGTCTTTGAACCCCAAGAAGTGCATCTTTCTTGCACATGAAGGAAAGCTCCTTGGCCATATTGTCTCGAAAGAGGGACTGGCAATTGACCTAGAGAGAGTTGAAGCCATAAGAGCACTGCCATTGCCAAGTCACAAGAAGGCTCTTCAAAGCTTCTTGGGAAGGATCAATTTTGTCCGCAGGTTTATCCTAGATTTTGCAGCCCTTGTCGAGCCCATCACCAAAATTTTAAAGAAGAGCATGGCTTTTAAGTGGACAGCGAAGGCAAGGAGAGTTTTGAGGAATCAAAGAAGCTATCTCTCAAGAACCAACTCTCATTAACCCAGACTTCTCCAAGGATTTCATCCTCTATGCATTTGGAGGTGATGACACTATCTCTGCCATTCTAGTATAGCAGAACAAAGATAATGATGAGCAGCCGATTGCCTTTTTCAGCCAGAGCCTAGATGACTGCGAGGTGAGGTACTCTTTTATTGAAAAGCATGTACTTGTAGCAATCAGAAGCTTGAGTAAATTCAAGCATTTAGTCTCAAACAACAAGGTCCAGTTTTTGGTCTCACATTCTGGAGTTAAAGACTTCCTCCTCAACAAGGATTTGAATGAGAAAAGGGCAAGTTGGATCACCCATGTCATGGAGTATGACATTGATATCAAGATCACCAAGCTGGTAAGAGGGAAAGGACTGTGTGAGCAACTAGTTTTGGGGAAGCAAAAGGAAGTATGCAACGAAGAAGAGGCTGTTTTGACAGTCCAGGACAATCATGAGCCAAGTGGCAATCAAGAAGAAGACGATGCTTCCCCCACTCCTTGCTGGACCCAAGATATTATGCACTTCCTAGGTATAGGCCAGTGCCCCCTAGAGATGAACAAGACCCAAAGGAGACACTTCAGGTTGCAGGTTGTTCCGTATGCCATTGTTGATGGAGTTTTGTTCAAGAAAGACGTGAATGGAGTGCTGCTGAGATGCATTAGCACATATCAGATTCAAAGGGTGTTGGAAGAGTTTCATGGTGGACCAGCTGGTGGCCATTTTGCACCAAGAGTGACAACTCTAAAAATCATGAAGGCTGGTTATTATTGGCCTAAAATCTTCAGTGATTGCTATGCATGGATCAAGAGGTGTAAGAATTGTGCATTCTTCACAGGAAAAGAGAAGTTTGCTGCCCTTCCATTGCATCCAATCTCAGTTGACCAGCCATTCATGCAATGGGGTTTGGACTTCATTGGAGTCATTAACCCCAATTCAAGCCAAGCACATAAATGGATTTTGATGACCACCGACTACTTCACCAAATGGACAGAAGCAGTAGCACTCAAAGAGGAAAATGAGTCTAGCATCCTAGACTTTTATGAGGGAATAACAACAAGATTTGGTGTACCTGCCACAATAATCTCTGATAATGCATTGGCATTCATTGGATCTAAGGTGACTGAGTGGGCCGTCAAGAACGGTATTTACTTGAGCACTTCATCGAACTATTACCCTCAGGGTAATGGCCACGCCGAGTCTACAAACAAGAACTTGCTGAGGATCATTAGGAGAACTCTTGATGAGAATCATAGGTCTTGGCATACCAAGCTGAAATCAGCCTTATGGGCTGATAGAATCACTCCCAAAAGATCCACAGGTAACTCTCCATTCAGGCTTGTCTATGGAAGAGAGGAAATCTTGCCCATGTCACTTGAGTTACCAACATTGGAACTCATGAAGCAGCTGGAGTTACTTGAATTTGAGCCCATGGAGGTGAGATATGCAGAGTTGATGGAGCTACAAGAGATCAGAAATCAGGCATCCCAAGCAATGGAAAAGGATCAAGCTTTGATCAAGAAAACCTTCGATAGAAAGGCCAAGGATAGATCTTTTCAAGTTGGAGATCTAGTGTTGAAATGGGATGTGGACAGAGCAAAACCGGGAAGGCATTCAAAATTTGATGCTATTTGGAGTGGCCCATACATGGTCACAAAGTGCAAGAGCAGCAATGCTTTCCAATTGGCCTCATTGGACGGTGAAGAACTACAGATTCCAGTAAATGGAATCTATCTCAAACATTGCTACTGAAAATAAAAGGTTCACCCTTGTAAATATTAGTCTAGATTTCAATTCCTCTAAGTGCGTATGCACATTGTCTTGTTGTAGTTAGGTTTTAGTTTCCCTAAGTGCTTTGGTGCAGGTTTTGTTGCTCCTGGATTGAGTTTTTACAGTTCAGCGTGCTCTCGTAGAAGGAGTTGCAGTATCAGGCTCATTTCAGGTCATTGCTTATGACTCCATGCCCAATGGATCGCTAAAAGGCCACTGGTCTTTTCATCTAGCAGGCAGATGACCCCGCTGAGTCGCCAAATTGTTATCCAATTTCACCCCCCCAGGGTTGAATTGATAACATACATCAGGATTCCCAAGTCCCAGGCTGAAAAAGAACGAGCTCTGAGAGAATGCGAGAAGTTGCAGAAAATAAGCCTGGGCCAGAAAAAATTGTGAAAATCGGCTAAGTCCTTGTCCTAGAAATATTTGGGACATGCGGGACACCAAGGTGCGGTTCGGCTGAAACACCTCCAGGCGGCCCGCGAAGCAAAGGGACATCTGGGACAAATGGATGCGAAATGCCCGAATCGGCCGAAAGAAAGAAAATTTGTCCAAGTCCTTCACCGAGAGCAAGCGGGACAAGAGTACGCGGAAGACCCGAACCGGCCGGTTCGGCCGAAACAAGAAACTTTCGCACTGGGACATCTGGGTCGTGAGTGCGCAGAAGACCCGAACCATTTGGCTGGTTCGGTCAAAACAAGAAACTTTCACCTTTGGGACATCTAGGCCATGAGTGCGCGGAAGACCCGAACCGGCCGGTTCGGCCGAAACAGGAAACTTTCGCACTGGGACATCTAGGCTGTGAGTGCGCGGAGGACGCGAACTGGCCGGTTCGGCCAAAACGCAAAATTTTAGCACAAGGACAAGTGGGATAAAGGGACGCACGGGACGCGGATAGCCAAAGGAGCTGAAAGCCAATCAAATAACGCCACGTGCCACTCGCAAAAAGGGGACGTGGAAGCCCATTTCGGGCAAACCGGAAGAATTTGTCCCAGGCATAAAGCCTTTGGGACATACGGGACAAAAAGACGTGGTGGACGCAAAAATCCGGAAGGCCCGTGGGACGAATCACGGCAAGATGACACGTGTCGTTAAGGAAAAAATCCAAAAAGTCAAAGGGGCGAGTTTTCAAGCACTGATCCAAACCAATGAAATAGTGCCATGTGTCCAAGTTTAAGGGGCCCATAAGAAAAACCCGTGAAAAGGTGGAGAGAGGGAATTGCTCAGCAAATCAGATCCCGCCACGTGTCGTCCAGATGGTAGAGCGCGGGAAAAGAAATTTAAAAATCCGTTTTTGCCTGTTTTGTGCCCTAAATCTTCAGATCATCATATCTTTCGATCCAGAGCTCGGATTTGCACGTTCTTGATATCAACGGAAAGTTGTTGAAATTCTCTACATGATTCTAGGATCAATCTTGCATTTTGGTGCTGTTTAGAGGGAGAAAATTAAGAAAACGTCTCTGACGCGTGGTGATAGACAGAAGTAATGCTTCAACAACCAACTTTAATGCAGCAGACAGCTCGCCGCTCCTGTTAGACAGCTCACCATTTTGCCAAAAGCCACCGCTTCTACCATAATGAGATGATTTTAAATGTATCTAGAAGTGGTTGTGGTAGATTCGACTTTCCTCTCTCTTTCTTCTCTCATTCTTAGTATATATTGTAAAGAGGAGCTCCTTTAACAGGTCGGACATTCTTGTTTTGCATCCTCCCTTCTTCCCTGCTTGCAGGAGAATTTGTGGAGCTTTTCAAACCTCCCATATGGATTGTAATGCCAGTTTTTGCCTCTTGGCCACTGCAATGTACTGTATCGACTCTTGAGCAATATATATATGTTTGTGATTGATTCTCAACCCTCTCATGTATTCATTGTTGTTATTTTGATCTCTTATTGCAGTTTGGTTACCTGTGCATAGTGTTTGTATTGCATCTATGTGGTCTGTGTTAGATTTGCAAAACAAGTGTCTAACATTCCTTGGTGCATCACCTCTATAGTTTAGGTTTTATTCTATGCATTTTCTCACCCTGTCTCCTTGACAAGTTAGATTAGGTTTTAGTAAACCCTCTACATTTTTGTGTGCATCTGAATAGAGGAATAGGAACCAGCCTTCTCTAGAGAATCCTTTCTCATCTTTACAAGTCCCACACTTGGAGAAAGGATTCCATGTTGTGCAATCACACTGGATGCCTGAACATCAACCTAGAAACCTGATCTTCATCCAGGGATGTTGTGAGTTTGCAACAACAATACTTACAGTTTAAATTAGGCCTCTAGTGCTGCCACATTCCTCTTCTGCACTCTCCTTCTCCTTGTTCAACACGGCTCGAGTGTTGTGTTCAACTTTGTCCTCCACTAGGGTCTCAATGTTTCTTATCTCCTCTTTTTCTTCTACCACCTTGGTTATCTGCTCTGTGTCGTGTTTGGAACCTCTTGCTTCTACGCACTATCCTCTTCATCTTTTCCCATGTCTCTGGGCGCTTCCTCCTACCTAGCTATCCTTACGCACACAAAAAGGAACCCTTGTTCTTCTTCTCCACCTTCCTCCTCTAAATCATGTATATTGAAAATAGGTGGCCCTTGATCTTTCCCAAGGTCCTCTTCCCCACTTACTTCTTCTTCACTACCATCCTTCTCTCCTATGTACTTGCCCATACTTCCATCTTCTTCCGAGGTGGTCTCCTCTTCTACCCTCTACTTTTTCCTAATTGGAGATTCTGGTGTAGGTGACTTTGTTTCTTCTTCTTCGATGACTCCTTATCTAACCGATTTTTGGATCTAGAGTCTTTTCTCTAATTACATCCTTTTTCTTGTGCACGTACGTGCTGGTTCGGGTGCTTGTCTGGGAACCTATTGCTTGTGTGTCCACCACACTTGGATTTTTATTTTCTAGTTTCTTTTCCTCCTGCTTAGGCATAGATCTCTTCCTCCCAGTTGGATCCTGAGGTATAGATACCTCATTTTCTAGATATGTGCCCTTCTCCAAATTGGGCCTTATGCAAATGTAAATTCCGCTGTGGATCCTCCTGTAATGGGTGGATTCATGGGACTTGTCATTTGCACTTCATGTGACACATCTTTTGCTCTATGTACGTGCACTTGCCGTGGTGGGCCAGCCCTTTGTGCAATTCTCTATGGTCTTTTTCCAAACTACCAAGGTCCAACTTAAACTTTTTGGACTCCTTGAACCTGTTTACTCCCACTTGGAAGTACTAAGTTGTGAAGGAAAAGGGGAGCTTGCACCATGGGCTCCATGAGTCATCTATCAACTTGAATCTACCAGGTAGTAATGTTGGTACACAAAAAAAAAATCCTCTCCCCTAGTGGCCACTGGCAGTTGTTCAGAATTCTCCATTCTACCCCGAATGCATTCCTTAGGCACATGTACCACTTTTCCAAGCGTGCCTTGTGCATTGTTGTCATAGTGTCACAAGCATACTTCTCAAATATTTTGGCAGGTGAGGGGTCTTCATCAAGGTACTCCCATATGAACTTATCTAATGCATCTGGTACCCCTATCTCTAAGAACATGATGGTCAACAACACATTTCCAAAAAGGATCATGTCACCTTCCTTCGCACAATTGATAATTTCATCCGCAATGAATGCGGACAAATTATAGATGGTGCCCTCTGAAATATTTTTACAAAATGTTTAACCATGGCTTATTGACTTGAGTCCATCTCTCCTAGCCATTTAGCTTTAACACTAAGTGCGGGGCCATATTCAATCTTTGGATCCTTGATGTCTGTGACATCATAATACCTTGACCCCTTTTTGCAAGCAAGAGTGATGATAGTTTCCTTAATCACTTCCTTGTCTATCAAATCATCTTACAACCCATCTCCTTCACAGATGAGGTCTATGAATTATGAAATGAGTTGATGAGTTATGTGCATCTTGTGCCCCGCAAAGTGGAAATAGTCCACATGCACGTGTAACATTAGCCATTGATACAGTCACTCAAGTTTCCCAAAGTAGGGTAACTCAAAGAGTTGTAGTAACCTTACCTTATCCAACTTGACCTTCACATCATCATTATTTATGGGAAAACCTTCTGGTGTCCTCTTGTTTTTTGGGTGCACTAACTCCAACACCAAATCCTTTTCAATTGTGCTTGTCGATGATTATAATCATTTATAGACATATCCCTAAGATGGGACTCCCACTCCTTCCCCAACAACACTCCATTTGGGTACTGCATTTCTACATACCATTCCTCATTTGTGCTTGCTTCAATTTCTTATTGCTTGCCCTTTCCCTTTCCCTTTCCCTTCTTGGGTGTACTAGCTCATTTCTTCGGTGTCATTTTCTACATCTTCTACCCACTTCAATCACTTATGTTACTTCATTCTTCTGCTCTCTCCAACCCTATATCTCGAACTTGTGAAGAAAATTACTTAAACCAGTTGTCCTAGTTTTGTAAACCCTAACTAGGATACTTCCTTCATAAGATGGTGTCTTCTCACACTTTCTCCCATGCCCGTGAAATCCCTTCCTTCTGGTTCGTAAATCTGAACTAGCTACTCACACTTCAATCCTTTCAAATTTTTCTTCACACGGATCAGTTTTTTTAAATCCCTAGTTTGCAAAGGTGTAAAAAGTGCTTCATTCTCCTTATACGCAAGGTGAAAAATGAAGTGTCCCAACCCCCTTATTTATATTTTTTCCCTTTTTGAGCATTAAGTGCTACTTTACCTACCACCATAATTTCTTCATTTAATGAGGTTTTTTCAAACAAAGCCTAACTTAAGCACTTTTCCCTCACACGCCAAACCTACATGGAAAATCCTTTGACCTTCCGGTGTATAACCAATCCAACCTAACAGGAGACTCTTATGCGCACAAAACCAAAGCATCGAAGTCACTTCTTCTCGTCCTAATTTTTCTCTTGCCTACCTCGTGTTGCTTTATGCACTTTCTCTTCCTTTGTATGTGGGATCTATATGTAGCTTTATCTTGGCACCAACCATCCTTTTTCCATCTTTTCTCTCCATACACCTCTTTCAACTGGGCCATTCAACTGGGATTTTTAACACAATATTCCTTGGCACTTTAACCATGTGCTCCTTCACATTACTCCACCCCACACTTAAAATGATGCATGGTCCTCTACGCATTCACAAATTCTCAAAAAGTAGCAATAAGGATACCAACGCCCAAGGCATGAAAAAAAACAACAATGCGAAAGGGAAACATGAGAAAATAAATGCATAAAGGAAAATTCTAAACTAACTAGCAAAAATACCTTATTTACAAACACCAAGAAGACTTATTTATAGTAGGGCTTCAACCTACTCCCATTGAAGTGTCTAGGCAACTTCGTCCCATCCAGTAACGCTTGTAACTAGCATGTGCCCGAATCAAGGATGTATGAGATTGTGTAAGGACCCAACCAATGGACTTTCAACTTCCCAGGATGGTGCAAAAACTTAGAATCATATAGTAAAACCATCTGCCCAACCTCAAACTTCTTGTTTCTAATGTGGCGATCATGTCAAGCTTTTTGCTTTACTTTCTCTATTGTTTGGCTCCACCTAGCAAGTGATCGTCTCTCATCCAATTTCATTAACTCCTCAATTCTTTCTTCCAGTGCTTGCTCATTGGCCAACCCTCCTACATGCACTATTCACGAGAGAAGATAACATGAATTCAACCCATGAGAACAGCTTTTGTGCCAAACACCAACCGATACGGTTTGGCTTTGTTCATCCTTTTTTATACGTTGTCTGTAAGCCCACAATACTACTAATACTTTGTCATCCCAATCTTGTCTACTGAAATCAAAAATCTTGGTAAGGGTATGACTCAAAGTATTTTTGAATGCTTCCATGGTTCCATTTTCTTGTGGGTGATAGGGCGTAGTCTTGTGATGAGCCACCATGAACTCTGCTAACAGGATCCTCATGGTCTCATTCAAGAAATGTGTACCCCTATCGCTAGTCAAACTCAATAGACATCCATACCTCATGATAATGTTCTCCCATAAGAACCTTGCCACTATGGCTACTATGTAATATTTAGTTGGGGCTGCCTCTACCCACCTAGTCAAATAATCTATGCAAGTGATGACATAGTGTGACCCAGTCCTACGTGCCACTGGTGCAATAGGGCCTACAAATTCTATTGCCCACTTTTAAAAAGGTTTCATGCTAGGGATAGGGTGCAAAGGCATTTCATCTCTCTTTCTCATTTTAACAATGCATGACAATGGTCACATGCTTTACAATAGTCTTTATAATCCTTGTATAGGGTTTCCCACCACAAACCTGCCATTAATATCTTACACACGGTGGCATCACCTACATAATGCCCACCCATACTTCCTCTATGTGCTTCCTCCATGATGGCGAGGTGCTCATGCTCTAATACACACCTATGCAAAACTTCATCACGTCCTAACTTGTATAAGTCTCCACTAATTAACATGTAGGGCACAACATGTAATGCTAACTTATTTTCTCTAATTCCTTCATTCCTTCCGGTGCCACACCTTCCTTTAAAAATACTACAATCTCTTCCAAATCTGAGGGCACATGCCACAACCTAAACAGTTACATGTCTGGCATTGTCTCCTTAATACTCTACACATCCTCCCTTGAATCAATTCTCGATAGATGATCAAGTCCACAATTGATTTTCCCAAGATTCACTACAACGGTGAATTCAAACTCTTGAAACAACAACACCCACCGACATATGCGCCCTTGTAGAATAGGCTTGTTCACAAAATACTTTAATGCCATGTGGTCAGTGTAAAACACAAAGGGTGTTGCCAGCAAATACTGTCTAAACTTGAAAAGCACATAGATCATTGACAATATCTCGTGCTCAATTGTGGTGTAGTTTTTTTATGTTGGTGTCAACTTCTGCTTGTGAAACACGAGAGGATGATCAACAATTCCTTCACTTTTTTGTGCAAGAACTACTCCAATAGTGGTCCCTGAGGCATCTAAATAGACATGAAAAGACTTGTCCTAAGAGGGAAAACGTAATATAGGTGCGGTGACAAGCCTATCTTTTAATGTATCAAATGCCCTCTGTTGCACCTCTCCCCAATAGAAGGAACTTTATGTCTCGAGCAGATCCTCTAAAGGTGCAGAAATCCTAGCATACCATTTGATGAATTTCCTTTAATAACTTTGTATGCCTAAGGAATCCGTGCAGTGCACTTTGTGCTCGCTAGTAGGCTCCCTAACCCCACAATAATCTGAAACTTTAGCGGGATCTACCAAAAACCCTCCTTACATATGATATGCCCCAATAAAGTCCCATAGGGTGTAGCAAACACACACTTCTTAATGTTGAGGGATATCGCAACTACCTACACCTCTCAAACATTAACCTTAAATTATCACAATGGTCTTTAACTAGACCAGACACTATTTAATCATCCAAATAGACCTGAAGAAACTTATGGATGAAGTCTTGGAATGCTTGCACCACTATGTGTGAAAAAATAGTAGGTGCATTCTTCAACCCAAAGGGCATGACCATGTATACAAAACTTCCCCACTCAGTGGCAAAAGTTGTCTTCTCCTGGTCCTCCTTTGTAATCCGGACTTGGTGGTACCCCGAAAATCCATCTGTAAAGGAATAGATTTCACACCCAGTGACTCCTTCCAAAATTTCTTCAATGAAGGGGGTCAGAAAGGGATCAATGACACAAACTATATTTAGCTTCCTATAATCCACGTAGATCCTAATCTACCCATCCTTATTGATGTTGATTACCATCAGACTTATCCATTCTGATTCCTCTACTACTTTAATGATCCCAGAAGCTATCATTTTGTCTATCTACTTCTTAACCTTTACAAGTAAATTGGGATTCATCGGTAGGGCCACTTCTAACCGAGGGCACACCATCCTTTAGTTTTATCTTCATCTCCCCAAGGAATGGTGAACTCCTTTGAGCTCATGGTACCCGCACGGGAATAAATCCTCAAATTCATGTAACAAATCAATGATCTTAGAGACTTCCTTCTCTGACCAGTAATCTCCAATAATAGCTTCCTTAGGTTCTTCTCTGAACCAATGTTAACCTTCTTTGTCTTTAAGGGCTCGTGGTAGGTGAACACATGAGTATCAAACATTGTCCACTACCTTGCACGTCCTTATAGAATGGCTAACATCTAAGATTTCTGATTCATCTCCATCAATCACATATACCAACTTTCCTTTCTCCTTTTCCAAGCACGCACACTCAAGTTGTAACTCTTTTGTTTCCTCTACTTCTTCTTCAAAGTGCGCCTCCAAACTTGTTCCACCCAGTAACTCCAACAACCTATCTTCCACCATGGCACTATCCCCCATGGTAAGGCACTTGATACCTTATAAGGCCTTAACAACTGATGGCTTGGTACTCTGATACTCGAAGGTTTGAATAAGGTCAGCCGTGAGCTCTTTCCAATTCCTTGTCTAGCGGTGTCTCTCTCGAATGAATGTACCATGCGCGCGCGCAACCCTACAGTGTAGAATACAACTTGTGCACCCAGAGGGATGGTGGAAAATCTTTTGCACCTTCTCTCTAGACCCATTCACACTCTTGGATATGGAAAGAGGCGGGCTCCTTCCCATGGTAGTCCTTGATGGTGGTGGGCATGTTGCTCTATAGAATTTAACGAGAGAGAAATTTTTACCTCGCGCCATTCAAGAGGCTCTCTTGAAGTGTATCCCACCATTGTGCCCCTTTGTGGCGAGTAGGAAATAACTTAGCATCCCTCTCCATTCCTTCTCATCCTTCCTTTGAGCTTTCACCTCCTACGAGAAAGATCTCGGGAAGGATCCTCCTCAATACTTGGGTATCTCTTCTCCTCTTATGCGTTGAATTGTGCACACCTTTCTTACCTTGGTCACCAGCCCTCTCAACTACCATCCCATCAATTCATAACTTCCCTGCACCCAATTATCACATGCTAGACTAGTGGTATCACTTCGGTGAGCATCCTCAAACTAGATAACTCTGTTAGTAGGATGTATTATCTCTGGGTCCTTGATTGAGCACATGTATATCCTTTCTAGAAATTCTTCCCCCAAAGGTTCAATATAGGGTGTCAACTTCCCATCACCGGGGTATAATTACACACTCCTTGTTTTCAAAGCTGATTTACCCTTTGTTGAACTAAAGGTTCGCATTGTTCTTACAACACCATGGGCACCTAAGTAGTGCTAGGAAATTGTCTACCTCGGCGAGCACCAAGACTTCAAATTCCCAGTAAACTTAGCTCCCTCGATAGTAATAGCTACATCCTTTAAGACATCGATGGGCATCGCCTTAGTCTTTTTTTCATATATAAAGCACATTCGAAGATGGTTGTAACATAAGTCTTCCCATCTGATGTCATGTATCCAAAGTTAGAACATTAACCTCCACACCAGTGTCAATGAGGATATTACTAAGGAGTCATCCATCTACAATTGCATTCAATGTGATCTCCTTATCATAGTCAAGGCTATGAGGGGGAAGGTTTACATGTAAGACCTGCCTCTCGTGCTCTCCTCCGGCGCATGGTACCTTCTCTCTCAACCATGATCCTAGCAAGGGAATGATATTCTCTTGCCTTAGCATTTTACACACCTCCTTGACCTCATCCAAGTCATCCTTTGGTGCCTCGACTCTCCTTCCTTATTCCTCCCTCTTGGATTGCTCCTTTAGACACTAAAATTTGAATGACATCCATAGTGTCTTGATACACCTCCTTCTGATGCGCAGGGTCTAGATACTTCCCATGAACTACTTCCTCCCTTGAAACTAGGTTCTTCTGTCTTGGTATCTCTCTTACACGCATGGCTTTTACCCTTGTTGTTACCAAGATAGGCTCCAAACCTACATCTCATGTTACCCGAGGCATCCACTTTGGGTGTCTACCTTCTTAATACTGACCATTGTAGCACACTTGTCTTTCAGTGCTGCTAATTCATGTGCTCAAACAATTCCGGGCACTCCTCATACTTATGCTTCATTCCACACCACGAGCATTATAATAGGTTCAAGCAATCACGTTTGTAATGATATATAGATCCACAGTTGAAACAGGTTCCACACAAAAACTCAGTCCTTTCTCCTCCGCGGTTACCACGACCATGGAATTCTCCTCAAAAACCTCTTCCACATGTGCCTCCATTTACATGCTCCTCATAACGGTGATCATCACCCTTGGAACTACTAGAAACACTGGTCTGGCACACCCCATGATCAATGGCCTCATGGATTTGATCAATGAGCCTACATTCCTTAGTATCATGGGTTGTAGAGGTGTAAATATTGCAGTAAAAGATACATTCTTCCATATTGTGCACCTTTGCAGCAAAGGGCACTTACATCATGGTCCTCATGAAAAATTTCACAATCTATTACCATGGCGTATAATATCCTCTAGCAGAAATTATCCTTAACATGCCCCTCTACTTCACAATCTGTGCACCACAAACCACTGCAAGTCTCATGGGCTGAGTTCACAGATAACTTTTCCAACTACTTGGCCATAGCAGCAATCGAGCCTCTAAGAATGGGCTAACGCTAGTATCAACACTACCAATAGCCTCGGTGTGTAGAGTAGCTTCCAATGCCTCGTGCGGGTCTGTAAAAGTTTTATGAGATAAGGCCCTTCTAAAAGGAGTGATCAACCCTCCAAAAAACCACTAAGCATGCTGTGAAGGGTGAATATCATATGATAATTTAGACAAGAGAGTTTTAAAGCACGCATCATACTCTGCACACTCTCTGTCATTCCTTGTTGAATCTCCTTCAAAGTGTTGATGCTCTTCTACTCAAACTCAGGAATGTGGAATTCTACCAAGAATGCATTCTTTAAAGTAGTATAGTCCCTCTTGTCGATGAGGGTCATACTTCCTATACCAGCTATGTGTGTGCCCTTGCAATGTGGTTGTAAACTAACTAGCCTTCCGTTCTAGGGTTGTGATACCCTTTGTGTGCCATAGCAATTCACACTTGTGAACATGTTCTGCAGCATCCTCAATACCTCTATAATCAAGAAAATGTAGAGACATTTCAAAGAAAACTTGTGGGGGTGGTTGGGGCCCAAATCCTCCTAAGCCAGAGCCTTGGTTTCCACCTATGTTTCCTCCACCGCCTGATCCACCAAGTCCTAAACCACCAGATCCACCAAGCCCACTAGGTCCTGAACCACCAGATCCACCAGACCCACTAGCTCTTATTCCTCCTAAACCACCAAACCCACTAGGTCCACCAAGTCCTAAACCACCAGATCCACCAGACCCACCAGGTCCTAAAGTGGTCGTGGCAAGGGTCCCCACAGTTCTACTAAGTTACGTGCTTATGGTCTCTGACAATGCCCCGTTGCTAATAGTATACCCAGTGCCACTCCCAGATGGGAGACCAAAATCTTTTGTTTTTATACCTTGCTTGAAAATTCCTAACAATGGGTTGGTGTTTGCAACCATAGAAGGCCCAAACAAGAAATTATACCTCCTGGGTGTAGACCAATCACTTCCAATGTAACCAACTGGACCAGAAATATTTTCCCCCTGATCTGGAAAACCAAGCGCCAAGGTCCGGTCACTAGGTGGGCTCAGATGCACACCAATGTCTCTTATTTCTATGTGCAATGAACTCTCATTAGAAGCTGAAGGGTCTCTCTTACGCACTTGCCAAGATGGGGTCGCACAGACTACTCAGGTTCCATGTCCTTTATGTGAACCTCAAATCCTTCCTACAACATCTTCCGCCATACATCCATCACACCTACAACCTTGCATTGTCTAGCAATCTCCCTTTCATGTGCTTCACCATACTTGATTCATCTTTCCTCCCTATCTTTCTCTACCACAACATCTGCCATCTTCCTCCACCCTAGCTTCCTCACCCAGTGCTCAGAATGGTTTAGCTAGCCATTGGGAATGCCTCTAAACTCATGGTAACCATCAAGATCTTCATAGCTAGAGGACAGCTCATAGAAATGATCCTCTAGGCTCCCGCAAAACTCAAACTCAACAACCTCTAGACAAGAATATGTGGAAATGGCATACTCCATAGTGTAGCTAGCCAATACTCCTTTCCACCAATGATCCACAGCATGGGTCCATGTTAGATCTGCATCTTATATCCTCTCGGTATTTTTTTAGGTCTACACACACTATCCATAATGCCAACTTGATCTAGATGCATAGGTTGTGAGCCATTCATACAGTTCCACTAGGAAGTAGTAGAAAAAAGTCTCATATAGATCATGGTAGAGGTTCTCTTCTACCCATCTACGTGCATTAAACTTAGGTCCAATGTTAAATCTCTGAGTGAATTCATCCTCTGTGCTCTTAAACCATGATTCAATACTTTCCAAAGTTAACCGCTCTATCATTACTCACTACATAGACCATGATGAATGCTAATTCCCAAAACAACTTTGAAAAGAGTCCCTGCAATGAAACCAAGATTTAGTCATTTTTTCCCTTAACACAAGAGAAAGGAACCCCATACGCATTAGCCTCTCACCCAATGGAAGCGGGGTGCTCACGAGGCACACGCGGGTGCGATTCTCTCTTTTATGTGAGTTTAGTGGGAAACATCATCTATGATTTGTGTTTAAAAGACTTTCAAATGGATTTAGGACATACAAGAACCATAGAGCTCAGAATGGCCTCTAGATCCTTGCAGTCATTTCAGATAGAGTACTTAACAGAATCTATAATGTGTATCATAATAGAAAGAAGCATACAAGCATCCATACTTAGCATAAAAGGAAAGAGAACTCATGAGAGAGAAGTATGCATCAGAATCATTGATATTCATGTATATATAACAGGTAACCTCATTACATCCATGGAGCCATTACAGAGTGTCACAGAGAAGTAGACCACAGTCATGCATTACAACTGGACTTATGTAACTAAGCTACCAAAAAGAAAAATTACAATCCCCATGCCCAATACATCCTTTCCCGAATGTAATTACCCATTAGCAGAGTTCTTGTAGTATTTCGTAGAGCTCTTCCCACACTCTAAGTCTCTCTATTTACTTTGCAAGCAATTGTATTTATAGATTTTCTAGACTGCCAACTCATCCTCCATCACCATCGGATACGATGCCAAGTGTCTGAATGCGGTCCTCCATGCAAACATACTCCTCTAGGCCTGAGCTTCCCACTTTATCACATGATGTTCTTCTAGAAGATTCTACCATAGGCATGCTCCTTCCTGGACCAACCTATCGCCAGGCTGGCATCTTATCCATACATAGTCGGGTCATTCTTTTCACATGTTTATCCCCGAACGTCCAATTTTTCTAAGTCCTGAACCCTTGGTTCTATCCGCATGCGTTACGCGCAACACGGGCTTCCTAAAACCATACCTTGTGCACTTTGTCCTTGTGCACCTTTCATTAATGGGACCTTACGCACCTACGTGCCTTTTGTATTTAGTCAATATCCTAGGGGCCCAACAAATGGCATAGTTTATTCTAAGGAGGAAAACTCATGGTTTGAAGGGATGCACTTGGGCTTGTATTTATAGATATTGGTTTGGAAGAGTTTGGAATTCTTGTGCATGTGGGACTAAAGTCTAAAAAGCACTTTAGGATTAGGAGCTAAGTAAACATGCTTTAGACTAGTTAAGCTAGGATTAGGCTAGTTAAACTTGATTAGCAAGTGATTAGAGACTCATTGAGAGTTGGGAGGGGTCTGGTTAATCAATTGTGACTAATAGATATCTTAGAAATCTTGCGAAGTGGTTCAAAGGGAACTAAGGAGGTTTTGAATGGTCAAAAGGAGGAACATCTAGCTAAATAAGAGAAATAATAGCCCAATTAGCGGATTATAGGAGGAATATGACCGAAAGAGGGTTATGAATGGGCATCCGAGAATGGATCGAAGAATGAGGAATTAACGAAGTTTTGTTAATCGGTTGAATTGGAGGAAATGCTAAGTGTAAGCATATTTTAGGTGTCTACATTTTCCCCTCTTTGGGGTGGCGTAAGTAATGTCACTTCAAAGAAAGTAGACAAGCATAAACAAGTAAAATTTTGAAGAGGTAGAAGAAAAATGAGTAGAATGAAGGATTCCCCCTCGATTGTCAATGGGGTGATGAAAGAGGTCCATCAATAATTGAAAAGATGAAGGAAAGAGAACAGAAGAAAGAATAGTGTGAAGAAGAAGAAAAGAAAGGGGATATAGAAGAAAAATGAGTAGAATGAAGGATGAAATGTGAACAAGGAAGAGTTGCAAAAGCTATGGAATGAGGCTAAAGAACCTCAAAGATTTGCTAACTCATCTATGGACCATAAGATTAGATCTAAACAAGAAACTATCTATTTGCATGCATATATAAACTTGAAACAAACATTCAAACCCTAGCATATCTAAATATCTCTCTACTCCATGAAAGCTTAATGAATGTGAACCTAGTTTAGATTCTAAGAAATCAAATTTGTTGGTTGTTTCTCAAGGTATTTGAGAGTGAGAGCTCACCATTAATGGCTACAAGACCATATGGTTCCTCTCATTTACTCAAAGCTTGATTGAATAGTGCAATGGTGGAGAAAATAGCTCAAAAACAATGGAAGAGAGCTCAATATCCTAAAATGGCATAGTTTATGCTAAGGGAGGAAAACTCATGGTTTGAAGGGATGCACTTAGGCTTGTATTTATAGATATTGGTTTGGAAGAGTTTGGAATTCTTGTGCATGTGGGACTAAAGTCTAAAAAGAACTTTAGGATTAGGAGCTAAGTAAACATGCTTTAGACTAGTTAAGCTAGGATTAGGCTAGTTAAAAAGTGATTAGAGACTCATTGAGAGTTGGGAGGGGTTTGGTTAATCATTTATGACTGATATATAGCCTAGAAAGCTTGTAGAAGTGGTTCGAGATGGAACTAGGGAGGTTCCGAATGGTCATTAGGAGGAATGTCTAGCAAAATAAGAGATATATTAGCCCAATTAGCTGTTTATATGAGGAATATGACCAAAAGAGGGTTGTGAATGGGCATCCATGAATGGAGCGAAGAATGGGGAATTAACGAAGTTTCTTTAATTGGTTGAATTGAAGGAAACACTAAGTGTAAGCATATTTTATGTGTCTGCACAACGCGTGGTATTTCTCAAAGATAGACTTGAAGAGTGGGCATCACCAAATCCACATTATAGGGGTATATGAGTGGAAAACCACATTCAAAACCAAGGAATTCTTGTACAAGTGGCTAGTTATTCCTTTTGGGTAAACTAATTCCCGAGCACATTCATTAAGTTGATGAACAAAGTATTTATGTCATTATAAGGGAAGTTTGTGAATGTATATCTATATGATATCTTAGTATTTAGCGAGACGGAGGAGTATCTCGATCACCTACACAAGGTAATGAAACACTTATATAATTATAATTTATTGCTGAATAGAAAGAAGTTAAGTCTCATGCACAAAGAGTTATTTTATTTGGGTTTTGTAATATCCCAAGATGGGTTACAAATGGACCGAGAAAAGGTACGCAAAATCTTAGAGTGGTTGTCGCCAAAAATGTGTGGTGAGGTGCAAAGAATTCATGGTTTAGTGATTTTATATAGGAATTTCATAAATAAATTCAGTGGCATATGTGCAAAAATCATAGAGACAATGAAGGAATTTGTATGGATAGAAGAAGTAGAGTGTTACTTCTAGGAAGTGAAGTGGGGATTACAAATCAACTGTTGTTAGAGGTGCCAAGTTTTGAAAAGGTATTTCAAGTGGATTGTGATGCAATTAAGGTCAAAATTGGCATGGTATTGATCCAAGAAGGGAGACCCATCACCTTTTTTAGCAAAAATATGAATGATGCAAGGAGAATATATTTTGTCTATGATCAAGAGTTCTATGCAAATGTGCAAATGCTAAAGAAATGGAGGTATTACTTATTTCCAAGTGATTTTTCTTTATACATTGATCATCAGACATTGCGGTTCATCAATAGTCAAGAAAATTTGAACCAAAGGAATATGAAGTGGGTGGAGTTTATGCAAATTTATTCCTTTCTGTTGAAACATCGAAGTGGGAAGTTCAATAAGGTTACAGACATGCTAAGTAGGAGAGAATTGGTATTGAAATAAATGTGCAATAAAGTTGTGGGTTTTGAAAACATAAAGGAAATATATTCACAAGATGATGATTTCAAGGAAGCATGGGAGAGGCATGCATGGATTTGGCATGGGTAGATAGAACGTTTTGGCTAGATTATTTCATTCAAAGGGGAATGTTGTTTATAGGAGCATAATTGTGTATATTTGAAAGGTTTAATGCACGAAATGTTAATCAAGGAGAAACATGTTGGAGGTTTGGGAGGTCACTTTGGAGGTGACAAAACCTTAGCACAATCGGAAGAAAGATATTATTGGTTGAATATGGATATGGATGTGCACAAGTATGTGCAAAGATGCATAAGTTGTCAATTATCTAAAGGTCATAGACAAAACACGGGTTTGTAGAAACCTTTATATGTACCAAGGAGGCCATGGGAAAATCTTAGTATGGATTTTATGCTAGGGTTTCCCAGTAATTAAAAAGTAAAAGGAATCCATCTCTTTGGTAGTCAACATATTTTCAAAAATGGCACATTTATTATATTCAAGAAGACTAGTGATGCATCGAACATTGCACATCTATTTTTCAAGGAGGTAGTGTGATTTCATTGATTGCAAGTAAGCATTATATCGACAAGGATACCAAATTCCTAGGTCAATTTGGATGACCTTATGGAATAAATTGGGAACTAGGCTAATATATAGCTCAACGTTCCATCGTAGAATGATGGAAAAACAAAAGTGGTGAATATGAGCTTAGGAAATCTATTGCACGTTTTGGTGGGAAACAAGCCAAAACAATGGGATTTGGCATTAGCATAATCATAATTTGAGTATGATGATTATGTTAATAGAAGCACAGGAAGGACCCCATTCTATATTGTTTGAGGAGAATTTTCTAGAGGATTCACGGAATTACGTGAAGTAGTTGATAATCGAAGTGCGGAAGCAAAGGAATATGCAAAAAAATATGCACAAGTTATATGAAGATGTGCGTAAGAATTTGAAGCAAAGTAACCAGGATTAAAAGGAGTTCACAGATGAAAGGCACAAAGTCAAGGAATTTAAGGAAGGAGATCAGGTGTTGGCGCATTTACACAAGGAAAGGTTTCCTAAGGGAGTCTATAATAAGTTAAAGTTGAATAATATTGGACCATATAAGGTATTGCATAAGATAGGACCAAATACATATAAGATAGAGCTACCTAAAGGACAAAATATTTCACCAATATTCAATATTTCATACTTGTATGAGTTCCATGAAGGATAAATTAGTTCATTAAATGTTAAGCATAAATTTGAGGAAGAATGAAATGAGAATGCACGTGAGAAAGAAGAAACCTTATAGTGGAGAAGGAAAATATAAGAGAAGAGAACATAGGAGGTTTAATCCATCTTAAGCTCAAGGGTATTAAAAAGGATACACATAAAATATATAAGGACTATTTGGTAAATTGGAAGGGTTGCATGGAAGAATATGTAACTTGGATGAGTGCTAAGGAGCTTGGTCAACATTTCCATACTCTATAAATTGAAGTGTGAAATGGAGCTCACTTTTTCTTACCTAGAGTGTTTGATGTAAGAGCATCATGGGAATTCGAAGATTTGCATGCATTTTTGAAATTTTGGAGTGTGTGCAAGAAATGTAAAATCCATCACAAGAAAAGGGAAAATTTTGGCATAATGTGATGTTGTATGAAGGTTTTGGATAAAAATATACAATGAGAGAAGAAATGTGGTGCACAAGGATTGAGAAAATGTATGTGTAAGTTTTTTTGAACAAGAAGTGGTACTCAAGAATGAGCAAGGAAGTCGAACCTTAGACGTGTGGATCTTTTTAATGTTTGGCATGTAAAGATAAACTAATAAAGGCAAATAAGCATAAGTAAGAAATGAAAAGGTGGTACGTGAGGATATGGACCACTAACTCACCAAGGTATGTGGAACCTCCTAGATGGAACTACTCTTAACAACTAGACAAGGTTGTTGGACACCATTAATGCATAAGAATTTAAATTCAAATTTTAATGGGAAGGAGAAGGTTCGGAATATTTTTCAAACTTTGAATAGGTGGGAAGATAATCTATAAAATCCTACTCAACGTTTCATTAGAAATATTCTAGTGAATTCGGAGATCGAGTCTTAAAGAGATACAACTTGACTAGCCCACAAAACATCACCCTTTAAAAATCCTTGAGTTGGTTGCAAGTTTATGTAACCACCCCAATAAAGAGAATGGATTGTAGATGTTTTTAAGGTCTTTGATCTAATGAAATTTTATTCATGTTAGAGTTAATTTTGTTGTGTTTTACTCTATAAACAACATGGGGTTGTCCCGATCCGACCGGATTCTCGTCAATTGGGTAAGTTTTATTTTAGATTCTTTAGTTGCTTAGGCCTCAAGATCAGTTTTGAAGCTGTGAAATGATCTTTACATAAGATTGGGTCAATACCCTCGATGAAGAGTACATATTCATTAGGTAAGGTATCTAAAAGTTTTTTATTATTGAGGATAAGGAAAACTACTAGTTGTTTGGTGATGATTTTACATTAAAAATATCTAGGTGATTATTACGAGATCAAATTTTATGAGGCACACTCATTTGTCGGTCCAATCTCTAGGAAAATATTCCTTTGAGAAGAAGTTGTGTAATGGATTTGCATCTACAATGATGTAGTCATATTGATATAGCATATAATTGTGGAGCTTATCGGTGGAAAAATATATGTTAAAGTGACTAAATTTGTAGTGCCCGTTTAAACAACCACTTGAGACCAAAGAAACAACCTAGGGTTAGCTATAAAATTATGGGATAATTTTTTTTTTATTTGAAGTGTCTACAACTAAGTTACAAGACATCAGTTTTCACTAATAGGTTCCAGAAAAAATCTTGTTTACCAAAACACAAGTTTCCTTTATTAACTTATAACAAGTTTACAAGGTTCAAATTTTAGGGTTACATGTTTTAGTTAGGTTTAAGGTGTAATCTTAACCGCATGCCTGCTCTCAAACAGGTTTAGAGCTTCAACTAGATTTGTCTCCTAAATATCACTCCCATAATTTCCCTAGACTATTCCCAATGGATAGAAATTTTCTCACCTTTCTATAGATATAAAGAATTCCTAACTCCTTACAGAACTCAAGTTATGAGTGGGTAGAGTTTCTAGGGAAAATTTTCCCTAGAGGGACATGTGGCAAGAGGAGGGGGAATGCGTCAAGGGCAGGTTGGCGGGTCGCAGGGTGACATTGGGAAATTTTCCCAATGCATGGCTCAAAGGCACAAAACACTTCATGCCCCGTGGGTCCCTAGGGGACACGTGTCGAGTCCTGGCGCCGAGTGGAGAAGGGAGAAGGGAAGGGTGGGGCGGTGGGTGGATTTAGTGCTTTGCGCCACGAAGGGAAAAAGGGAAAAGAAGTGTGCGGGTCCATGCACCCACTAAGGGACAGATTCCGAGAGGAAGGCAGAGAAGCGAGCCACAGGAGAAAATTGAGAATTTTCCCCAAAGGCAAAATAAAAAAACGAAAGTCAAGGGTCTTCCACCTACCTAACGCCACCCCCAAAGTGCCACGTGGCACACTTTCATTGGTCGCGGGCTGGCGGGGTCAAAATGGGAATTTTTCCCAAAAATTTTAAAAATTTAACTCCAAAAGGAAATATGTGCCCCCACTATAGCCACAAGGGGACACGTGGTGCCCTCTAATTGGCTGCGGGCCAGTGGAGGAAAAAGTGAAAATTTTCCAAAAATTTTCAAAAGATTTAAGGGTGAAGAAAAATCCACGCCTCTGCCTCAACCCCTAGAGGACACGTGGTAGCCTCTGATTGGCTACAGCCCAACGAAGGAAAATATGAAAAATTTCCCAAGCCAAAATTTTCAAAATATTTTCTAAGGCAATTCGACAGGAAATTTTTGGGTTGCAGGCCCGTCAGGGAGAATTTTCCCAAATTTTCCTGCCAAGGCACAAAAACTTCAAAGTGCCATAACTTGAGCTAGAAAGCTCGGTTTTAGGATAACAAGGATTTTTTGGAAAGCTCTTGATGCCCTATTTTCATAACAAGCATAGATTTTACTTTTTGATAAGTTTTAAAGGGTCAATTTTATAAAAATGATCTGCAGGCTTTTAATTAGCAAATGGCAAATTTTAAATTATTCAATTTGACTAAATTAGATCTCCTCCATCACTCAACATGCCAAAAGACATGGAAAATTTATCTAGGGATGGTTTAAAGTATTTTATAGAATTTTATTTGTTCAATTGATTCAAAATTGAATTTCTCAAATAAATATAGAAAACTTGATTGAGGAAGAGATTGAGATCAATTCTGCAATGTTTTAATTGTTTCCCTAAGTGTTTCCTTTGTCATATTGAGTTCCTTGATGTCTTAGCATGCTAGATTATATCATTTTCTAGTGGATTATCAACTCGCAGGTCCTGTTCGTTCAAAAATTTGTCGCTTGGGTAGATTTATGGATAGACGAGCCAACAGTGTGCAGGGCATAGCCCCTCTTTGAGTCAGCAAAGCGAAACCGGTTTATTGCTATTCTACCAGCATGAATCTATGAAAATATCACAATATTCTACCTTCGGGGGTTTGGGATCTCATCCCAATAGGGTTATTTCCGACTGCAGAAAGAAAGGAATGGAAGAGAGGATGAAGAAAGATCAGATCCGAAGAAAGAAAAGAAATGAATTCCAAAGCAGAAAGGTCAGAGGGTTTATGTTTTGGGATTGGTAGTAAACAGAGCCAAACCTACTTACATAAATGAACAAAGCAATACTGATGAATAAATGACAATAAAACAGAAGTAGATCCAACAGAATAAACACATAGATCTGACGTAAGAAAGATCTAATGCAAATAACACATGTATTCAGCACAAAGTCTAAATATTGTATTAATATTTCCTTCTGTTACAAAAAGTTCAAAGTCTTTTCTTCTCACTTCTATTTTTCATCTGAAAAGTATCCACACCCTAATACAACAAGTATTTGAGTATTTATAGAAGAAGGAGAAGAAGGAAGGCAAAAAGGAACCAACCACCTATTTACAAAATATCTACAAAAATATCTCAAAGTCATGTTGACTTTTAACAACTTGATGGATGACATCATCCCATGGTGCAACATGGATGATGTCATCATTTGTGCCAACATACTTTAGACATTTACAAAAAGAAAGTCGAGAAGAGAGAGAAATTATTCATCGTCGTCATCCCGCGGCTGAAAGGGGATATCCTACTTTTGCTGCTCGGGTGACGAGATGTGGAATTGGGCACGGTATTCCATGAACTTGCTGATCATGGGCTCTAATTGATCCTGGGAAGGATCCTTGTGTCGCTCACTGATCACCTCGCAAGTCTCCCACTCGTCTATGAGCTTCTCTGGGAGTTTGGAATATTCTTTCTCTGCTTCTATTAGGAATCCGATGAAGTCCCGACAGGCCAGCAGGTTATTGATGGACTCTGCGTCAAAAGTGACCTCTGGCCCCAGCCCTTGCGAAACGATCTCCTTGAAAATCTGAATGGTTTCATCAACCTTCCTTAAGGTGAAAGAAGGAGTAAGCAACCCTAGGGACATGTTGAGAATGATCTGTTCCATCTGATGCATTGCGTCCAGGGCTTCTTCTTTTACCTTATCGATCTTTTCAAGGACGAATTCTAGTTGATCCATCTGGTAATCTAGAGTGGAAAGGACTTTATTGAGGGCCCTGGGGTGACCGAAAATGCCGAACTTGACCAGATCTTCGACTGAACAGTCGAACATTCATGAAAGGTCTCATGCTGCAGCCTAGCATGGTCCAGCTCTTCTGATATGGGTCCCGCTAATGCCTGGAGCTCTTTATTCACCTTGTTGATGTTCAGATAAAAATTAGTGAACTTGGCGATCACTCATTCACTGTCATTGAGGATCTAGCTCCTCCAAGTAGAAAATGCCATGCCCTACTTGCTGATCTTTGCATATTCATCAATTTTATCCTGACTCAGAGGCTCAGGAGTTTCGGTGGTAGTTGTGGGAGGTGCACTGCCCATCTTCTGTAAGGCGTGGAGAAGATGTTTATTTTGCTCTTTCAGTAGCCTTTTCTCTTCTTTTGCTTCTTGAAGCTTCTTGCAGAGGGCATCAACTACAGATAGGGCCTCTCCCTAAAGGCTTTCAGAAGACGTCCCCATTGTGACTTGAGTCACTGTGTAATCTGTCGAGGACAGATCCTTTTTATCCTTCAGAGGATTGGGGTATGCGATCTCCATTACCCTCTCTCCCGAAGCACTCTGAGAGAAGCATGTGATGGGCTTCTGCTTCTTTACCCCTTTTGATGGGATTACGGAGAAGTCCATCGGAGCGATGGGAACTTTCCTCTTCTGACTCAGGTGCTGGGAGATCCAAGCTGGACTTATGGGAGAAGGGCCAGAAATAGAGGAGGGGGCAGCTGCAGTAGTAGAAGGGAAAAAGGTGGAGACACGTGGAGGCGGCATCGAGAGGGAGGCCGAGGAAGCGCTCATGGGAGGAAGAGATACTGCAGGAGAGGAAGACATAGGAAGAGAGGGGAACTCAGAGATGAGGGAAGAAATGGAGGGGGACAGGTCCGCAAGAGAAGAGAAGATGGACGAAGAAGCAGGAGGAACAGTAGAAGAAGGGGGAGAGGACACGACCAAAGGAATGGTCGCTTGAGTCACTCGAGGAGGGGAAGGAGGAGAAGGAGAAGGAACAGAAGGGACCTCAGTTGTTGTAGCAGTGGCGACATCCTGAGTGGATGGGCCTATTGGAACATCTTCCGCCGCTTCTTCTTCTGTGATTTTCGGGATTTCAACCCGTTCTTGTGAAGCGGAAGGAGGGCTTTCTGGAGCTTCTTCTTGGGTGGAACTGGATTCACCCTCTTTACCTTTACCCTTGCCTTTTGGCTGTTGTTTTGATCAAGGACATCCGTTACCCAACGGAGAGGTTGTGAAATCGACTCCGAGGTAGATGAGCCCATTCATTCGGCACCAATGCTCTATTCTACGCAGAGTTTCCTTGACCCTTTCCACAATTTCTCGAGGTGTTTAGTTGCTATCGATATTGCAAAAGGCTTATGATTTCTCCCCACCTTCAAGATACACTTGATCGGGCACTTTTTGTTCATTGTTTCCAAATACCTTTGGGGAGATCCATTTGTGAAAATAATGGGCGTCGGGAAGCCAAAAGACTGGTCCTTCCTCAGAACCTCGTGATTGTGTCATAGAGCTCCTCGAAAAATCATGCGGTGAATGACCCTGTGCCCACCGAGTCACTACCTTTTTATTTTTCGATACACCTCATTCATCACATGTCCGCATGCACCGATCTTCATTTTTGTCCTGAGCTTTGATGCGTAGTCTTCACCGCTTACGGCCACGAAGTGCCGATGGTGAGGGATGCCGAGCATTAATTCAAAGTGGTGGGAAGTAAGGTTGATTATGACCTTTCCCTTCTCATTTATGACACATCTTGTGTCTTTGTTGTAGCATCAGGCTACCACCATCATAAATTCATTATTAATCGCATTGTGTGATGGGATTCCCTCAAAAAATGCAGCGAGACCGCCTATCAATTTGTCCATCCATGGACTTCTTGTGACCTTCTGAGTTCTGACCCAGAACTCCTCCATATCAATATGACCCAGCTCTGAGTCTCTAATGTCCAGGTCACACTCGGCCTGGGATTCGGGCATTCTGACCCTCTGCTACTTATAATTCATTGCTTCTTCTGTGAGCTTGGCCTTGCCTTTGGATTTGGTAGGTCTCTTGCTTGATGTTGACATATGTTCTTCTAAACTTAGTTGCTGATCTGCAACAATAAGAAGTGAAACCCAATTGAAGAAATCCATGTCAGCTATTTGATTTTCCATTGAAATGTTGACAGAAGAAAGAGTTAGCAATTTAAAGGCCTCAGGGCGCAGGGCGCATGAATACTACAGATTGCAGGGTTAAATAGTAAGGCGCACAGGAAAGGGATGCTGCAGGGGAGAAATCAGCGCCAAAGGGTGCATGGCGCATGGATACTGCAGATTACATTCTTTGTTGTTGTAAGCACAAGTGCGCCTGCGCCATATGTATGTGTTTTATAAAGGGCGCATGGATTCTTTATGTTACACGGGAACAGGATGCGCCCGTGGCGCATATAATTTTCATGTTGCATGGAACTTTGGTGCGCCAGAAGCGCATATAAGGTTTGTGTAACATATGCTTTTAGTGTGCTAAAGAGAACTTGGCGCGGTGCATGGAAGTTATGCATAACATGATGTTGTTGCAATGAGGGATACGCTGCGCGCACTAGTTTAAAGCTTTGCACTTGGCGCAGGTTTGACTGGTGTTGCATAGACGCATGGTGCGCCAAAGGGCACAGGTTTTAACGATGCAACAAATGAGTTTGGCGTGCCATGAGGGGGTGCGAGGAAAACATTTGCAACAAACTAAAGAAGTGCACCTTGAGGGCGCAGCTTTTCATGATGTAGCAAGTAGAGAGAATGTGCGCATGTATGACGCAGTTACTCTTTTCAACTTAGGTGACAGATGCCCCAAAGGAGAAGAAAAATAGCTTTCTTTTAAGCTTTGATTCTTCTCAGAGGGGTTTTACATATGGTTTAGCTCCTTTAAGGGTACCTTGGGGTGATGAAGGGGCTTAAACAAAGGGTTTCAAACCATCATTTCAGATGAGTTTCTCTCTAAAACTGGAAAGAGGAGGAAGAATAGGTGGAAGAATGGGAAAGACAGCAGCAGGGGGAGTTCATGATTTCAATCTTTCCAATCCAGATCCAGACCAACAAGCAAACAAAGAACCAAAGCACAAAACATACAAAAGAAATGAGGACCTCTTACCCGGATATAACGAAGAAATGTGCAAATGGGTCCACAAAGTGATTGAAAATGACAGGGTAGGTGCGCTGGCAGGTACAGAGAAAATCACGTGATTGTGTCAGATGATAATGACAGCGCAGACGTGCCTATTTATAGGTGAGGTAGCAATAAATGCGCCACCAAATTTTCAAGTGGCGCACCAAAAGAGCCATCGACACAAGAAAACATGCGCCCTTTAGCGCACCAAAATGTTTTCCAACACAGAAAATATGCGCACTTTGCGCACCGAAAGTGGTGTTGACAAAGGAATATGTGCGCCCTTGTGCACACAAAAAGTGGTGCAACAAATGTTCTGTTGACAGGAAGGCGCATGCGCCTTGGCGCATGCAAGGAAGACTCAACATAGTGAGGCGCACCAAAATGTCTTGTTGACATGAGAAAGCATGCGCCAAAGGATTTAAAGGGGCACATCAAAAGTTTATGTTGCATAGTCATTATGTGTGCCCGACCAAAAAAGATATGAAAATGGCTAAGTTCGGAAAACTAGATTTCGGGAAGGGATTTTGCAACGTTCGAACGCAAGGGATCCCCGACGAGGGATCGGAACAAAATTTTGGTATGGTTATCTGTAAAATTGCCCTTGCCAATTTTACGGGATAACAGCTGGCTCTTTCTGGGGACTATCTCTGAGCGAACCTCAGGGGTAGAGAATCCCAGATCTCATGTGCCTATCCATTGGGTAACAGAGTCAAAAACAAGGGCGACCGGAGGGTGAACAAAAGGGAACACACAACAAACAGAAAGCAAACACACGACAAAAACAAACACACAACTAAAGCAAACTGTACAAAGAAGAGAGCAAGCTCTACTTCCTGAAGATTTTCAGATGTTGCCCGCTATAGGGAAGCGGGAGTTCGGTTCCATCCAGATATGAGAGATAGAAACTATTCTCTCCGTTGAGCTACTTGATCTTGAAGGGCCCTCTCCACAGGGAATCAAACTTTCTGTGCATGCCTTTTGGCTCTCTTCGCTTGTCCCACAGAAGGACGAGGTCTCCCACCTGAAAATTTCTTTTCTTAGCTTTCTTATCGAACAGTCTCTTGACTTGATTCTGATGCTCGGTGATCTTGTCGACCACTCTTACTCTCTTCTCTTCGAGTTCTGCTAGATACATGATCCTCTTTTCAAGGGAACTTTGAAAAGTTTCATCTTCGATTGCCCGTGCCAAACGCAGAGCAGGGATTTCAGTGGAAATGGGAAGCTTGGCATCAGTGCCATATAACACTTGAAAAGGTGACATACCGAGAGACCTCTTGGGAGTAATGCGATCTGCCCACAAAGCGTCGTATAAGGACTTGTGCCACATTCGTTGATTCTCATCCACTAGCTTTCGTATGATGGTCACCAAGTTTTTGTTACTGGATTCTGCTTGACCATTTCCCTGAGGGTAATAATCTAAAGCGTGAGCCAAAGTTATTCCGTATTCATAGCAAAAACTAATAACTTCCCATGAAGAGAAGTTAGAAGCATTATCAGCAACAATCTTGTTTGGAACGCCAAACCTGACAATGATGTTTTCTTTGATAAAACTACAAACAACCTCGGAAGTGGCATGTTTGATAGGTATGGCTTCCACCCACTTGGTGAAGTAATCTGTTGTTGTTAGTACATAACTATGTCTGGTGCTCGATTGGGGATTGAGCGCACCAATAAAATCAATTCCCCACTGCTTGAATGGTTCGTCGACAACAACCGGCCTGAGGGGAGAAGCAGCCAACTTGGGCTTGCCGACGAACTGCTGGCAAGGTTCACACTTTTGCTACCCAGGTGGCTGCATCTTGGAAGAGCGTCGCCAATAGTACCTGGCCCGAATGATCTTGTGTGCTGTCACGGAAGAGGAGAAATGGCCTCCATAGGCTGAATTATGAAAACTTTCAAGTAACTTCACCTGTTGTGGCTTGTCGACACATCGCAAGAAGACACCATCTATCCCACGTTTGTATAAACTATCATCCCAGATGACATATTTGGCTACTCTGAGCTTTATAGTGCACTTCTCCTTCATAGTTAGGTGAGCTGGGCATTCGCCGTAGGTGAGGAAGAAAGCAATATCGGAATACCACTCATCGCTGGTTGCGATAAATAGGACCAGAGGTAGAGAATCAAGTTTTTCTAACCGGCTTTGTGCTTCATTGGTACAATCATCCTTTTCTCCGGAAACTTCCGACCCTTGGTTTTTGGCCATAAGTTGACACAAGCCTTTGCCTCTTACCAACTTGGTTGGTTTTATATCTAAATCGTACTCCTGGACCTTTGCAATCCAATTTCGCGTGAAGCTTCCTAACTCCTGTTGAGTTAAGATTGACTTGACCATCGTGTCAGGGACCAACACCACTGTATGAGAATTTAAAATGTAATACCTGAAGTTTTTGACTGCTTTGACAACGGCGAAGGCATGTTTTTCCAATTGAGACATTTTTAATTCATGAGGCTTGAGGGGAGAGCTCATGAACGCAATCAGAGATTCAACATCCTCAGAATTCTTTTGCATCAAGATGGCAGATATAGTATGCTCAGATGCATAGCTATACATGATAAAATCCTTAGAGAAATCGGGGCATACCAGGACTGGTGCATGAGCGACGGAAGCTTTTATTTCTTCAAACGACCTTTTTCCTTCCTCGCTCCACTGGAAAGTTGGTGATCCTTTCATCATGTCCAATATATGACGAGTCTTTTCAGCAAAGTCGGGAACAAAGCGCCTAAGAAAATTCACCTTTCCAAAGAAAGAGTGAACGCCGGTCTTACTTGTAGGCAGAGTAAGGCTCTGAATAGCCTTAACTCTTTTGGTATCTATCTTCATTCCTTCTTTGCTAACAACATGCCCTAGCAACTTTCCTTCTGTGACTCCAAAAATAGACTTTTTCGAGGTTTAGGGAAATTCCATGCTCTTGGCATCTGGCCAATACTTGCTCCAGATGATCACAATGATCACTTCATTGTTTAGAGAACACAGTTAAGTCATCTAGATAAACCACAATGACCTTCCCCATCATACCTTTGAACGCAAGGTCCATAGCCCACTGAAAAGTGGCGCCAACATTAGTCGTTAGGACAAATGGCATCCTGCTATAGGTGAACGTGCCCCAGGGAGTAGTGAATGCTGTTTTAAATTGGTCTTCAGGTGAAACTTCAATCTGATTGTAGCCCGAAAAACCATCAAGCATGGACAGCATTTCTGATCCAGTTACCGCTTGTAGAACTTGATCCATTATAGGAAGTGGGTAGTTGTCTTTTAAGGAAGCCTGGTTCAAGTTTCGAAAATCTACGCATATGCGTATTTCACCATTTTTCTTGTGCACTGGCACAATGTTTGCTACCCAAGTACTGTGATGGATAGGAAAAATGATTCTCGCATCCAACATTTTCTGAATTTCAGCTTGGATAGTACCTGAGATCTTAGGGTTATAATGCCTCTGCTTTTGGCGAAAGGCTTTGACGTCTTCTTTCAACGGGATGTCATGCTGGATGTCCTTTGGCTTAAAAGACTTTAGATCAGCATAGGACCATGCCAATACATCCATGTATTTCTTCAGTAGTTTGACAAACTTCCGCTTCTCTTAAGCGTGCGAGCATTTTCCAATGTTCACGAATTACGGATGCTCTACGGAACCTAAATTAACCGGTTCGGTTTCTGGGGATGTGCCAGCATCATCTCACCTTTTCTTTTTTACAAAATGGTCATGCCTATCGAACAAATGCTCCAGAGAAACTAGGCCCTTCGGAATTTTATTTCCTTTGAGCTGACAAATATCGTCATTCCCTTCGGATTCATCCTTTTGATCGGTGACTGATTCGCGGCACATAGAAGTGGATCCTTCAAAATGCAATTCCTTGAAATTTTTTCGCCTTTTCTAGAAAGGTAATGAGTTGATTGTCATCGTTGAATACTTGCCAATGCTGAGAATTGTCTGGCACACTTGGGTGGAAAACCATCTCAATGGTGTATTTGTCTATTTTCAAACCTGGGTGCGGGAGCATGAGGGATGCTGAAATGGCCAATGAATCAGCCATGTCATTCTGAGCTCTTGGAATGGATTCTATTGAAAAAGCGTCAAATTCTTCAATGTTGTCCCACACCGCATTACGGTAGTGCCTGAGCCTCTCATTCTTCACTTGATATATCCTTTTAACTTGATTCACGACTAGCTCTGCATCACCTTGTACTTTCAGATTTTTGATCCCTCTCTCTCTTGCGGCCTGCATGCCGAGTAACAGAGATTCATACTCAGCAGTGTTATTTGTGTTGAAAAACTGCAACTTAAAAGAGAGAGGAATAATTTCTTCCTCGGGAGATATTAGCATGGCTCCGGCACCACATCCACTGGTTGCAGCTACCATCAAACTGCAAGGTCCAGACCTTGTTAAGATCTTCTTCTTGGATGAGAACAACCATTTTGTCAGACTCGGTAGACAAGAAATAGTTCCCCATCCCTGATGATTCGAAAAGAATTTGAGCTTTGGGGTCCTCAGAGTTAGTAACCAAGTACTTCTTTTGTGATTCTGGCTCCAAAGTCTGCATTACACCTTTGACGGGGATTCTAGCCTTGGACCAGTCCATATGAATTTCTCCTCCAACCTCACTACAAAAACTCCTTCCCAGCAGTATTCCATAGGCTACGGGAATGTCGGCAACGAGGACGGTCATCTTTACTCTTTTCTCTGGGAACGCCGCAAATGCAAATTGCGCATCTTTGATTTGACCAATCAACGGAACCTGCTTGGTTTCCAAGGAATAACATCTACCAAAAGGCTTGGTAAGGGTGAGGCCCAGAGCATGAGCAACTTTTGCCGGCATGACGTTGTCAGAAGCCCCAGAATCAATTATGCAGTTACTTAACTTGTGACCATTGATTAGGAGGGAGAGATAGAAGGGCTCTATCTTGCCTGATGCAGATGTTGAGGCAACATTTATGCGGGATGCAGGAGGAGTGGAAAGGATTCCTTTTAAGGGAACCTGGGGAGATATGACAGCTTGACTTTGAATATATTTAGTTAACCTTATCAGCTGTTGGGGTTTGACTGAAGATACTCACTTCAGACATTTGGATCTTAGTCTTTTTAGCATGATCTATGATATCAAATGCGGCCAAAGGTTGCGCTGGTGAAGGAATGAGTCCCTCACTTCACGATGGTAGGGTAGGATTACTGGTCTTGATAGGAATATGAGAGGAAGGCTGATTTGGAGGAGAGATCGGGGGAAAAGCTTTCTTTGCAAAAGAATTACCAGGGTGTTGAGTAGAAAGAGGATTACCTCTTTTAGCAATGGTTGGAGGCACGTTTGACACGGCCTTTTCCTTCTGCACATGGGCAGCGACCTCTGCTTCTTTTCCTTGCGAGTGGGTAAAAACAACATATGATTGTCCACTCGCATATCCTTGTGTACCTTCTTCCTCGTCAGACTCCTCCTCATCAAATTCCATATACCCGATAGTAGAGTCGCCAGTCGGCTCACCGACATCTTGATCATCTTCACCTTGGGACGAAGGTTCTTCGTAATTTTGTTCCTCTTCTTCTTCAATTTCAGCTAGAGCATTGACCGGAGGAGCCTCAAGTGCCAACCGCGGAGCGGTCGCGGGCAACCGCGGCCTATGTGGGACGCTGTTGGGAGTGAAGTTTCTTCGTGGAACATCCCGGTACGAGGAACTGGGGGAAGCTTGGGCTAACTGCTTCTTTAATGTGATCAAGTCATTCGCCATTTTTTGAAATGCCGGATCAGATGAAGTGGCGGGAGAAGGGCTCAAAGCTTTGGGCTTGGATGATTCCCTTTTTAATTCACCGGATATGAGCAAGTTGTCTTCAATCCATATGGCAGCAGCTTGGGCAAGAGGCAAGGTAGTTATTTGTTCATGTAGAAGCAAAAAACTTATTTTTGAGCTCATTGCATTCACAAAGAAACACTTTTGATTTTCTAGTGTTGGCAACATGGCAGCAGGCACACGGTTGATTAATGCATTGAACCTAGCGATAAAATCACGCATGGTCTCATTGGCCTCCTTCTTCAGGTGAGTGATCTATGATAATAATGCAAATGCATCTTCTGAAGGCTTGTACCTATCTTCAAAAGCATCCCGCAAGGTGGCCCAACTGGTAATAGACCCGGCTGGCAAATGCTGAAACCATTCTGCCGCGGGCCCTTGGAGGGTCTCCAAAAAGAGGCAACTGACACATCTTCGTGGGTCACATCGAGGATACTGCATGACATGATGAATGCAGATATGTGTGAATCCGTGCTTTGGTTTCCGCTCCCGTCGAATTTGGGAAAATTCTTTCGGTTTCCGTGAGGGAGCGCGTGAACTGGATGTGGTAATGCGAGAGGGCCCATAGCATTTCCCCATGGCACTGCCATTTGAAAGGCTGGAAAAAGAACACGGGCTGGAAGTGCGGTTCCACTGAGCAATAAAGCACTGCAAAGGGATGTGGATGTTCCTTGTGAAAACTGGTTCTTTCGTGGAGGTGAGGTACTTCTGGCTGACCGATCAGCTGAACTTAGTGATGAAAAGCGCGCCGGTGTTATACTGAAGTTGTGCCTTTGAAGCAGATCAAAAGTAGGATCGACTTCTCCATGAGCTCTCCTGCTACGAGTAAATGGTTCACCCGCCAGCGTACCTTCCAGATCTACGATGTTGTGGAGCAGATTTAAAATTTCTTTTTGGTCGTACTTGCTGATTTCCTGGTTTTTCTGACAAAAACCAGCAGCATGTACTTTTCTGAATATTTAAATTTTATCCCTCTTTTGAAAACCGATTGGTTTAAATGACAAAGAACAACGAGGATAAAATGATAGTGAAGATTAGTAAGCTGATTTTAGATCTAAAGTTAACTTTTTCAAAGAGTTTGAAAATTTTGGTAAACAGTCAAAAACTCAGATCTACGGAAAAATACATATTTGTATAAAAACTCAGTGAACTAAAGATCTCCAACTAGGCCCGATCTACGATCTCAGAAGAAAATTTTTCAATTTGGATCACTTTTGCAAAAATTTTGGATTTTTAACAAAAAGTTAAAGTTTGCAAACAGGTAGTGATTTTTCAGATTTTTACTGATTTTATATCATATCACCATCATAGATCAGATAGATCTATTCGTTCCCCAGTAGAGTCACCAAAAACTGTTGGTTTGAAAATCTGTCGCTTGGGCAGATTTATGGATAGACAAGCCAACAGTGTGTAGGGCATAGCCCCTTTGAGTCAAAGAAAGAAAGTGGTTTATTTCTATTCTACCAAAGCAGGAATCTATGTAAATCTCACAATATTCTCGCCTTCGGGGTTTGGGATCTCATCCCAGTAGGGTTATTTCCGACTGCAGAAAGAAAGGAATGGAAGAGAGGATGAAGAAAGATCAGATCCGAAGAAAGAAAAGAAATGAATTCCAAAGCAGAAAGGTCAGAGGGTTTATGTTTTGGGATTGGTAGTAAACAGAGCCAAACCTACTTACATAAACGAACAAAGCAATACTGATGAATAAATGACAATAAAACAGAAGTAGATCCAACAGAATAAACACATAGATCTGACGTAAGAAAGATCTAATGCAAATAACACATGTATTCAGCACAAAGTCTAAATATTGTATTAATATTTCCTTCTGTTACAAAAAGTTCAAAGTCTTTTCTTCTCACTTCTATTTTTCATCTGAAAAGTATCCACACCCTAATACAACAAGTATTTGAGTATTTATAGAAGGAGAAGAAGGAAGGCAAAAAGGAACCAACCACCTATTTACAAAATATCTACAAAATATCTCAAAGTCATGTTGACTTTTAACAACTTGATGGATGACATCATCCCATGGTGCAACATGGATGATGTCATCATTTGTGCCAACATACTTTAGACATTTACAAAAAGAAAGTCAGAGAAGAGAGAGAAATTATTCATCATCGTCGTCCCGCGGCTGAAAGGGGATATCTTGTTGCTGCTGCTGCTCGGGTGACGAGATGTGGAATTGGGCACGGTATTCCATGAACTTGCTGATCATAGGCTCTAATTGATCCTGGGAAGGATCCTTGTGTCGCTCACTGATCACCTCGCAAGTCTCCCACTCGTCTATGAGCTTCTCTGGGAGTTTGGAATATTCTTTCTCTGCTTCTATTAGGAATCGATGAAGTCCCGACAGGCCACCAGGTTATTGATGGACTCTGTGTCAAAAGTGACCTCTGGCCCCAGCCCTTGCGAAACGATCTCCTTGAAAATCTGAATGGTTTCATCAACCTTCCTTAAGGTGAAAGAAGGAGTAAGCAACCCTAGGGACATGTTGAGAATGATCTGTTCCATTTGGTGCATTGCGTCCAAGGCTTCTTCTTTTACCTTATCGATCTTTTCAAGGATGAATTCTAGTTGATCCATCCAGTAATCCAGAGTGGAAAGGACTTTATTGAGGGCCCTGGGGTGACCGAAAATGCCGAACTTGACCAGATCTTGACTGAACAGTCAAACATTCATTGAAAGGTCTCATGCTGCAGCCTAGCATGGTCCAGCTCTTCTGATATGGGTCCCGCTAATGCCTGGAGCTCTTTATTCACCTTGTTGATGTTCAGATACAAATCGGTGAACTTGGCGATCACTCATTCACTGTCCTTGAGGATCTGGCTCCTCCAAGTGGAAACTGCCATGCCCCCTGTCACCGATCTTTGCATATTCATCAATTTTATCCTGACTCAGAGGCTCAGGAGTTTCGGTGGTAGTTGTGGGAGGTGCACTGCCCATCTTCTGTAAGGCGTGGAGCAGATGTTTATTTTGCTCTTTCAGTAGCCTTTTCTCTTCTTTTGCTTCTTGAAGCTTCTTGCAGAGGGCATCAACTGCAGATAGGGCCTCTCCCTGAAGGCTTTCAGAAGACGTCCCCATTGTGACTTGAGTCACTGTGTAATCTGTCGAGGACAGATCCTTTTTATCCTTCAGAGGATTGGGGTATGCGATCTCCATTACCCTCTCTCCCGAAGCACTCTGAGAGAAGCGTGTGATGGGATTCTGCTTCTTTACCCCTTTTGACGGGATTACGGAGAAGTCCATCGAGAGCGATGGGAACTTTCCTTTTTTGCTGACTCAGGTGCTGGGAGATCCAAGCTGGACTTATGGGAGAAGGGCCAGAAATAGAGGAGGGGGCAGCTGCAGTAGTAGAAGGGAAAAAGGTGGAGACACGTGGAGGCGGCATCGAGAGGGAGGCCGAGGAAGCGCTCACGGGAGGAAGAGATACTGCAGGAGAGGAAGACATAGGAAGAGAGGGGAACTCAGAGATGAGGGAAGAAATGGAGGGGGACAGGTCCGCAAGAGAAGAGAAGATGGACGAAGAAGCAGGAGGAACAGTAGAAGAAGGGGGAGAGGACACGACCAAAGGAATGGTCGCTTGAGTCACTTAAGGAGGGGAAGGAGGAGAAGGAGAAGGAACAGAAGGGACCTCAGTTGTTGTAGCAGTGGCGACATCCTGAGTGGATGGGCCTATTGGAACATCTTCCGCCGCTTCTTCTTCTGTGCTTTTCGGGATTTCAACCCGTTCTTGTGAAGCGGAAGGAGGGCTTTCTGGAGCTTCTTCTTGGGTGGAACTGGATTCACCCTCTTTACCTTTACCCTTGCCTTTTGGCTACTGTTTTGATCGAGGAGGTGCGTTACCCAACGGAGAGGTTGTGAAATTGACTCCGAGGTAGATGAGCCCGTTCATTCGGCACCAATGTTCTGTTCTACGCAGAGTTTCCTTGACCCTTTCCTCAATTTTTTGAGGTGCTTTAGTTCTATCAATTACCGCAAAAGGCCAATCGTCCCCACCTGTGTCAAGATACACTTGATCCACTTCCTCCTCAGTAGTTTGGTAGCCTTTGGGGACGATGGCCACCCCATACTGGATGATTTTTGCTAAGGCCAAATGAGAATGGTCCTTCCTCCTGAGCTCCACCTCATGATATATATCGATGTAGATATCTTCGATCTGAGGGATATGGATTGGATCGAGCTTGGCCCTAGGCAGAAAATTTCTCGGGTCGAAGGTGGGCCTTGCTGGGAAATTATGTTTCAAATTCAAAGCATCTCCAGCTCTGCAAACATGTCTTTCACCTTGTGGTGAGTGAGACATGTATACCTACCCACTATGAGGGGGAAAGGAGTTCCACCCTTCTTTCTCTTGAGACATTTCTCATGGTAGGTGATTAGCTGCCTTGATAGCTCTAGCAGAATCAATTTGGGACCAGCATACCTTGGTAGTTTAGTTGGCTCCCCAAGAAGTTAGCCCCTTAGATAAGTGAATGTGGGGAATTGAGTGAACAGGGCCCCCCATTTCTCCGTGGCTGCCACGATGCTCTTGATCGTGTGACCATGAGTCATATTCGGCCTCAAGAGGTAGATGATGCCGTAGAAGAAGGCATCATTGATCTTTGTAAATTGGGGGATGCTATTTTCCAGCTTCAGTTCTGGATAATATTCATAGATTTTAACCTGGGGCCAAACCCCGCACCGCATCAGAGCTGGGTAGTCCCTTTCTGAAGCAGCAACGATAAACAACATAGGAATTCATGTAGAACTTCCCTGTTGTGGCAAGTTGTTGTAGCTGCTCTGATATTGTGTTGCTTATGATTTCCGCCCACTCAAAGCGTTGATCGGGCACATTTTTGTTCATTGTTTCCAAATACCGCAGCATCCATTTGTGAAAATAATGGGCGTCAGGAAGCCCAAAGACTCTGCTCAGGAACGTGATTGTGTCACTGAGCTCCTCTGAAAAATCACTGCGGTGAATGACCTGTGGCCACCGAGTCACCACCTTTTTATTTTTAGATACACCTCGTTCATCAGCTGCATGCACTGATCTTCATTGTCGCCCCTGTGCTTTGATGCGCTTCTTCCCGCTTACGGCCACAAAGTGCCGATGGTGAGGGATGCCGAGCATTAATTCAAAGTGGTGGGCAGTGAGGTTGATTATGACCTCGCCCTTCTCATTTATGACACATCTTGTGTCTTTTTTGTAGCATCGGGCTACCACCATCATAAATTCATTATTAACTGCACTGACTGGGATTCCCCCAGCAAAATGCAATGACACTGCCTATCAATTTGTCCATCCATGGACTTCTTGTGACCTTCTGAGTTCTGACCCAGAACTCCTCCATATCAATATGACCCAGCTCTGAGTCTCTGATGTCCAGGTCACACTCGGCCTGGGATTCGGGCATTCTGACCCTCTGATACTTATACTTCATTTCTTCTTCTGTGAGCTTGGCCTTGCCTTTGGATTTGGTAGGTCTCTTGCTTGATGTTGACATATGTTCTTCTGAACTTAGCTGCTGATCTGCAACAATAAGAAGTGAAACCCAATTCAAGAAAGCCATGTCAGCTGTTTGATTTTCCATTGAAATGTTGACAGAAGAAAGAGTTAGCAATTTAAAGGCCTCAGGGCGGGCGCATGAATACTGCAGTTGCAGGGTTAAATAGTAAGGTGCCCAGAAAGGGATGTTGCAGGGGAGAAATCAGTGCCAAAGGGCACATGGCGCATGGATACTGCAGATTACATTCTTTGTTGTTATAAGCACAAGTGCACCTGCGCCATATGTATGCGTTTTATAAAGGGCGCATGGATTCTTTATGTTACATGGGAACAGGATGCACCCGTGGCACATATAATTTTCATGTTGCATGGAACTTTGGTGTGCCAAAGGAAGCACATATAAGGTTTGTGTAACATATGCTTTTAGTGTGCTAAAGAGAACTTGGCGTGGCGCATGGGAGTTATGCATAACAAGATGTTGTTGCAATGAGGGATATGCCTGCACCGTTTAAAGCTTTGCACTTGGCATAGGTTTGATTGGTGTTGCATAGATGCATGGTGCGCCAAAGGGCACAGGTTTTAACGATGCAACAAATGAGTTTGGCATGCCATGAGGGGGCGCGAGGAAAACGTTTGCAACAAACTAAAGTGAGGGTGCAACCTTGATGTATGTAGAGAAAGAATGTGCGCCATGGCGCAATATCTTTGTGTAACAGGGGTGACAGATGCGCCAAAGGAGAAGAAAAATACAGTTTCTTTTTAAGCTTTGATTCTTCTCAGAGGGGTTTTACATATGGTTTAGCTCCTTCTGCAGGGTACCTTGGGGTGATGAAGGGGCTTAAACAAAGGGTTTCAAACCATCATTTCAGGACAGAGTTTCCTCTACCAGCAGATCTGGAAAGAGGAGGAAGAATAAGTGGAAGAATGGGAAAGACAGCAAGGGGGAAGTTCACGATTTTAGTCTTTCCAATCCAGATCCAGACCAACAAGCAAACAAAGAACCAAAGTGCAAAACATACAAAAGAAATGAGGACCTCTTACCCGGATATAACGAAGAAATGTGCAAACGGGTCCACAAAGTGATTGAAAATGATAGAGGTAAAGGCGCATTTGGCAGTACGAGAGAAAATCACATGATTGTGTCAGATGATAATGACAGCGCAGACGCACCTATTTATAGGTGAGGTAGCAATAAATGTGCCACCAAATTTTCAAGTGGCGCACCAAAAGAGCCGTCGACACAAGAAAACATGCGCCCTTTGGCACACCAAAACGTTTGCCAACACAAAAATATGCTCGCCTTTGGCGCACCGAAAGTGGTGTTGACAGAGGAATATGTACCCTTGCACCAAAAAGCGCAAAAATGTTCTGTTGATAGGAAGGCACATGCACCTTGGCGCATGCAAGGAAGACTCAACATAGTGAGGCGCACCAAAACATCTGTTGACACGAGAAAGCATGCGCCAAAGGATTTAAAGGGGTGCATCAAAAGTTTATGTTGCATAGTCATTATGTGCGCCCAACCAAAAAAGACCAAAAATGGCTAAGTTCGGAAAACTAGATTTCCCGGGAAGGGATTTTGCAACGTTCGAATGCAAGGGATCCCTGACGAGGGACTGGAACAAAATTTTGGTAAGGTTATCTGTAAAATTGCCCTTGCCAATTTTACGGGATAATGTGTCCGAATGTGCATTTTAAATGAATTATTGCAGTTTTAAATTTAAGGCAAGAGAGGTCAATTTCTTGAGGTATTTAATTATCATTTCTTCCTTTCAAACAAAGATTTAATTATCTCTTGTTTCCATACAAAGAAACATTAAATTCAATCCATGGTAGACTTAAGTGTTTATCCTTTTTCCATTTTCCAAACAACAAGGATTCCAATCACAATTTGATACTTCAATTTCATCACATTTTGATGTTCTAATACAATAACAACAATGCAATGAGATATGAATTTGCAATCCTCTATTGACTTCAATTATACAACTTATATCTTTCAATGTTGGAAAACAATAATGAATTCTCTTTCTTTCTCAATGTACAAAACGAGAATGCAAGTGTCTTTCACATTTCAAATATATAACTTCATAATCAATTACAACATCATTTCTCCAAAACATAACTATTACAATTTCATCCATATCATGTGGGAAAGGATTACAAAGGAATGGGTTTCCACAAGGATTTTCAACCCGTACATTTCTCTTGCAAAAAAAATAGTAGCATGCAACTTCCATTTTCTTCCAATTTGATCACAACAAAAGAAGGGGAAAGGCAACGCTCTCCACCCAACCAAGATATCCAATGAAAGGAGAAGTCTTCCTTCATCATTGGCCCCGAGCCCCAACCAAGATACAATAGAAGGTGCAATTCAACCATGGCAAAAAAATAGCTCCCACACACAACATTCTTTCACATGCACATTTTTTTTTCAAAAAACACAATTCAACACAAAACAGCAGTTCACAACGCATTTAAAATCATTTCAAAATAGAATTCAAGCTTGATCTTGCAAGCCAAAGGAGCAAGGACTATGGGGAAGCTACTTATGCCTCCCAATAGAGAATTAGGCATCCACCTCTAATCATATCACCAATATAACATATCATACCCCATAAACCTTATATCTCCCAACCCCTCCTTAGCCCCCAAAGTTTATCCCTTATGCCCCCAAGAGTAAGAAATGCAAGATATTTATTTTCCATGGTGGATCCCAAACCCAAAACTCCATCCACAAAATTTTTGATGCCAATGGCATTCCCTTATGCCCCCCCACATGGATTCCCATAGCCTTTTCCTACACCATTCCTATGGCAGTCTACCCAAACAGCCCATAAAACATGCAAAACATTCACCATTCACAACACAAGAAAGAAATGACAGCAATAAAAGAAGGAATAAACTCCTACCTCCCCATGGAAGGATTTGCTCCACACAACAAGCTTTGAATGTCAACAATACAGTCCAAAACAACAACTCACAAGCATGCAAAGCTTTCTCCAAAACTTCCTCCAAAAACAAGAGCTCCAACAAGAAAATGTGCCCCCAAGGAAGAATGCAAAAAGGTTCAACAACCAAGAAAAAACTTCACCCAAGCTGCTCCAAGGTAAGAGCTCTAAACACAACAAAAAAATGTGCCCCAAGCTTACATACAAAATGCTTCAACCCCCAAAAAGAAGCCAAAAGTTTTCATTATATATAAAAGAGAAGAGAAGGGTATGATGTGGATCCATGTAGGATGCCACATCACACATCCTCAATTCCAACACTAAATTCAAATTCCAAACTCCAATGCACAATAAAGAGGTGGGTGAAAATATGAAAATCTACTTGCACACTCAAAAATTCCACACCCCAAAGGACTGAAAATTAAATAAAATGTAAGAGAATGCAATCAAAATAATGCAACATGATTAATAAAATACATTAAAAATGTCCAAAATCAGTTCTCCAACCATAGGCATAGTTGGTAAATTAAATTAAGAGGTATGGGACAAGTTTTACTTGTCCCACAAGCCTCCAAAACAACCCACAAGGACAATTTGAATTTCCATGGAGGTGGAATGTTTCATACTCCAAAATCAGACGTACACAAGCTCTTACACAACTTACACATCACTTAAAAATTTATTACAAAGACAACAACTTCTATAATTATTTTCCCATATCCCAATTTGATTTATTTATCTTTCAACTATATGTTTTCTCACATTAATTTTCCACAACATAATTAAATAAAGAAAGGAGACACATCACTAATAAAACACATACAACAATAATAAAAAGTAACCACATTAATAAAATTTAAAAAAACATTGTCACATTTAAAGGTGATTCCCCCCCCATGGAAATCCCTAACAAAACAACACACACACACAAAACACGTTGTCATGGTGACCGTGTTGAATTCACCTAAAATTCTATTTTGGTTGGTCTCCGATCCCCCGATGTTTTGTTGTGATATATTTAACCTGCAAAATACAAATACCTCCTTTGGCCTCGTGGCCATATCAGAACGTCCAAAATGAATATATAAAATAATCACAAAATCATTTAAGTATATGAATCACAAAAACATCAAGGCAATTTAACAAAATCACTCACAATATGTATCAGCAACATCAAAGTAACAACTATATCATTTGTAAATTTATTCAGCAATTATATCATCATCAAATAATTTCCCTTTTCTAGGTTTACTCATAATCTCCAAAAATCACTTGTCCGAATAACTTCCATTAAACATCCATGTCAATAGTATATCATCATCCACATATGAGTGTCTCTAATAATCACCATGCATTATATATAATCAGATTCAACAATAATCCAGGATCTAACATCTAACACCATACTAAATCAAAACTATTAAAATGTTCATCATATAGTCTATAGTATCATGATCGGTAATAAAAGGTGCCAAAGGGAAGTGGGCACTACATCCCCCTCCCCTTAGACTCGACTTCCTCCTGGAAGTCATAGGAAATAGAGATAGGAATAACTACAACAGAAAAAGGATCACTCCCATTATGGGATTTCTTGCTTCAAACAAGTGTGGATCTACCGAACTCCAGTTTGGCCCAATGTAATTTAACAAGAAGAAGGGAGATTGCAAGGGATGAGTTCTAAACTTTTTGCATGCAAGGCTACGAGTATTTAAATATAAGGAGTAACTTTACTCTATCAAACAAGATACAACACATAACAATATGATTAGAAGAGTACCAAAAGACTATTAAGAGTAACAACCAAGTAAGAGAATTACAGGAGAATTAACATAAACTCGAGATGACCACATAGTTTCTCATTGATACACCTACCACATTAATAAAATTTAAGGTTCCTACATGATTAAGCCATGATTTCAAGGTTCATTGCCTAGACAAGGCTAGCGAAATCAACTATGACCAAATTTGCACGAGGACAAGTCTACTCAAGGTCCACAATTTGAGGTCATACAAGATGAGGTTAATCAACAAGGACACCTAAATCAACACAAAACATTTACAATCAAGAACTATTCAAGGAAATCACTTCTGTAACTTGAGAGGGCACAATTAACTTTTCATGGTAATGCAAGTGAAGTCAAGACCACAAGGTTTTCCTATAGTCTGATTTTTTTACACTTTTTTTTACGAATCGAGAACACCAAACAACCAAACTAGAGAAGTCATCCGTCTAGCCAAAGAAAACATGTACATATATTTATATCTCCCTTAGCAACTAACATAACAATACAAGTACCATACCTTATATCACAATGGGGACTATTTATCTTATTTCCTACTCAAGCTCGGAATAACCATAAAGAGAGCACAAGAAACACCAAGGACCATTCAAGGTTGCTAGGGAGAAGAGCAAGTAACATGGGGTCCAATCAAATCCAAGGGTGAATAACATCATCTTGCACTTTCCATCTTAATGGGAAAAAGGGCTACAACAACAAGGTGACCCAAGAAAATATGAAGAAAATAAGACTTCCCGAAGTTATTTTATATCCTTAACATATGTTGCCTTAAAATTACAATACTTAGGTCTCCAAGGACAAGATAACACGCAAGGAGGTTGCTTCTCAAACAACAGATAGGTCTCAATCCAAAAGGACCACAACTCACATCCATCGAGCTACAGGATGATAAGGGTGTGATGACCCAAATCTCCCACAAGAACAACACATACATCTATGGACAAGGAGTAATAAGCAACTAGAACACATTACTATCCACCGGGTGTTTCACAATTTTAGGTAGGCGATAGAACTACAGGTTCCACTATGTATTACACTCAATACACATAAATTTTACCCATTTTATAAATCAACTTATTAAGTCAAAAGTTATAGCTTTGCTTGATAAGAACATTCCTTTCATACTTCCTTAGTTACAAACTTCCTTCTATTATGACATCATCAGTTTACGTTATAAGGAGCACCACTAAGGTGGGCATGATGTCTCACCATTCTGTATAGGTAGAGAGCATTTAGTTTACTTGCAAGGAAGGTGGATGGACAAGATTTCCCTTCTATTCTTCTACATGGTTTTTATTTCTTCTATTAATCTACCAAGGGTATAACAAGGATCACTTCCCTTTTCTATGCTCCAGTTAAGTTCCAAGGTCAAATCTCCTTAATTATAGTTTTATGGTGTTTTGGTTGAGTTGTCTTATCAATCAAATTTTAATGAGAATGATGGTTCAAACACATCACAAAATTACTTTCATGGGAAGGAGATACAAATCAACACACCACATTTTGATTCTAAAGGAACAAGAGACATTCAACATAGAAAACACATTATTAATTTTCTGTAAGAACTTAGGAAACAATGAACCAACATGAATCACACCAAGATTTCAAAAATTCACCAAATAATTTCAAGCATCATCAAACATTCATAGTGGGTCTCCACAAGTCTCACAAGAAATTTTCAAGAAAGGCTCATTAAAGAGGTATAATCTTACTTTTACGAATCTATTAAGGTTTAACAATTTTTTTTTGTGGTTTAGGATGGTAACATTTTACTCCCCTAATAACCAAAGAAGGTTTTCCAATCAATACTCATGTCCCCACAAGATAACACCAGCCAAGCAACCAGATGACAATGCAGCTTTACTCCAAGGAACCACATCCACACTAAAAGGCATCCAATGCAATGGGGCAACCAAATAATTTACCAAACTAACATTTCTAAGAGAAAGATCCAAAAGACCCAAAGCATCCATAAGTGTTTCCAAGTAACCCAAGGATTAATAGGTCATAGAATGTTATTCATAGTAAAGGAAATTTAAGGTAAGGGTAAACTTATTTATAAGTCAAGAGAGAAAAACAAGTACACTTAAATAAACACACTACCTGAAAGGCTTAAATCTATCCATAATTACCAAGATGCATACATTCCATGAGTCAAAACTTTCTATGATGCAACCAGGAACCCAAGATACAATTTAACATGCCATCGATGAAAAGTCACTATCAAAACAAACACTTTTCTAGTAGCATTTACAGTCAACCAAAGGAAATCCGATCCTAACAAAATCTAAAGCCCATAATTAAACACTTCTACTCGATGAGTGTCAAGCCCTTACTAGATTGAAATAGAATCACCACTACCATTGTCAGACTGCCCTCTAGAACACACTACACATCAAACTTTCTTTCTAGCAAGGTCAAGCAACAAAAAGGGTCGCTCTAAGACCTTAGACACACTCAAGGTTCCGTGCATCCATAACCAAGGCATGACTTTTAAGCATCTAAAAGGACATTCGAGACACCTAGGGTGTACCCCCATATGACAATTGTCACCATACATGAAGCATAGAACCAGCTCAACAACATGCAAGAAGGAAACCACGTAACGTTTAGCCAAGTAGCCAACAACATCATGAGCTCCGAGTCATCAATCAAATGAAGTCCAAGAAATATCAGCAATCAATAAAAGTGGCTAAGTAGCCACATTGCAAAGTTTGAAAATTCTTGCAAAAATTATAAATAAATAAAAGATCCTCAAAGCTTCTTCAATCCAATCATAAAATAAGATGTTGGTCCTTGATAAAATACACAAGATTACGAATGTAAAACACAAAAGTAAACACCACATTCACTCGCAACCCTTCATGGCCGCCAATAGGGGTACTCTGCCTCGAGGTTAGTTCCAAGAACACATACACAGGATTGGGTCCTAGACGACACCAGACTTAGTGTCCACCCTCTCATATGGGTAACAACATGGAAAACTGACAACCAAACCTCTTTCTTAACCACTCAAGGAAGGAAGCTCTAAACAACTTCTAATTATCTCTTCCCGACCCAGAACACAACCACTACTGTCCAACCACAAGGATCACATCATACAACTCATCATTCTAACAACTCCCATAAGTAAGGGTCTCAACAAAGGGCTTAATGTATCATACAATTAAATCACGTTTTGGGACTTGTAAAACAACACGTTTTCAAAAGGGAACCAAGTTTTTCCATTATACTAGAAGTTCACCAAAAATCAATTTAATCCAACATTCTTAGTTACCCCAGGTTCAGAAAAAATGTTACTAAGCAAGCACAACAACTCAAACAACTTGTCATTTTTATTATGATTTTAATTCTGGCAGTTCAAATGAACAGAGTAATGTAATATTTCTTCATACTTATTTCTTCTTCAATTTTCAACAAGGTTGTTTTCTAGATTTACGAGTGTGCTAGGTTTATAGTTCATGTCTCAAGTTTTCTAGTGTGCCCAATGGTCCAAGATTTTGAACCACTACTCTGATACCAAACTGTAGTGCCCGTTTAAACAACCACTTGAGACCAAAGAAACAACCTAGGGTTAGCTAGAAAATTATGGGATAATTTTTTTTTTTATTTGAAGTGTCTACAACTAAGTTGCAAGACATCAGTTTTCACTAATAGGTTTGAAAAATCCTATTTACCAAAACACAAGTTTCCTTTATTAACTTATAACAAGTTTACAAGGTTCAAATTTTAGGGTTACATGTTTTAGTTAGGTTCAAGGAGTAATCTTACCCCCATGCCTGCTCTCAAACAGGCTTAGAGATTCAACTAGATTTTTCTCCTACATAATGCTCCCAAAATTTCCCTAAACCATTCCCAATGGATAGGAAATTTTCTCACCTTTCCGGTGATATAAAGAAGTCCTTCTAACTCCTTACAGAACTCAAGTTATGAGTGGGCGGAGTTTCTAGGGAAAATTTTCCCTAGAGGGACACATGGCAAGAGGAGGGGGAATGCACCTAGGGTGGGTTGGCGGGTCGCGGGGTGGCATTGGGAAATTTTCCCAATGCATGGCTCAAAGGCACAAAACACTCCATGCCCCCGTGGGTCCCTAGGGGACATGTGTCGAGTCCTGGTGCCGAGCGGAGAAGGGAGAAGGGAAGGGCGGGGCGGCGGGTGGATTTAGCGCTTTGTGCCACGAAGGGGAAAAAGGGAGAAAGAAGTGTGCGGGTCCACGTGCCCACTAAGGGACAAGAGTCCAAGAGGAAGGTGGAGAAGTGGGCCATGGGAGAAAATTGAGAATTTTTCCCAAAGGCAAAAAAAAAAAAAAAAAAAGTCAAGGGTCTTCCGCCCTACCCGCCGCCACCCCCAGAGTGCCACGTGGCACGCTTTCATTGGCCGCGGGCCGGTGGGGTCAAAATGGGAATTTTCCCAAAATTTTTTAAAAAATTTAAGTCCAAAAGGAAATGTGCACCCCCACCATAGCCACAAGGGGACACATGTGGCACCCTCTGGTTGGTTGTGGGCCGGTGGAGGTAAAAGTGAAAATTTTCCAAAATTTTCAAAAGGTTTAAGGGTGAAGAAAAATCCACGCCTCCGCCTCAGCCCCTGGAGGACACGTGGCAAGCCTCTGATTGGCTGTGGGGCAAGTAGAGGAAAAGATGAAAATTTTCCCAAGTCAAAATTTTCAAAATATTTTCTAAGGCAATTCGATAGGAAATTTTTGGGTTGTGGGCCCGCTAGGAAAATTTTCCCAAATTTTCCCGCCAAGGCACAAAAACTTCAAAGTGCCATAACTTGAGCTAGAAAGCTCGGTTTTGGGAAAACGAGGACTTTTTGGAAAGATCTCGATGCCCTCTTTGCACAAGAAGCATAAATTTTACTTTTTGATAAGTTTTAAAGGGTCAATTTTACAAAAATGATCTGCAGGCTTTTAATTGGCAAACTGGCAATTTTCAACTTTTCAATTTGACTAAATTAGATCTCCTCCATCACTCAACATGCCAACAGACATGGAGAATTGATCTAGGGAGGGTTTAAAGTGTTTTAGAGAAGTTGATTTGTTCAATTGATTCAAAATTGAATTGCTCAACAAAAGATAGAAAATGGTTGAGGAAGAGATTGAGCTCAATTCTGCAATGTTTTAATTGTTTCCCTAAGTGTTTCCTTTGTCGGATTGAGTTCCTTGATGTCTTAGCATGCTAGATTATATCATTTTCTAGTGGATTATCAAGTGCAGGTCCGAACTGTGCATTTTAAATGAATTATTGCCAGTTTTAAATTTAAGGCAGAGGTCAATTTCTTGAGGGATTTAATTGCCATTTCTTCCTTTCAACCAGAGATTTAATTATCTCATTTTTCCATACAAAGAAACATTGAATTCAATCCATGGTAGACTTAAGTGTTTATCCTTTTTCCATTTTCCAAACAACAAGGATTCCAATCACAATTTGATACTCCAATTTCATCACAGTTTGATGTTCCAATACAATAACAACAATGCAATGAGAGATGAATTTGCAATCCTCTATTGACTTCAATTATACAACTTACATCTTTCAATGTTGGAAAACAATAACAGAATTCTCTTTCTTTCTCAATGTATAGAACAAAATGCAAGTGTCTTTCACATTTCAAATATATAACTTCATAATCAATTACAACATCATTTCTCCATAACATAACTATTACAATTTCATCCACATCATGTGGGAAAGGATTACAAAGGAATGGGTTTCCACAAGGGATTGTCAAACTGTACATTTCTCTTGTGTAAAAACAACAGCATGCAACTTCCATTTTCTTCCAATTTGATCACAACAAAAGAAGGGGAAAGGCAACGCTCTCCACCCAACCAAGATATCCAATGAAAGGAGAAGCCTTCCTTCATCATTGGCCCCGAGCCCCAACCAAGATACAATAGAAGGTGCAATTCAACCATGGCAACAAACTAGCTCCCACACAACATTCTTTCACATACACATTTCCTTTTTAAAAAAAAAACACAATTCAACACAAAAACAATAGTTCACAACTGCATTTAAAATCATTTCAAAACAGAACTCAGGCTTGATCTTGCAAGCCAAAGGAGCAAGGACTATGGGGGAAGCTACTTATGCCTCCCAATTGGGAATTGGGCATCCACCTATAATCATACCGCCAATATAACATATCATACCCCATAAACCTTATATCTCCCAACCCCTCCTTATGCCCCCCCCAAATTTTATCCCTTATGCCCCCAAGAGTAAGAAATGCAAGCTATTTATTTTCCATGGTGGATCCCAAACCCAAAACTCCCTCCACAAAATTTTTGATGCCAATGGCATTCCCTTATGCCCCCCCACATGGATTCCCCATAGCCTTCTCCTACACCATTCCTATGGCAAGTCTACCCAAACAACCCATAAAACATGCAAAACATTCACCATTCACAACAACACAAGAAAGAAATGACAACAATAAAAGAAGGAATAAACTCCTACCTCCCCATGGAAGGATTTTCTCCACACAACAAGCTTTGAATGTCAAAAATACAGTCCAAAACAACAACTCACAAGCATGCAAAGCTTTCTCCAAAACTTCCTCCAAAAACAAGAGCTCCAACAAGAAAATGCGCCCCCAAGGAAGAATGCAAAAAGGTTCAACAACCAAGCAAAAACTTCACCCAAGCTGCTCCAAGGTAAGAGCTCCAAACACAAGAAAAAAATGCCCCAAGCTTACATACAAAATGCTTCAACCCCCAAAAACAAGCCAAGAGTTTTCATTATATAGAAAAGAGAAGAGAAGGGGATGATGTGGATCCATGTAGGATGCCACATCACACATCCTCAATTCCAACACTAAAGTCAAATTCCAAACTCCAATGCACAATAAAGAGGTGGGTCAAAATATGACAATCTACTTGCACACTCCAAAAAGCCCACACCCCAAAGGACTGAAAATTAAATAAAATGTAAGAGAGTGCAATCAAAACAATGCAACATGATTAATAAAATACATTAAAAATGTCTAAAATCAGTCCTCCAACCATAGGCATAGTTGGTAAATTAAATTGAGAGGTATGGGACAAGTTTTACTTGTCCCACAAGCCTTCAAAAACATCCCCAAGGACAAATTCGAATTTCCATGGAGGTGGAGTGTTTCATACTCCAAAATCAGACTTACACAAGCTCTTACACAACTTACACATCACTTACAAATTTATTACAAAGACAACAACTTCTATAATTATTTTCCCATATCCCAATTTGATTTATTTATCTTTTAACCATATGTTTTCTCACATTAATTTTCCACAACATAATTAAATAAAGAAAGGAAACACATCACTAATAAAACACATACAACAATAATAAAAAGTAACCACATTAATAAAATATACAAACCCATGGTCACATTTAAAGGTGATTCCCCCATGGAAATCCCTAACAAAACAACACACACACAAAACACATTGCCATGGTGACCATGTTGAATTCACCTAGAATTCCATTTTGGTTGGTCTCGATCCCCCGATGTTTTGTTGTGATATATTTAACCTGCAAAATACAAATACCTCCTTCGGCCTCGTGGCCATATCAGAACGTCCAAAATGAATATATAAAATAATCACAAAATCATCTAAGTATGTGAATCACAACAACATCAAGGCAATTTAACAAAATCACTCACAATATGTATCAGCAACATCAAAGTAACAACTATATCATTTGTAAATTTATTCAAGCAATTATATCATCATCAAATAATTTCCCTTTCTAGGTTTACTCATAATCTCCAAAAATCACCTGTCTGAATAACTTCCATTAAACATCCATGTCAATAGTATATCATCATCCACATATGAGTGTCTCTAATAATCACCATGCATTATATATAATCAGATTCAACAATAATCCAGGATCTGACATCTAACACCATACTAAATCAAAACTATTAAAATGTGAGCACTCTGAAAATTTTTTTATTATTTTATGTTTGAAGTTCAATTAGAGCATGGATAGTGTAGTGAATGGCATACTCATTTCCAATTTCATATTTTTGTGCTAGGATTTCCCTATTCGATATAAAAATGAGGTATATAAAATCAATGGCCTTTTGGAATATGGTGGTCTTATTTTTGATGGATTAAGTAAATTTTTATGTACTAAAAGGTGTGTAGGTAGGCATTGTTCTATTTAAGAATTTCCCCCTTGTTTAGAATGGATTTTATAGCACGATTGTGATAGGAAAACCAAGACACGCACCTTCAAATTACTCCCAACTTTTTAAGGAAGGTTCTAATTGGGGATGGTAATTGGTTTTGGAATGTCGGTGATAGTTATAATTTTGGAGGAGCCATGTTACTACCTCACCTAGATACCATGAATCCTAAAAAAATCCAGATGTTACTCTAAATATGCTCTTCTTAATATTAGGTCAAATTATGTATTTACATAATCATTCAAAAATAATACTTAAGTCATGATAATACCCTTTATAAATTTTGGATTTGGAAAGGAGATCATCAACATATGATTTGAAAACTTTGGGAATAGGTTCATGGAATATGTGTCATATCACATTGGTGAGTTTCAGGATTTTTTTAGTGACAAATATTCATAATTTTATGAATATTCCATTTTAGGAAAATTTGGAAAGGCAAATTTTTCGGAGCAGGTCAGTGTTCTATTCGCCTAAAATTTATAGTATAATTTTTTTAGGGGTCGGCTTTTCCAACCCCTTGAAAACATCTCCTATATAAACCTAGGTGATTCTTCGAGTAGTATACTACTAACTTACTACTAGCTTACTGAGGTACCGACATATCAAGTATCGTGAACTTTTAGGGCAGGTTGTTGACGCACAACAAGACGTTTGTGTTGCACAGAGTAGGAAGTTGTTGACGCACAACAGGAGATTGTTGACGTGCGCGACAATCTGTGTTGTTGACACATGATAGAAGGCTACAGATGCACGATGAGATATTTGTATTTTGGAGTCGTGCGAAAACAAGTTTGATGTCGTGCAACAACAACCTTGTTGTCGCACGACAACAACCTTGTTGTCGCATGACTTGAAAATGAAAGCTACTATCAAAGCGAAAATGTTGCACACAAACCCCAAAAAAATTGCATGTTTCGTGAAAGTGGTTCTGGGGATATTCATCAGGATTTTCCACCTTCGATTTCCTAGAGGTCTCTTAAAATGAATCCTAGTGGGTTTCCCCATCATTTTAGGGCTAATAAGTATTGAGTTTTGACATAGTAATAGGTTCCCCAATAAGTGGTGAGATTTGTTTTGTGATAATCTTCTAGAGTAATTTGGATTTGGTTATATCTAGAAAATTCATCTATGAGAGATAATATCTCATATATAGCAAGAGATTAGACTATGACATTAATTGAAGGTAGTGGAAAATTGTCTTTAGGACAAGCGAAGTTAATGTTTCTAAATTCAATACATATTCTAATGGCCATGATAACTTTATTTCGAATATGAACAATATTAAATACCCATTTGTAATAGTATACAAGTTTGATAAATTTTCCATTCAATTTTTTTATTTCCCTATTAAGTTTAGAAACAACTTTAATGAATTTTCATTGGTTTATGTGGGCATGAGCCACATCAAGGTATGTGACAAACAAGAACTTAGGGTCAATATTGGGTATGTCATAATATTTCCAAGGAAATACATGTTTATATATACTATAATGCAAAATATTCCATACTAGAAAAATAATTTGGAAGAGTCAACCGGTCACTACTCCCTTAGGTGATTGTAAAATTTACTAAGAGCTCGATGAAGTGAGTTACATCAATTCAATTTCACTATAATTCCTAGTTGAGTTTCCGAAATATATTGCAAAATAAATGTAATAACCTATATATAAGTGGAATGGTTACATGTATACAATTACAAGAAAGGAATTACAAAAGGAGATGATAGAAAAATGATTCAACTTCTAGAATGAAAGAGTGTTTTTCCTTCTTGTAGATGAGGTAGTTTGACTTGTATGTGTTCGTAATTTTGGTGATTTTGTTGACATGATACGAACTCGGAAGTGTGGTTTGACATGTTGTGACATGGCATGAAGGTTCTATATTACACAAAGGTGAACATCATGAACATAGCCTGTGTGGCATGTTTCCTAGTTTCTTGCAAACTTGGGGTCCTTTAAAGGAGTTGGGCATCATGAGATAAAGGTGATGGCACGAAGCCTAACAAATTGAATTTTGGATTTGAATCCCATGTGGATTGGCGCTAAAGGGTTTGGTGTGTGGAATAGGGTTGGGTTGCATGAGATAGCTAATGCCACGAGGGTTAAAGCATAAATAGGTGAAACTATGATATAATCATCAACCATTCAAGGTTATATGTTTAACTTGGTTGTTAAGTGATCGATAATTGGATATTATATGAACAAGCACAATTCACCAAACAAATTATAAAGTTTTTGTGTGCCAAAACAACTATAGCATATATTGAACATAAATAGAAAAATATTTATACAATAAGACATTGATGTTTAACATTGATAAACCCTTTGGGATAGAAAACATAATGCAAAAATAGGAAACTACTTTTTAAAGCACTTTATAATCAATTTACAAAGATATTTTTTCACTTTGCAAAAATATTGGAATTGTGGGAGTGATATCCGTTACTTCTTGATTAGTCACCTTTTAATCATAATGAGCTTTGAAGATGATTTTATACTTTCTTCATTGACTTTGTTTGTTGGTGGAATGCAAGCCATTTTTGTAAGTGATTAAAAATTTATTGTCTCATCATCTTGATGTGGCATTCAAATAATATCCAAATTCGTGCCTTCAAATACTTTAAGTTTCTTGGATAAAGAATAATTATTAACCTAGTTGAAGCCAAACGATGAATTTGGTCCATTTTAGACGTTTGGATTTTCACATCTATCGATAAGGAAACTACCATCCCTTAACCATACAAGAAAAACAAGGGAAGATATATTATATTTAACTTGGGGGTTTTGCACTCCAAAGATGATTTTGTGTTACCAAGTCTTGGATCAATTTTTTTCCCTTTGTCCTCAATAGACACTTTCATTTTTGTGTGATCCTTTCAAATCATGTTTCATGACAAACATGAATAAAGTCACACTGCTTCGTAAATCATTTTACTTATTTGTGTATTATGTTCATTTAGGTCCCAAAATTCCATCGTTCTCATTCAGTGTTGCTCACATTAGTTCTTAGTCTCCTAGATATTGCATTACTTCTTAGTCTACTAGATACATAGATATGAAGACCTTCACTCTTAATACATTTTCTCCTATTATTTGGGATTCCAATATATTCAAATACATCTTGAAACATATTTAAATAACATATATTATTTTATTTTTAAGTGTTCCCTAATGACTCAATCGGTTTACACCCCTCATTGTTCAAAGTGAGTTTACCAATCCAAGGTCTTGGGCAGCACCTTTGGTTGTGTCATTTTTTAAAATGACATAATTTATTCATGAGAGTTTCATCCTCAAAGATTAAAAAAATTAATTGATTCTTTTTGTCTCCTCTTTCATCTAAATTCTGAAAACACTTTGTAATGCATTAAATCACACTTTTTAATTTTATTTTTACATATTGAAACTTATAGTAAATGCCCATGGTGGACGGACTGGAAGTGGTATGCAAATACCCCATTCTGAAATTACAAAGCTAGCAAAGGCTATCGTTGGCTCTCACCTCATTTGCCCATGGTGGATAAACTTAATACACATCGGGGAATTCATTCCATGTTGTCTACCTAGAGTAGGCGATTTGAAACTATTTGGACTCAATGTGTGGAGCCCAAGATTGCTCATTTCCTTTGGTGTATTCTTCACCAAGGTCTTCCTATGGGGCTCGTCTTGTTCAAATTGGGATCCCAGCTCCCAAATGTCCTTTTTGTGGCCATCTAGAAACAATCTTGCATGTTTTCTTGTTTTGTCTTAAAACTCAAAATGCTGGAACTGGATACACTCATTTTCTTTCATTTACGGCATCATTGCTTCACTTGGTAGCATATCCTTTTGGGAGGTAATCCCAAGCTCCCGCCTATGTTCACCCGAATTTGGAATGTTTTCAAAGGGGATATTTTATTTTGGATATGGAAAGAAAGAAATTCTTTTTTCTTTGCTAATTCTGTAGTTGATAACTATTTCTTCCTTTATAATAAATCTATGGTGATCTCCAATGTGCTTCTACAGATACAAATTTAGGCCAACAAGGTTGCGCTAGAGGTGGACCACCTCCAGACCTTGTTGCGCCACTGGGGGGAAGCCCCATGTAATGTTGCTCGAGTGCCTTTGTCTCCTACCAGGCGCTCCTTGCCTTCCGCCCGTGGTGTTCAAAGATAGGACGGTCTCAACATCATGTTTTCATTCGCGCTCGCCACTCCCCGAGCTCGTTGCATCGCCGTAGTTACTCACCATCTTGCCACCGCCTTCATCAACTCGCCAAAGATGGCTAGGGCTCACCACCTCATCAGCATGGGTGGGGCTCTCCTCTTGCCATTGCTTCGCATCATGATGCTTGGAACCCGCCGCCACAACCACCACCATCAGACAAATTCCCCTGCCTTAACCTCATCATTCCTACTCGCAGGAAGCAGACTCGGAGGAAGAAGTTGTTGCTGGTTGGGAGCTTCCAGATGTTGGCAAGGACTTTCCTAGTTTGGGGTGGTCGGATGATCATGATCCGCCCGCCTCGGGCATGTTTGCTACTACAGCTTGATTGTGTTTTTTGTCTGCTTTTAGGCGATGCCTATATTTTGTACTCTCCTAGGCTTGACCTAGTTTGAATCTCGTTGCTCTAGGCTTGGCCTAGCTTTGTTTGTGGTTTTGGGGCATGCTCTCATACCACCCACTTTTTTGTTGAAAGTTATCTTGTATCGTATTGAATTAATATAATATAAGATCCTTTTCATAAAAAAACTTATAGTAAATTTAAATGACCAATTAACATCTTTAAAATTTACACTTGCACTTTGGAATTTTGGATGCCATAGATTCACACAGTCACCAACAATGAAGCCACGAAAGGGTCCCCAATAGGGAAACAAGAACGTGGGCCAATGTTGGGAATGATACCTTATGGAAGATTGATAATCCCACTGGACTACACTTTACACAGTTCCACATGACACCCAATAGTTTATCTGTTCCACAATTTTAATCTATACATGAGCCCAATAACAAGGGCTTGGGAATCACACATTCACTTGCAAAGGCTGGGATATGCACAACCCATTTTATTAGACACGAGAGGAAGAGTGATATACGTAAATGTAAAATAGTATAAAGGGATTTTAAGAGGTAGGAAGTCTCGAAAATGAAGCACGCTAGGTGTAAAATATTCACAATTGTTTTTCCAAGGACAACCCATAGCACTTCAATGTACACTTCAAAAATGTTGTAAGTACAAATAATAAAATGTGCAACAGGATGAAGCTGTAGGGCCAAAGTTGGGCAAGTATGGGTTGGTTTTGGAGGATAAGAAGTATGGAAATGAAGGTTATATACATATCAACCAAAATATGAGTGAAACACGCATGGGAAACAAAGACAAAAGGGATAGAGAAATTTGAGAAAACAAGGAATTGTATAGCCCCATATTAACATGACTAATGTGGTCACCAAAACCTATGTCAATGATTTAATGAGCATGAAAAAAGGCTTGAAGCTATAGAAGAAAGGGAACAATTATGAGGATAGTATGAAGAAAGAAATTGTAGAATCCAAAGGGGAGCTAGTAAGAGAGAACAAACTGCTCAAGGAACAAGTAAACAACTTACAAAACATCTTGGAAAGGGGACCACAAGTGTTGATTATGTTAAAACAAACTTTAGGACAAATAAAAATCCTAAAAGGAAAAAACCAAGAGTTCCTAATCCTAAAGGAGGGGAAGGACAATGAATCAAGGATATCTAATCAACACTCACAAACATGGAAATGTAAGAAAATAACTTGAAGGACAAATTTGAGGAGGTCAAGAGTTGGGCACAAGTGGTATGGGGATAACATATAAGAAAGGAAGGCTGGAGCTATGAAGACCCTTATGCATCGCGAAAAGTGACATTTCAATTTTTAGCACCTTGGGAGAAATCTTGATAATAGGGGGCTTCAATGAGAGGACAAAAACAACCAAGCTCTGCATTTTGAAACCGAAGACGAAGTGAAAAGTAATCCATTATAACTAGAAGAAGAAGAAGAAGAAGACCAACCTTGGGAAAGGATGTCAGAAGATGGAAATGGGGGTGTTTCACACTATAGAGTGGAGCTATTGGGGCTATGTAGTTTGTATGACATGGTTATATGCAATGGCATGAAAATGTGGTCGAATTCAGGCAACATCACCTGTAAAATGTACAATGGGAAAAGTGTAGTGGACTATGTTATATGCTCACAATTCTCTATTTCTAGATTGATGATCTAGAAATTAGGGATTTTCCTATTTGTGTAAGGTTTGACATACACATAAAAAATCAGCAAGAAGAACAAACCCAACACACTCAAAAGAAGATACCTCTTCAGGGTAAAATCCTCATAAATTGTGAGAATTGTGAACTCTTCAAAGCAACCCTTAAAACAAAACTTTCAACAAGCAGATTGTAACGCACCTTGCACAAAAAGTCATCCATTAAACAACAATATGTTGATCCCATTAATCCATAGGGTGCTAAGCACATGCAAAAGATCTAGGCCTAAAAATAAATAAATAAAAGTACTTTTCTAACAAATCCAAGGTATGATGAAGAGTGCAAGGCAATAAAGAGAATCCCGAGAGATTTTGCAATGATAAAAAAATAAGACCTATGAAAAGTGGACTTGGTCAAACAAAGAAATATATTTGTACACAAGAAGGCTAGAAACTAATTTTCCTTGGTGAACATGGTCCTAAGGGATTTTGGAGAGAACAACAAAGAGAAATCAAACATAGAATACTATCACAAAATCTCAATGGTTAGAATATGCAAAGTTACTCTATGAGTGTGATCAGGATAGAGACATTCCCCCTATAATCGAAAACCACAAAGTTCTTTTTCCCGAAGAATATCACTCAAGGCATATAGAGGCTAGCAGGAGGTAATGCACAAGACATAGATGGGAGGCAAACCGAGTATTTAAAATAGGGTTTGAAAGTCCTCACACCATACATCAAAAGCATTTTCAATGTTATCATGCAACAATGCTTCCCAATAGATTGGACGATTAGTGTCGAGTATTCCTCTCGACAAAAGCAGAGATATTGATAATCCATCAAACTACCATACTATCATGGTTAATCCCCTCTTGGGAAAGCTATATGGTAGCATTGTAAAGCACAAAACTAGCAGTGGGATAAAAAAGAAGGGAAAGGGAAAAAGGTTCAAGTCAAAGCATTCCACTATTGACCATTGCATCACCCTTGGACACTTGATCAAAAAAGTATGGGATACCCAAGGAGAGAGAGCTTTTTGTTGCTTTGAATTTACAAAAACATTTGACACAATCCCATGTAAACTTCATAGTAGAATGGAATAGCTTGGAATGCCAGAGGAGTATAGAGCAGCAGTTCATAGACTTTATGAGAAAGTGCCAAAATCAAAATAGGGGAAGGAATGTTAGAATACTTTGGAAGCGACATCGGGGTCAAACAAGGATGTTCACTCTCCCCATTTTGTTTGAGCTATGCATTGATAAGCTAGAGGAATGGATAAACAAATTTGGTGGAGGCGACATTAGCCTAGCCAACCAGGTAATAAAGTTACTCTTATATGTGGATGATCTTATCCTAATTGCAAAAATAGTCGATAGTTTGAGAGAGCATCTGAGGGTGCTAGAGCTCTTCTGTTAGGAGGTTGGTATGCAAGTGAACACCAACAAAACCAAAGTCATTATGCTTTCTCGAGAAAAAAGAAGCAAATTAACTTCTTTTTGCAATAAATATCCACTTTGGAGGTAGTGGAAGAATATGAGTAGCTAGGGATTGATTTTTACAACAAACTTGGTTTAGAGACCTACAAGGGAAAAGAACTCAACGAGGGTGGAAAACTTTATATTCGCTACAAAACAAGTGCAGGAGTGCAGAGTTATGGGATTGGAAAACCAAGAAAACCTTGTTTTGGTTTACTTGTCACTCTAGTGGTCCTTTACGGTTGTGAGATTTGGGGCAACAATATGTCAAATATAAAATGGAGACAAAAGAGAATCCAAAAACATTTAATCACAAGTAATCTCAAAGTCAAAACTTCAGTCCCTTATGGGATTCTAAAAGTTGAAACCAAGGCATTTCGATGGAGGCAAAGGCAATGACTTGGGCATTGAGTTATTTTATAAAGGCACAAAGAATGGAGAATTAGCTATGACCTAGAATGGTGATGGAAGAAGAGCTAAGCAAAAGGAAGAATATGTGGATGAAACAAAACAAGTGGATGAGTAAGTGGGACATTAGTATGCAAGAGTGTCTAGACAATAAGGAGGAAATAAAAAAGTATGTAAGAGAGATTTGAGGCAGTCATGTGAACAAAGCAACTTGGACAGAGAAGAAAACATATTATATCAAAGAGTTTAATCCCACATGGGAACATGATGAAAAAGCCTACATATGAGCGGAAATCAAGTGGAAGGTGAAGATGTTGATGGCCCAATTGAGGACTAGCTCACATCATCTTTGATATGAGACCGATTGGTGGACAATTCCTACATAAGAGTGGGACATTACATCATGGAGTGTGCAGCCTATAGTGACATTCATATCAAGTATGAAGATACCCTGAGAGTTGACAAATTAACCAACTTGTTTGAGGAGGCAAGGCTTTAAAAGACACTCAATTATTTGATCAAGATACACAATAAAAGATCCAACATCAAAAAGGATTTGAAAGTTTACAAGATTGATAGGGAAACCCTTGTGTCCAATTACGGTGCTAGAGAGAGGTCCTTTTATTTCAGCTCTTGGTGCCATAAACTATTTGCTCTCGTGGACATTGTTATAATCTTTCATCTCATTTCATACATATGAATTGCATACTCAAAAACTCTATGAAACTTTCTAGAGACTTTATGGTAACATTCTCCCTACATTTTATCCTTGGAGATTAAAATAAAACTAATCTATAAATGAATCAAGTTTAGAGTAGCATTCTATGTTACTTGGGGAAGACGGGGAAACAAGGGAGCGCGAAAAAGGAACAAAATGGAATTTGGGAGAACAATAAATTTGACTTTTATTAGTTAAAATCTTCTTACACATCGTGATTGATGATCGTGCTATCACATAAATAATTACAATTCGGCAATTTCTTTTAACTAAAATAATCTAGTGTGTTATAATGATTCAATATTTACTAATGTGTTTGTAGGAAACAACAAAATATTTCGAAAAAAACTTCCACATTGACTACGGATATTTTACATGGGAAACCTCGAGCAGAAAACTCTTTTTGCAATACTTCATGACAGAATTATAAGGAATCTTGTTCACTGTAATCCGCCATGTATTCAAGCAAGCATTTTTATCAACTCCCTTTTTGGTGGTTTGAGGCAACATTTGTAGATGGAAATTTTGATTACATGAATATGAACATTTGCGAGGAGTTCAACCACCTCTTCACTAGGTTGCTGGTTGCCTATTCATTTTAAGCATTTTTTACCCTTACTATGTCAGTTATATAATACTTGAAGTGTAGCACTGTTTCTTACATCGCCAAAATAATTTGAGTGGTGATTTTCACCAAACGTGTTTGTTTTCTTCTAGACATCCTGTTGACATCCCATCTCTGTATCCATATTTACATAATTATGTCTGAATAAGCTGTAAAACTTAATTTCAGGATTACGATATCATTGTTTACCAGAAGCGCTCAAGCTCTCTAAATAGCATTCTACATTATTGAGACCACATAAAGACTTTATAACATCCATGGTCGCAGGGGAGTCCATTCTGAAGTGTTCGCTTTTATTAGTTGGAAGCTCCTTGCGTGCTGCCCTTATAGCTTCTCTTATTGCACAGTGAACAGATGCTGCTAGAAGCAAAGGTGGCTCACCAGAAGCTGTATCATATCATTCATTCAAAAAAATACCGTGTTAAATAAATATCGCCATATTAAAAAAGTTAGAACAGATCCTATGTTGCAACCTAGCCATGACAAGTTTCTATAGCGCTGAGGGAGGGGGCTCCATAGCAAACCTTTTGAAGAGAGAATGCGTTTTTGGTGCAGAGGGCTATTAAGTATCTCAACATTAAACTTTCGAGGTATGGTGTCGATTGTAGGAACTTTGTATGTCCACGTTCCATCAGATAAAAGCTTTCCGTTCTTGTCAACAACATGTTCCTCCATCATGTAGAACCCAATTCCTTGCACAAAAGCACCTTCAATCTGCAGCAAGGAATTTCTTTCAAATTTTAGTTGATTGGAAGCAGAGGTAACTCATCATCTAAATCCTTCAAACAATGCCAACTTTGCACCTACTATTGCATAATGAAATTCCTAAAATTGATATAATTCATTGGGTTATTGGATCTAACTGGGAAGAGATCAAATAGATAAACAGAAATACTAACCAATATATGCCATCCAAGAGGATTAATTATCAAAGTGATATTTAATTTCATAAAGTCGTTGAAATGTCTTGTTATTCCCAACTTGCTTTCTTCCCTTACAACGAATAAAATAAAAGTAGGATAGATAGTGTACACCTTTTTAATGGCACTCTTTTCGTGTACAGATAATTGCCCCATAGCAGATGGATATTTGATGTGGAGCGCCTTTAATACAGATCCTTCCACTCCCATCAGTTCAATCATTCACTTATTTTAGAAATTTGGTATTAACTGTTGTAACAAGTTAAGTAGGAGTCTGTATTTACTAATAATAGAAGTTTCCATCTAACTGCTCTGCTTTGTTTAGGGGATAAGGAAATATCTGTAGTAATTGCTATTTGTAAATATCGAGATTTGTAATAGGAGTATTTTACCTACGGGATGCTTTTAGGCTGGAAGAAATGCATGTTCGGGTGCCCTTCTTGATGATAGTGAAGATCTGAAAAGTTTCCTTTGTTCTGATCAAAAGGATATATTAACTGGGCTTTATGTTCTTTCATGGTCTGCTCTAAATCTCTCTAGATGCTACGTTCATTGATTTTGATCAACCTGTTCTGAGTCAAAACCTTCCTATATAAGATCATTTTTCATCAAAACCTTCCTATATCTTCTTTTGTTGTAAACTTACGTGACTCTTCTTCTCTAGCTTCTGCTGTTTGGATACTTTCAATAGTTTTGAGTGTAATTAAATTCCAAGGAACAGGGTATCTCTTGGAGATTGACTTGTAGGTTTAGAGAATTTTTCTATATCATTCCTGAGCTTGACTTGCAGGTTCAAAGAATTTATTTGCATCATATTTGATATCAGAGAAAACAACCATGGCCCATATGGGAGTCCATGTGAACTATGGAGGAAGAGGCACAAGGAATACAGGTTTTTAGTTAATAAAGCTGCTGCATTGCTCAGAATATTACAAGCCATAGAGGTTAGACTACATTCGGATGTTTTTGATAAGGAACAAGAGAACCTAGGAAACGCAGTTAGGGCAGTAAACCCTATGGAATGGCTCATTGAAGCGTATCCACACAAGGTGTTGGCTCCCAAATCTGTACCAAGGTGAAAATGAGTGAAGATGACAAGATAGGTCGTTGTAGTGAGTTGCTTCTTCACCTAGAATGGCAGATTTAAGGTCAACAAATGGGAGGGTGGTTAACCTCCTACTCTTTAGGCTCTGTGAAACGGTGAAACCTAGGGGAGAGACCCTACAACAACCCAAGTGATGTCAAAGGACATGGATTAAACAAATATAACACAACAGACCCACCCAAGCAGCCTAACCACTATGAATTCCCACCCAATTTGTTGTCACTAGAAGGAAAATCACAAAGCTACTTGAGACTAGGCAAAGGTTGCACTCAAATAGATGATAATGACAAAGATATCCATAATCTATAAGCTAATTGCTCTCAAGACTAACAAAATATTCAAATGAAAGCTTATAAACATGAATCCAGAGTTCTAATGGCTGAAATCTTGAAGGATTTGCAAATATACAGTGAGATTTCAGAAAGGTATGGAAGTGAATGGAAACATCAACACAAGAAGGTGATCAGATGAACTAAGACTAATGACTGAATAGGTCGTTGTAGTGAGTTGCTTCTTCACCTAGAATGGCAGATTTAAGATCAAGAAATGGGAGGGTGGTTAACGACCTACTCTTTAGGCTCTGTGAAACGGTAAAACCTGGGGAGAGACCCTACAACAACCCAAGTGATGTCAAAGGATATGAATTAAACAAATATAACACGACAAACCCACCCAAGCAACCTAACCACTATGAATTCCCACCAATTAGTTGTCACTAGCAGGAAAATCACAAAGCTACTTGAGACTAGGCAAAGGTTGCACTCAAACAAATGATAATGACAAAGATATCCATAATCTATAAGTTAATTGCTCTCAAGACCAACAAAATATTCAAATGAAAGCTTATAAACATGAATCCAGAGTTTTAATGGCTGAAATCATGAAGGATTTGCAAATATACAGTAAGGTATGGAGGTGAATGGAAATATCAACACAAGAAGGTGATCAGATGAACTAAGACCAATGACTGAATCCATTAAGCAAGGAGTTACTAGAATTTAGATCAAGTGAGTTAATAAAGAAGACAACAATCTATCCAATTGTCGCACATCCACCATTAATTCAAACAAATAATGAAATGATCCTACATGTACACCTCATTAATTGTCGAACAAAATATCATAGAATGACAACACACTAATATTAAAGCCATTGCATAAGACATAGAAAAGTGAAAACATGTAAAGGATTTTTATAATTCAACACTTGTAAATATCTACACAACACTATCAAGCATGTGATGTCCCCTTTTTCGAATTAATTCATTTGAAGACTTCTTGCCCATTCCACTTCCTGTGGACAAGAAGTAGGTGAACAAGGGAGGTCTTTGGTTGATGTTTTAGTCTTTCTTTTATTAACATTTACATTTTTCTTTAGTATTTTCCCTTATGAAGCAAGTCGGCTGGGTTGGAGGAACTCAAAGGAAAATTAAAAGATAAAGCAAGCTTCTTATTGAGGTCGGTCATGGGGAATTCTCTCCATGGGGTTTTGGTACCACCTTATGGATATAAAAGGGGTCGCTTAGGCTCATTTTGGGCATGCTTCCCTATTATAATTTTATCTACTTGGTTTTGGGGTTGATTGTTCCATTCCATTCCACTAGATGGCGAAAATCTTTTGGTGTGGCAAGAAAGGAAGAAGAAACCCTTATTCAAGATTGAAGAATGAAAAACTCTCCAATTTGGTAGTTCCAAGGGCTTCAAAGAAGACTATCTTGCTGGTTGGCAGCTAGGGCATTGAAGAAGAAGAGATATCATGGCCTTCTACATCAATTTGGCACCCTCTCCTAGGGTGGCGACTTGGGTGGAGAAGGATTTAAGTGCCTTCTAGGGCACATCTTGGTGTTTTGAGTTGATATTCAGATTTCTCCTAATTTATAAGGTTGATCTATCACTTCATTGGTATTTATTGGGGTTTGGAAACCTCATTTTCAGCTATTTTTGTGAGTTGTACTTTTGTTGGTTATTTAATTAATTCTAGTTGTGTGTTAGCACTTGTTTCTCCTTAATTTATGAAGTATATTGGCTGGAATAATTTCTACATGATTGGTTAAAATATTTGGAATCATTCTCTGTCATTTTTAGCTTGATATTGCATGAGAATTGTTGCCCCTAAGTGTTGTTACAATTCGCTGCCCTAGAGGGTTTGTTTACTAATTTCTAGTTGGTTTTTGATGCCCTAAAGGTGTGATTTCAGTTTGCTGCTAGGGTTTGATCGTTGTTCCAAAAATCAGAATTTTTGCATTGAGTTTGAAGCCAAACCCTTATTTTCATATTCGTTCCTAGAAAAGGATATTACAGTGGTATTAGAGCTTCAGTCTTCCCAACCTAAGGGTTTCATGCAAGTGGGTGATAAAGGATACATTTGTTATCAAATGAGAGAAAAGAAGAAATCATTCCAGCCGGTTGAAGAGGTTAGCATGGCTCAACAAAATGCACAGGAAGCCAAAATTGACAAGCTCATTGAAGGGAAAGTGAGATTGGCGAATACCATGGACTTGTTGGCAATAACCCTAGAAAAATTTCGTAAACTAAGGGTTCATAATGGTGAGGGTAGCTCATCTGGAGCTAATACTTCATGGAAGCCCCAAGAATCAACTCATGAATTAGCCACTATGCCTACTTTCCTTCCAAGGAAAGAAACCATTCCAGAGGTGGGAACAAGGAATTCAGTTACACAAAGTATTGCGGCAAGCTATGAATAATATATGGCCCTTCCAAAAGAGATTCGGGAAGCTATTTCACTTGTCGAATTCATTGGTGTGAGCAAAGAAAGGTCAAGGTTGGAGCCTAGACCAAATGCGCCACAAAAGGATGTTCAAAGTACATTGGGTAAGATGTCATTCTCTACATTTGATGGTACCAATAAGGAGGCATCCGGGCATGGATTCAAAATTTTGACACTTATCTTTCATTGAGGCCTATGATGGAGGATGATGCAATTAAATTTGCAACCCTTCATCTAGAGGGGATTGCACATGAGTGGTAGTTTCATGGACTGATTACACAAGGACACAATCTTATCCAAATCATATGATGAGTTTTATAGAAGACTTATTGGGAGATTTAATAGAGTTGACTTGGAAGTTCACTTTTGGGAACTTGCACAGTTGAAACAAGGCATGGTAGAGGTGTCCCTTTTTCTAAATTAAAAATAATTAATAATATTTTAAGTTGGGGCTAGCAAATTATTATTTTGGGACAACCTTATATTATTATTATAAAATAAAAAGTATTTTTGAATTCTCTTATGAGGTTTGTCTTCTTAAGGGAAGATTAAAAAGTGCATTGGGCTTCTAATTCATCCTGTTGGCTAGATTTTTTGCATAGCTGAAAACCTAGGCAGTCATGAGATAAATCTCCCTCATTTACCGGTGAGGCTCCCGTGTAAGATTTTGTCAATTATATTTTCTAGTATCTATCTGTTGGTATTACTTTAACTATGTAGCTCATGAACCATAGCTAGACAGTTTTGCAGCAAGTAAGCAGTTGTAAGAGAAAGGAAATATTTGTAGAAGAGGAAAATAATAGAAAACAGGAAGAAAGGATAGAAGATGTGCAACCCAATCAATAGTTCATAGAGTTGATCACATGCACATAGATAAAACAAATAGATCTTGGAATACAGAATTTAAAGCAAATGATAGTTTCAAATCCAGATCTAGAATAACACAAAGTTTATGAATAGATCTAGAAAGAAATAAGAAACAAAATGCACCGTTGACACAAAGTTCTCCGGAAATCTGCCTCCTCTCTATTCCTTAGCTTGCAGAAAGATATCAAGGGTTTCAACTCAAATTCTGGAACACAAGAATGCTAATTACAAATTTTGATGATCTAACCCGTAGGCTCTTCCTCTATTTATAGTGTATAAAGGGCAATTATAAATAGGAAGCTTTAAATGAATTCCTGCATGCGGAAGCTATGAAAAGGAAAACAGTGGCAATCTTCCTCCTGGAATTCCTCTTTGCATGACATGCATGATTTATAATTGAAAAATAGAACCTTCTATTTTGCATGTCTGCCACTTATTTCCAAGTAATTGACTTCTTCAAGTAATGGATTTTAAACCAATCACTTAAGTTTTATAATTTAATTGATTGCTCAATTACTTTGTCGGAGAAAATAAAAGAAAGAGGAAAAGAAATAAGAAGAAAGCTGCAACCCTCCCAATTTTGTTCTTCTTCTTTTGCTACATGCGGTTGACTCTTTTGTCTTTGATTCTCACCAAACTGGATCTGGAAGCTATGCATGACTGTGATTTGCTTTGCAGTATTGCCTTTGATCTGTCTTCCTTTTATCCTTGAAGCTTTTGCAATTCTTCTTCAGTACATGCACCAGTGCAATGTTTGTCGTAAATAATTTAGACAAAACTCATCATTTTTTATTTTTTAATTGCATATGAGCAATTTTAAATTATGGAAAGCACTCTAGGTGAATGCAAATACAAGTAAATTCAATGAAGGCTTCAATTGGAAGATTGGGAGCACATGCACAAGATCCTGGAAGGAATTTTCCATGCACTAACTTCTACACGGGTTGCGTTAGAAACAAGAGGATGAATTTTTGCTGGAAACCTTTGCAATTGGATGAATTTGTGCAGATTTAGAAGATATATTCAATGTACCTGACATTGATTTGAGCACCTGTGATGAATACCTGCAATTTTATTCTGACAAAGATGGAATCCATGGCACGAATACTTGATTTTTATCACCAAAATCTGCATATAAAGTTTGCTGCCCTAAAATTTGAGGTTTTGCTTGCATGCAAAGCAAGCAAAAATATTATTTAATTCACCGGGCACATATACCAACATGCAAATGCTCAGAATGACCAAAATTAGGCTATTCCAACCCTAGGCGCCAAAACTGGAAGCTTCGAAAGTGGAAAATAAACTTTAATGCAAAATCCTCCTTTTGGCGCCAAAACCTGTTTGGGTTGCAATCCTCATAAAAAATAATTAATTGTTTCTTTATTATGGCAGTCCATGCTTATATAACCCTCAAAGCATTCTATTTCTAATAATTGCCCTTCCTATTTCTGGCAATTTAATTAATAAACAATCATGTTTATTCACCCAAATTGGGCGCCCAATTATGCATGTTGTTGGTTGCTTTTAAATAAATTATTTTATTTATTTTTAGCATGCATCCTTGACTTCTCCTTAGCTCTTCCACTTGCATTGAATTTCCTTCTATTTATGGTGCCAAAATTGGGTGAATAAACCATTAATAAATATTATTAAATGCATTGTTATTCACCCAAGGTGGGTCGCATTTTTTAGCAAGGGTAATTTCCAAAAATAGGAAGTCAACTTTGATGGGAATTTCTACCCTGCACTGCAGCTCCAAAAATCCCCTCTTTCACTTAAGTTGTTTGACTTTCATAATGGGAATTTTTACCTGCAAGGTAGGTAAGAAATTCCCAATGGTGCTTTAAGTGATTTTCTTTTATAATGGGAATTTTTACTCTGCAAGGCAGGTAAGAAATTCCCGCTGCCTGCCACTACCAAAAATCCCATTGCAGCTTACACTCATTAATTCCAAAAAATGTGACTTGCCTAGGAGAGGCTTTTTGTGCATGACTTCATCTTTTTGGTGGAAGTTTGCATTTTGAGGTCGATTCCTTTCAGTGCTTTGCATCGTAGATGATCTCCAGATGTCTCGCATAATTAAATGACTATACTGGACAAAGAACAGACCTAGGGGAATTTCACAGAGAAATCTGGAGAAAACCGGAGAAAAACACAAAAGAAATAAATAAAAGCAAAAAACGTTGCCAGAAGTTAGACAATGCCCTGAATTCATTCCTGGTGAAAACCCTATTGAGATGAGTGAATATTGGCATGCAAAACTTCAACAGGATTCAACCGGAGCACAATTTACTTCAAACGGGCATTATTTATTCAATAAATAATTAAATAAAAATTTCCCGCAGACAAAACTTGGCAGAGGGATAAAATGAGTTTCAGATCTGGGTATTTTTTGAAATTGGCTCATATGATTCACTAGGAATATCTTAACATAATATAGACATCTTCTGGCAATAAAAACACGAAAAGACCCGTTATTTTAAAAAGAATGATTTTTTTCAAATGGATAGTCCCAGATTTCAAGGTGAAATCTGGGGACACCCACATCCTGGCGCCAAAAAAGAGGATATAAATGTGGATCGAATGGCCTAAGAAAGGTTATGCATGTCTATTTTAAAGACTGATATCTTGGGTTTGTGCACAGCGTGCCCTATTCTCCACCGAAGACAAAGGCCTTTAGTGTGGCTCAACTTTGAGGACGAAATCCCTCATTGAATCCTATTAGGATGAAACCCTCAATAGTCACAACATTTGGGGACGGAAACCCTCATTTGTTGCATTGGTTGGCAACTTTTTGGAACAAGGTGTTTATTCGTTCTTAAGGCACTCCTACTTCAGCTAGGGCACTTTCTAGGGTGTTGGCACCCTTCCTTCTTTGGAACAACCCACCTAGGAAGTTTAGGGTCAATTTTGAAAGGGTTTCCATTGGAAAATTATGATTTCATTTTCATTGGATAGTTGGTCTCTTCAAGATCATTTTGAGCATTGGTTTGTGTTGAAACTCCAAGTATTGATAGAGTTATGAATTTTGAAGTTCCAGTTGTATTTGCACTTGAAATAAATTTACAAAATACATATTTGCTCTAGATTTCATCTTGTTGGTTTCATTGAGTATTTGAGATATTTCTAAGTTTATTTTCAGCCCATAGTGCATGTGAATGTGTAATCTCCCTTTTTCGGAGCATTACTAATATATCGGTTCATCTCTTTTATTTGCATTGTAACCCTTGGCATGCCTAGCGCTACAAGGGGAGTCTATATTTAGTTTTAAAATGTGCACATAGGTTAGTTACTCTTTATTATTTAATTAGAAAATAATAAAGTGCACATAGTCTTAGCATATTAAATGTTTTAATGTAATGGGAGGGAAACTAATTGCAAATTTAAAAATGTGTTTTCCCTCCAAGTGGGTCGATCCCTTTGGGAAGTCTATTTAAGGGATGTGAGGGGGTCATTTCACCTCATGTTGATTTGATCATTTGATATCACTCCATGCTTGGAGAAATGGGATGTATGCCCTAGCTCTTCATTGTGCTCTCTCTCTCATTTGATTTGGAATTGAAGTAAATCTGATTTTGCTAAGGATCCATTTGTGTGTATGTTGCATCTATTGTGTGGCGAATTGATTGGGAAAGTGTTCCTAACCCTAGTGAATTGATTGTTGAAGGAAATATGAGTTTGTTTGCATGTTTTGATGGTTAAACAAGTGAATTTCAGATCTGCTATGTTTTGTAATTAATTTTATAATTTTTGGAGATGATTTGATGCCCTAAATGTGTTGGGTGACCTACTTTTTAGGGTAAAATTAGAGTTTTGTGTTTTTGTGCGAAAACTAATTTTGGAATATTATTCTTCATATTTTTGTGGCCCAAAATCCAAAGTTTAAAGGCTCTTGCTTGGTTGGTTAAGCAGGAAATAATTTTAGAAGTTACAACAGTTTGGGGTTGGTTTATTAATTGTTTGGGACACATTTTGATGCTTAAAAATTGTGATTTCAGTTCAAATCTATTTCTTGGCATTTTTGTGCATCAAAACAAGCTTTTGGAGGGTGAAAACAGTTGAGGGAAGTGTTGGTTATTAATTTAATAATTTCTGCTAACCCTAGCGCCCAGATCTGGAATTTTAAGTGTTATTTTGAAGGGTTTAGTGCTCAGAAAAATCTGTTCTCTAGTTCATTGGAAAGGGAAAAATCCCAAGTTTATTGTGCACTTTGTTTCATGCAAAAAGACTGAGTATCAAGAGAGTTATGAATTTTAACAAGAATCAGTTGTTTGAAAGTCATTTACTTAATTTGCTGTTATAAAAATCAAAATTAAGAGGATTTAAATTCCAATTGATCCACCCATCTAACCCACCACCTTGGCTACTTCCAACCCCATTTTGGGTTGTAATTAGCGAAATTGGGTTATTTGAGGTTGAATCAAAAGGATCTAATCCTTCTTGATTTGATTGGTGTGGAAGTTTGTTAAAATTCCCATTTGTCCAAAAAGGGGACATCACAGTGGTATCAGAGCAACTTTCTTCTACTCCTGTGGGTGTTGTTTGCAGAGTTTTTGAATCATGGAACTAGCAAGTGATGGAGATTTGAGGGCCAAGCTCTACAGACTTGGGAGATGGCTTGAGTTTCCTCCACATGTGAAGAGTGTGTTGCTCAACACTCTAGAAGAAGCGGCAAGTTGTTTGGCTATGATAGAACAATCAGATTATGGCTCCATGTTTTCAACGATGGATTCATTGGTGACTCATTTGGCTAGATCCGAACTATTGAGGCATGATGAGGTGGATGTGAGGCTCATGGTCATCACTTGCATTAGTGAGGTGACAAGGATAACAGCCCCAAATTTGCCTTACAATGACACCACCATGGAAGAGGTCTTTGAGCTCATGATAGAAAGCTTTCAAAAGCTTTGGGACACCATAAACCCTTACTTTTATAAGAGGGTTAAGATCTTGGAGAACATGGCAAAGGTAAGAACTTGTATACCAATGTTAGATCTTGATTGTGATGATCTCATTCTACACATGTTTGAAGTATTCTTTGTTGTCCTACATGATGATCATTCACAAAAAATAATGGTTGCAATGCAAACCATCTTGTCCCTAGTGTTGAATGAATATGAGGATCCCCCACAACCATTGCTATCCATGCTTGAGGAAGGTTTGAGACTAGAGGAGTCATGTATTGCTCATACTTTAGCCAAAGGTGTTTTGGGTCAATGTTCAAGCAAGGTGAAGGCATATATGTTAGTAAGGTCTTCTATGAAGCAAGAAGGATCAGCTCTCCAAGGTATGAATCATTTGGTGTTTGGTGATAAATTATTGATATCTAATGCTTGCATCCAACTTGGTGATTACACAGAAAAATCAGATTTGATTCAAGAGGAAGTGAAGGAAGAAGAGCCACCGGATGAAAATAAGCAAGGTAAAGATTCTTTGTTGATTGAAGAGGTTTCTTTGCCTTTTGATGATTGCATGCATGATGATAAAGTGATCATGGGAGATGAGTCAAAAGAGGAAACCATAGAGCATTCATCTAGTGGTAATAATTTGTTGATGCTTGATAAATTATTGGTGCCTACTAACTACATTGAAGTGCGTATGAGTAGAAAAAATCAGTTTTGAAGAGGGAACATAAAGGTGGCATGGGTAGAAGTTATACCCATGGAGAAGAGGATTTCCAGGTACTTAGATCATTCTTAGCTGGCTGGTCTGCGCATAACAACAGTCATTAGAGAGCAACCAAATGACTTCATTCACTCAAAAATGAAGTCTAAAGAAGCCCCACACAAATCACAAATAAGGTTACATGATTCTAAGGTAGAAGGTGATGTTTGGTTTGAAAATTCTGAGTATGAATGTGTTCCATGGCACAAAGGTATGATGGGCAGCCCCAATCATTTTTCAGGTGAATTGCTTCCTTTCATAAGGGAAGTCCATTGGCACAATGAATGGTATGAGATTCCTTGCATGAGTTATATTTCTAATTTTCTGATTTTTACATTTGATTTCATGGGGTTAAGTGAAATTTCATAATTGAATATGGTAAACAAAAGTGTTGGCAAGCATGTCCTAACCTTGGTAGATCCGGAAATCAATGGGAAAGGTGTTTTTCTGAGTGCTAATGATGATTTTCAGTTTAAAAAACTTGGTAGGGCAGCCACTATGGATTTTGTCATTCAATGCTTTGATGGTGCACTTGGCATGAGCAAGGGCAAGATGTGTTTCAGATTGATTATCCCTCATTGCATGATTCACACTCACCAAGATGCAATTTTTTCTATCCATTTGGCCATGCATTTGAGTATTTTTCAGTTTGCTAAAGTTGTGGATGAAGTTTTAGTCATTTTCCTCTACTGGTTTGTTGCTCTTTCATGTTGGGGTAAAGTTTTTGAAGTATGATAGTTTGTCCTATCATTTTCATGGTTGTCATCATTATTTCCAGCCCTCTTATCACTTCTACAGTTGAGTTTTTAGCCATGAAGTTGATGGATTTGTTGTTGGTGATCATTGTTGACTTATGCATGGTTACTTTGGGGTGGATACCCACCACTTTAGTTCTGATTTTTGGGAAGAAAATGCACAACTACAGCAGCATTTGGGGTAGCATGACAGAGTTTGGGAACAACCCATGTATGAGGATGAGTTGTGAGCCATTCATGCCTTGGAGACATGGAGAAGAAGCTGAAAAAGTGTTTTTCAACACTTACGATTTTTCTAATGTGTTTGCTTCATGTGCAGGATTGAAGACATGTGAAGAAAGATTGCTGTCCTATTCACTTCATGAGGGCATTATTGAGTGGGCAACCTTGGAGCTTATCAAAGCTCATGCAGATTTTTATTCATCTCCCTATGATGAAGGCACTACCACTTGGAGTTCCTACTACGAAGATGATCACACACATGTTTGGATTGCCACGAAGGAAGCCCACATGTTCTTCCAAGTGCTTCATCACTTGACTGGCACCGGAGCAAGACTTTGGGTGCATCACTTCATCTCTTCACTTGGGTGCATGATACATGGATCTATGAGCTTGCTATTGCTTGAGGGCAAGCAATCTCCAAGAGAGGAGGACTGTAATGTCCCATTTTCCGGGGCATTACTAATTTATCGGTTCGTCTCTTTTATTTGCATTGTAACCCCTTGGCATGCTTAGCGCTACAAGGGGGTCTCTAGTTAGTTTTAAAATGTGCAAATAGGTTAGTCTTTATTATTTAATTAGAAAATAATAAAGCGCACATAGTCTTAGCATATTAAATGGTTTAATGTAATGGGAGGGAAACTAATTGCAAATTTAAAAGTGTATTTTCCTCCAGGGGGTCAATCCCTCCGGGAAGTTTATTTATGGGATGTTCGGGAGTCATTTCACCTCATGTTGATTTGATCATGTGATATCACTCCATGCTTGGAGAAATAAGATGTATGTCCTAGCTCTTCATTGTGCTCTCTCTCTCATTCGATTTGGAATTGAAGTAAATCTAATTTTTCTTAGGATCCATTTGTGTGTATGTTGCATTTATTGTGTGGCGAATTGATTGGGAAAGTGTTCCTAACCCTAGAAAATTGATTATTGAAGGAAATCTGAGTTTGTTTGCATGTTTTGATGGTTAAACAAGTGAATTTCATATCTGTTGTGTTTTGCAATTAATGTTATTATTTTTGGAGATGATTTGATGCCCTAAATGTGATGGGCGCCCTACTTTTAGGGCAAAACTAGGGTTTCATGTTTGTTGTGCGAAAACTAATTTTGGAATATTAATCTTCATATTTTTGTGGCCCAACATCCAAAGTTTGAAGGGTCTTGCTTGGTTGGTTAAGTGGAAAATAATTTTTGAAGTTCAGCAGTCTAGGGTTGGTTTATTAATTGTTTGGGACACATTTTGATGCTTAAAAATTGTGATTTCAGTTCAGATATGTTCTTGGCATTTTGTGCATCAAAACAAGCTTTTGGAGGGTGAAAACAGTTGAGGGAAGTGTTGGTTATTAATTTAATAATTTCTGCTAACCCTAGCACCCAGATCTGGAATTTTAAGTGCTATTTTGAAGGGGTTTTAGTGCTCAGAAAAAAATGTTCTCTAGTTCATTGGAAAGGAAAAATCCCAAGTTTATTGTGCACTTTGTTTCATGCAAAAAGACTGAGTATCAAGAGAGTTATGAATTTTAGAAGTTTTCAGCTGTCTGGAAGTCATATTTATTTAATTATTGTTATAAAAAATCAAAATTAAGAGGATTTAAATTCCAATTGATCCGCCCATCTAGCCCACCACCTTGGCTACTTCCAACCCCATTTTGGGTTGTAATTAGCCGACATTGGGTTATTTGAGGTTGAATCAAAAGGATCTAATCCTTCTTGATTTGATTGGTGTGGAAGTTTGTTAAAATTCTCATTTGCCCAAAAAGGGGACATCACGAATGATTATTCCTAAGTGTTGGCACAATTCACTGCCCTAGAGGGATATTAATTAATGTTCTAAGGTGATTTTGATACCCTAAAAGTGTAATTTCCAATTCGTTGCTAGGGTTTCGTAATGTCACTTTTTGATTCAAGCCAAATGAAGACTTTTTGCCATTCTCTTCCTATGGCCAAGAAGGATAAGTGAATAAGGGAAGTAATTGAACTCATTTCAGTTTTCTTTTATTATTTTTAATGTTTTTATTTGGTGTTTCACTCCTTAAGGCAGGTCGGCTGGGGTTATGAGACCCCAACAAGAGATTAGAAGATAAAGTGAAGCTTAAAGAGGTCGGTCTTCACGTATTTGGCCTTTGGAACCAACCAAGGAATATAAAAGGATTTATAACCTCATTCACGAAATCATCTTTTCGTGCATTTACACTTGGTTTGTTGGACTAATTGCTCAATACCATTCCACTTGAGGACGAAAACCCTCTTGTGTGGCATCCAAGGAGGATGAAACCCTTCCTTGTGGCTTGGTGGAGAATGAAAACTCTCCATGTTGGTGAATTGAAAATCTATATTGAAGACTCTCTTGCAGATTTGGATCTAACGCATCAACAAGAAGACCTACAAGAGCTTTTACATATTTTTGGAGCCCTTTCCTAAGGGAGCGACTAGGGTAGAGGTCATTCTAAGTGCCTTCTAGGGCAAGACACTCATTCATTTATTGATATAATTTATAAGGATGGAATCACTCATATTTGGGCATTGTTAGGGTTTGGAAACCCTCATTTTGATTATTTTTCTTCGTTGTACTTCTGTTATTATATAATTTTCCAGTCGAGTACTAGCTTGATTTTTGTGGTGGAAATTGTTCTAAAATATTCCAAAAGGGTCTATAAATATTGTGGATCAATTGTAAGGTGATATTTGGGTGAAAACTTGTGTTTTTCGGACTGTTATAAAAATCAGTTCGCTATTCCGTATTGATTAATTTTCAGTTTGTTGGTCCAAAAATCCGATAGAAATCAAATTCGGGTTTGTACTTATTCCTTGTTTTTCAGTTTCGCCCAAGAAAGGGACATTACAGTTTCTAATATTGTTGGATCTGCTGTTATAAAAATCAGATTATTTTCAGTTGGGTGTTGGTGTATTTTCAGATCTGATTCTTAGGGTTTGTGGCCAAACCATTATTTTCAGTTTAAGCCCTAGAAAGGGACATTACAAGAGGATTGTGGCTGAGTTTCAGAGGCTTTCCGTAATGATTACAGATGTGATGGAAATGAGACTCATTGTTCTATTTATTGAGGGTTTCTTTGGAACCCCCTCAAGGGTTTGGTAAGAGCCTTTGACCCATTATTTCTCTAAGAGACAATTAAGAAATCATTGGATCTTGAAGTTGTTGCTCCTAGAACAACAGCAATCAGCGGGCAGCCAAGGGTATTTTCAAGTGGAGGACAGCCAAAAGGACCCTTCATCTCTGTGAGCAATGGTAGGATGCACAAATCAACTCTTTGTCACAAACTTGATCTCCTTTCTTGCATATGAGAAAACACTCATCTTACGATCACCATGAAGAATGCACTTATACCACACATGACCCAAACTCGGTAACCATGAGCCTTCTGGATTTGACAGTGTTTGGAGCTTCTTGAGAATCCTTGGTGGAAACATAGCAAATCTTTGAATGAAAACACTTCCCCTTTGCAAGATGACACCAAGCAATAATCAAATGAACAATGTCTTTCTGAAGAACATGAGCACTCCCTATCATGCATCTTGAATGAAGATGTAATGTCCCCTTTTTCAAACTAGCATCAATTGAATAACCTTTTGCCATTCTCTTTCCGTGGCCAAGAAGAATAAGTGAACAAGGGAAGTAAGTGAGCTTTGTTTCTATTTTCTTTTATTATTTTTAATGTTTTTCTTTAGTGTTTATCTTCCCCAGGAAGCTCAGCTAGGATTATGAGTTTCCCAACAAAGAATTAAAAGATAAAGTGAGCTTGGAGGTCGGTCCTCATCTATTTGACTTTTGGCGCCAAGCAAGGGGTATAAAAGAGGTTGTATGACCTCATTTGGAGATCATCTTTTAGCACATTTACACTTACACTTGGTTTGTTGGGTTGGTTGCTCAATACCATTCCACTTGAGGACGAAAACCCTCTTGTGTGGCATCCAAGGAGGACGAAACCGTGCATTGGTGGAGAGCGAAAACTCTACTTGTTGGTGAATTGAAGATCTTTATGAAGACTCTCTTGCGGATTTGGATCTAGGGCATCAAGAAGAAAACCTACAAGATAAGAAAAGATAAGAAAAATATATTAATGTCAATAGATGACCACAAAAGTAGGTCAAAAGAACTGCAGAGTACAAATGTGTCCATAAAAGCGGGAAACTAAAAGGTTTTGAAAGAAGTGCAAAGAAAGAGAAGAGGTCAAAGACCAAAGGCGAGCGAAGTGGGAAACCAAAGGGTTTCCAAAGAACAACAAAGCATGAGAAGGGAAGAAGAAGACAAGTTAGAAGACCTAGGTGACGCAATGGGGAATGTCTATCCAGGTGGTAAACCCATCTCTCCTAACATTCGAGGCCGATGGAAGAAACTCGGAATAGTGTGATGATCGAAGAAGAGGAAGAGGAGGTGAGATGCCGAGATCTCCCTCTCGTGTTGTTGTTTGTCAAAAGTGATATGTCTCAAGGACTGGTGGATCTGGTCCACCCTCCGAAGCTGGAATTGGTGTAATGGTGCACGAGAGATATTGGGGGTTATAAATGGACCACGAATCTGTATTGATCTCGGAGTGTGGCACTATACTAGTATCAATATGGTGTTCTCCAAGGGTAGAGCCGGAAACAAGGAAGTGATCCTCTCGGGGATAGTCGGCTTTGTTAAGTGTCCGAATAGTGTGATCCCGAAGCCTAAGAGCCTACTATATGTATAAAGCAGTGCACTTCGATCGACATATCTAAAAAGTCGGTAAGTGCACGTCCCTCTAAAAGAAAATGGAACCTCCCCTAATCTCTAGTAGTAGATGGGACCAATGCTTTCATAAGCTCGGTCGAACCGAAACCGGAACCAACGTGTTCAATCGAGTTCGAACTTTTAGCCATCGATTGGTTGAAAAACAAGATCGGTTGACCGGTTTGGCCCCAAACCGGTCAAACAATCTGGTTTCATCCAAAACCGAGTCGTGGGGTTGCTTGCTGTTATATGGCACTTTAAATAAAATAATTCACATTTTTAATTAAAATTTATATTTTTTAAAGCACCTAAACCCTAATTTGTTGCTATATAGACACCCCCCTATTCACTTCACACCTCTCTCATTGAGCATTTGTGAGCAAAAGCATTTGTGAGCAAAAGATTGAAGAGTTTAGTTTTGGAGTGAGCTTGGAAGTTGGAGCTTGTTTGCCATTGCTTGTGGGCTCTTTGTGGTGATATTGGCATCCATATAGAGACTTCCTCACCTCTATTTGTGAGCACCTCTCTCATTTGTAAGGATTTGGAGGCTTGGGGCAGCATTGAAGAGTGTTGATTTGGAGTGAGCTTGGGGTTTGTTTGGCATTGCTTGTGGGCTCTTTGTGGTGGTCTTCACATCTACATTTGGAGGGTGCAGCCCATATACAAGCTTGGAGTGTTTCTTCACCTCATTTGTGTGCACATTGAAAGGTATGTTAAATTTTAAACTTGCCCCTATTTGTAAATTTTATTAAATAGGAAATCTAAAGAAAAAAAAATTATTTGCATTTTCATATTTCTTTGCATTTGCAATGGCCCCAGAGTTAAAGACCCTACATGGAACCATACATAGTTGATAATCAAGTATTTTGTAAATATTGTAAGAAACACATCAGGGGGAGGGGATTCATAGGTTGAAACAACACTTGGCTGGTCAAAGAGGCCAAGTTTCCCCATGTGATGCACCTGATATTGATGCCATTAGGTTGGAAATGATAAACTTGCTTGAGAAACATAAAGAAGAGAAGGCTAGGCAAAAAGAGATGGAAGTTGAAATAGGGAGGAGGGAACATGCCTTGGCCCAAACAAGTGTTGAAGGCTCTTGCTCTGACCCCTCTGTCCATGTTAGAGACCCCTTTTGGTATATGCCTCCCCCATCCACTCATAGTCAAGAAAACCGGCCTCAAAAAAGAAAGAACATCCAAAGCTTTTTTCCATCTTCCACACCTGCTAGTGCCTCCATGCCAACAGAAAATCAGCCCACCTTAGATAACCATTGGAAGAAGCAATACAAAGAAGCAACTTTTGAATACATTGTTAGATGGTGGTATGATGTATATATCCCTTTCAATGTTGCCTGCTCACTTTATTACCAGCCTATGTTTGATTCCATTGTTGCTATTGGTAAGGGCTTCAAAGGCCCTAGTATGCATGACTTGAGAGGAGGATCTCTTTTGCATAAATAAGTTGCATCCATAGATGAATAAAGAGTTGTAAATATCATGGGCCAAAACAAAGGATGTACTATTATGTCAGATGGGTGGAGTGATGGCAAGAACCGCACCATAATAAATTTTCTTGCCTCTTGTCCACAAGGTACTATGTTTTTAAATCAATTGATGCATCTGATAGGGTGAAAGATGCAAATTTGTTGTTTGAGTTTTTGGATGAGGTTGTTGTAGAGGTGGGGGTGGAAAATGTTATACAAATCATCACAGATAATGCCTCTAACTATGTTTTTCTTTGGTAAGATGTTAGAGACTAAACACAAAACAATATTTTGGACTCCATGTGTTGCACATTGCATAGACCTCATGCTTGAGGATATAGGAAAACAAGATTGGATCAAGAACACTGTAGAGCATGCCAAAAGCATCACAAAATACATCTACAATCACTCATGGGTATTGAACCTAATGAGGAAAAACACTGAGGGCAAAGAACTTGTTAGGCCAGCCATCACGAGATTTGCAACAAACTTCCTCACGTTGCAATCTCTTCTTTCCCAAGCACAAAACTTGAAAAAGATGTTTTCAAGTGATGAATGGAATGCATCAAAGTGGAGCTGCAAACAAGATGGGAAAGACACAAAGAAGAAAGTTTTTGACAATTTATTTTGGAAAAAAAACAGTAGAGGTTGTGAAAATTGTTGAGCCTCTTGTTAAGGTGTTGCGGTTGGTGGATGGGGAAAAATTAGCCATGGGCTATATTTATGAGGCTATGGATCAGGAAAAGGAGCAAATAAGGGCAACATACAAAGACAGGGTAACTAAGTATGGGCCTATATGGGAGATTATAGATAATAGATGGAACAATCAACTCCATCACCCTATACATGCAGCTGGATATTTCTTGAACCCAAAATATCATTACAGAGCTCAACTTGGAGAAGATCAAACAGGAGAAGTAAAAGATGGTTTGTACGAGTGCCTAGAGCGCATGGTCCTTGATGAGAGGCAACAACTTGAGGTTCACTGAACAGATCAGTTTCTTCAACAAAGCCACAAGTACCTTTGGGAAAAACCTTGCAAAGATTGCAAGAGATGTGGACTAACCAGGTAAGCAATTCTAAGTTTTTGAAGTTCATTTGATTAAACTTTTAATGAATAATCATGAATTTTTAGCATAAGACACAATCTAATTTGTTGAATTATGCTTTAAGTTATAAGTTTTACTTTTAATTTTTAACTTTGTGTTTTTATCGTCATTGTTTAATAATTAAACATTTACATTTTTTATTGCAGCACATTGGTGGGATTCATTTGGTAGTCAGTGTCTCAATTGCAAAAGTTTGCAATTAGGATCATGAGCCAAACTTGCAGTGCTTCTGGGTGCGAGCACAATTGGTCCATCTTTGAGCGGATTCACACGAAGAAGAGAAACCGTTTGGAACAACGGTTGAATGATCTTGTCTTTGTGCAGTACAACCTTCGGCTAAGGTGCAACCAATTGCTGAACCAAAGACCTAATATGGATCCCATTGTCTTGGATGATATAGATCCAACCTCAGATTGGGTAGAGGAGAGTCAGCCAACAGAGTTTGATCCCGATGACTTGGGGTGGATGGGTTTGGATCAGGATGATGAGCCATTAGTAAGCACCGCCGCCACCGTCATGAGACATAGCAAGCACTAGTCGCACTTCGTCTTACTCCCGTGCCAATCTGATTGTTATAGATGTACCTGAAGATTTGGATGGGTCCAAGTCAAAGCCAGAGGATGGTGATGATATTGATGAGGATGAGCCTGAGGATCCCATTCTCAGCAATGGTGCAGAGTTTGATGATTGATCATTGATGTCATCTAGTTTCTTCTAGAGTTTTGTAACTTGTAGTATCTGTAATGTATCAATGATCATAGCATGTTTTTTGGAGTCTTGGACTATGGAGGCCATTTAGAGCCTCATTATTTATGTATTTTGTTTCGGAATCTCATATATGATATATGTATTGTGTATTGGACTTGGAGTTCGTGCCATTTTGCTATAAACACCTTTCTTACATATATACAAGAGCAAGCTTTGCATATTTTGTGTGTAATTGTTGGAATCATGGTTTCTAATCTTTCAAATATATTGTTTTCATTAAAAATATAAATTTTTATGTGTTTTTTAGTAAACCGGTTCATAAATAAGCAAGTAGAAACCCCAACATACTAACACGAGCACGACCGAAGAATAAAAAGGGCAATAATCTCCAAGGAGCAATATGCCAAATACGGGTACCTGTTTCTCCCCTCCACCGAGTCAACGAAGCTCGGATATGGTGCAAGAAGGAAACCAAATCAAAAATGGTCTCCATCATGAAAGGAAGGGCCCCAAACTCCACAAGAATGATGTAAAGGGGAACTGACTGCTTGCACCTAATGAAGTGATGAAGGAGAAGTGTCTGGACTCTCTCGATGAAGCCCAATCCGACTTGAGTAGAGAAGGACCCCATTCCACAGAGCCATAAAGAACAGTGGGTATGATAAGGGAATCCATGAGGGACATCTTGGAGGAGATATCACGAAAATAGTGTTGGAAGCACTCTTGTTGCTCAAGGAGAGCTAAGGAACCGTAACCCTTATTGACACATGGTTGGAGGGCTTGTCTCAGACTGAAACGTGGACCAGAGAACTACACACCCAAGTAAGTGTAGGTACCGGTAATCTCAATCTCCTCCCCCGAAAAAAGAAATGGAGGTGTGAGGTCTTCAACCCGTTGAAGACCATAACCTTGGTTTTACCTAGGTTAACCATCAATTGTCGGAGATCACAAAACCACCCTAAGGCATCCAATTGTCTCTAAAGTCCCTTAGGAGATGAGGCTAGGAGGACTATGTCATCAACAAACAAAAGGATAGATATCAGAACCTGGTGGAGGCACCCATCACCATCCTAGATATGCTCACGAAGAAAGGTCTCAAGCTCATCAATGTAGATCCCAAACAAAGTGGGGGACAAGGGGCAGCCCTGTTTAACCCCAACGATACTCCTGATGAAATCTGATATCCCATGGACAGTATGGAGACAACCAAGAACAATCTCATATAAACGCGTGATGGTAGTGAGAAGGATCTAGAAATACCAATGTCTCGAGCCTCAGAAAAGAGCCTCTCGAGGAACATAATCAAAAGCTTTACAAAAGTCTACAAAGTAGCAGTAGACTTTCAATGAGCGATGACATGCCTCCTCAATGATGGCTCAAATACGAAAGATATGGTCAATGGTGCAGTAAGCAAGCCGAAACCCCGCTTTCGCCCCCTAGCTCGCGTGTTTTTGCTCCAACTCCTGGAGAGTAGCATGTGAAGAACAATAACATAAAGCTTTGAGAATGTATGGCCCACCATGATAGTCTTGTAATTATGGGGATAAGACATGGGGACCGAGTGAAGTAACCAAGCCGGCAGAAAACCAGATCGTACCACATGGTTGAAAAGATCAACCAAGAAACTACCCATCCCTCTAAAGCCAAACTTGAAGAATTCAGCCTGGAAGCCCTCCTCATCAGCGGTCCTACTATTGTTCATCACTCTGATTGCCTCTCTGATATTCCGGTAAGTGAACAAGTAACATGAGGAGGGAGGAGGATCAACCTGGATACAAGGTTGTCTAGGGATATCATATAGAGTGGAGGTGTGGGAGAACATGGACTCGGGGTTAAGATCAAAAGGAAGGGGAGAGTGGCAAGGAGGATGGTGCGCCAGAAATGTCTGGGAGAGTGTTGGAGAGAAGAACACAAGATCCGTCTCCTTAGGGAAATAAAGAGATGTTTCTTATGTCGAAGAAGACAACGGTAAGAGGCTTTGAGGGAGGGATAAGAGGGATGGTCGTGGATGAAGGCATGACAAAGCTGGCGGTGAAGGAATTTGCACTCATCATCGTACCACTTGTTCATAGGGAAAGATCTGGAGTTATTGGGTTGATGGGAAGCAGGGGAAGAATTGGTGGAACTAGGGAAAGATTTGAGGGCTGCCTCCCAAATGATGGAAGAGAGGCAGGTGTATTTGGTAACAACACAATCCAATGAAAAGAAATGGGTCTCCGAAGGGAGTAACTAATGGATGTGGGAAGAGAAGGTATCGGGGTCTCCTTCATCAAACCAGAATGTAGTACGAGGGAGGCTATGAACGGGAACAAAGGCGTGCAGGTATCAACCTAGAGAGAGAAGGAAAGAAGGGCATGGTCGGGCAAGGGGGTGGGGGAACAGAGAGGTGATGAATAAGAGATGAGAGATACTAGCTAGAAAGGACATAATCCGAAACACTTGCACCCCCACCATGATGTCAACATGTGAAGAATCGAGATTCGGGGAAAGCGGGTGAGCCAGTCGGGATCAACAACTCATGCGATTCCCCTAACTGAAGATGGTGTCGACCATATGCAGTGAAGGGCCCTGAATCATCCTTTGATATCCTATGAAGTCCCACGCCTTTAGATCGATCGCCCTTTGGGTGCAAAACATGTCCTCTACGATCAGTCATGGAGGCGAATCTATAGGGCTCTCAGTACAGGCATTGAAGTCCCCATAAGGATGACTTCTCCATCGCTGCATACTAAGTAATCTGGCATACACGTCCTTTGAAAGGATCGCCATTTGTGGTCATTTGAATGGCATATGGAGAGGAAGCCGGAGGAAAGTAGCAAACTGCAATAAAATATCCTTGGAAGGGAGATCTACCGCTCTAATCCAGATCCAAAGGAACTTGGAAAACTCATCTATGGTCACGGCGAAATCCTACCTGTGGAGGGAATCTCTATATAAACAAGCCACACCCCCTGAACCCCTGACACCACCCGAACTCTATGTCTCCTATTTACAAGCAAAGTACCAATGGTATCCCCATGATCCCTGCAAGGTCAATTAAATACAAGGCTCTCATGTGTTTTCGTGTGACGAAAAGGATGTTAGACGACCCAAGATCATCATACATAAGACCTAGGAGATGACCAAAAAGAGCCATTACCGTTCCAGTAACTAATGGAGATACATGTACCCCGCCTCCTCCCCTACATACCCATCATTTAGAAGTCTCAGTCAGGCCTCTCATCCTGGAGGGAAAGTGTCTCGATGACAGCTCGAGATTCTTGATAAGCGCCTGATTTGCATACCTTAGGAGCTGCCAAAACCAACTCTCTAGAGCATTTGAGCTCGCCACCTGTGACCTGGTAAGATCTTCATCAAGAAAAATCTTGTTAGGGAGGGAGTGTAACACTGTTTGGCTTTGAGCCTAAAGCCGATCTGTTGTTGATCTGAATCTAAGGAAAAGAGTGGAGTTATAGCCCAACCATAGCTTTTACATATTTTGGAGCCCTCTCACAGGAGAGCAACTAGGGTAGAGGTCATTATAAGTGTCTTCTAGGGCACGACACTCATTCATTCATTGATATTCATATTTGATCTAATTTATAACGTCGGAATCACCCGTATTTGAGCATTGTTGGGGTTTGGAAAACCTCGGTTTGATTATTTCTCTTCACTGCATTTCTATTATTAAATAGTTTTCCAGCTGAGTATTAGCTTGATTTTTGTGGTGGAAATTGTTCTAAAATATTCCAAAAGGGTCTATAAATATTGTGGATGAATTATAGGGTGATATTTGGTTGAAAACTTGTGTTTTTCAGACTGTTATAAAAAACAGTTCATTGTTCCGTGTTGATTTAATTTTCAGTTTGCTAGTCCAAAAATCAGATTGCGGTTTGTGTTACTTCCTTGTTTTTCAGTTTCAGCCCTAGAAAGGGACATTACAGTGGTATCAGAGCTTCGGTCGTCCCATCCTAAGGGTTTCATGGAAGAGGGCAACAAGGGTTTCCTCTACTATCGAGAGAAAGGAAATCAGACCAACCAAGAGAGGAGGATAGTATGGCTCACCGGGATCCTCAAGAAGCCAAGATTGACAAACTTATTGAAGGGAAAGAGAGATTGGAAAACACCATGGACCTCTTAGCCTTATCCCTTCAAAGATTTCATGAACCTAGGGTTCATAATGGAGACGGCAGCTCATTGAAGCAAATACTTCACGAGCGACCCTTTGGATCAGCTCACGGATCAGCCACTAGGCCTACTTTCCTTCCAAGGGAAGAAGCCATTCCGGAGGCGGGAGCAAGGCCCTCTATGGGGCAAAGCATTGCCACAAGCTATGAAGAATATATGGCACTTCCAAGGGAGATACGGGAGGCCATTACACTTGTCGAGTTCATTGGCGTGAACAAAGGAAGGTCTAGGACGGAGCCAAGACAAAATACATTACATGAGGCCATTACTTGTCGAGTTCATTGGCATGAGCAAAGGAAGGTCTAGTGACTTTTCTTCCATTTAAGCATTTTTGAAGAAAAATATAAATTAAAAACATGTTTACCTTTCAAATGCATATTGTTCATACATAAATTAATGCCCGGATGATATATTATTTATTGTGTCAACTTATAGTGGACCACTACTAACTACTTTCCCCTACATCATGTACAAGGTTATTCACCTGGCATGGGTTGTATGTTTATTTGCAGTTATGGCCGCAAGGCTGTCCATGTGCCACATGCCCTACACCACACTTTGTATATGGACCGTCAAGCTTTTCTTGTTTCCATAAGGATGCCCTCATTAAATGCCACATTCCTTTAAATTGTGATTTCCTTAAGGGCAAAAATAATAGAAATCTGGATTTCTAGCAAACCCTTATGGAAAAATACAGTAATCTGATTATTTTATGCAAACCCTCAAAATAGAAAATACCCAAGTCTGGAAATTACTGGTAAATCATAAGAAAATACAGATTTTTGCATAATAAATGACAGCCATGGATAAAATATTGAAATCTGAATTTTTGCATATTGAAAACTGAATTTTTGCACTGAAAAACTGAATTTTTATTTATTTCTAGAAATAATGGAAAATTGCAGCTGACCGTACATAGGGAAATAATGCCAAAATGTTGGCCCAGCTGACTGAAGATGACATTTTATGGCTGAAGTTGGCTATTTGCAAGCCCTAGGCACCACATGTTGTAGCAGCCTCCAATGAAGTCGTCCAGCCCTAGGAGGGTGATGTCAGCCTCTAAAAGGGCTCCAAAATGGAATAACAGTCCACCAATTCGCTGTCCCAGCTGAATAGATGATGCCCTAGCCGTAAAATCCTGAGATCTGATCTGAAACGTGCCCTAGCTGATGCCCTAGCTGACGAATCAGATCTGAACTGAAAATCCTTGACTGAAAGCACAAATGTAACTCCTAGATGGAGTCGCCTCTGAAGATTGGAGGGTTTTCGTCCTCTAATCTTGTTGCAATGGAGGGTTTTCGTCCCCAACTGCAAAAGGAAGTTGGAGCAGCAGCTCAAAACCTCAATGACAAAATAGAGTGTATGCAAAAAGTGCCCCCAAATGACCCCATCGACCCCTTTTATGCTTTTTCATGGCACACATTACGAGGAAAGGTCCCCAAATGGGTCAACCCACTTCTATTTTGATATTATGTTTTACTTTATCAAAAAGTCACTTTTCCAACAATAAAACATAAGTTGCCTTTTTAAATGAATATAACATGAAGTTACCTTTTTGACAACTTAAATTAAACTGGTGATTTATTTCCCTTGCAACTCCCTTTTCACCTACGGGAAATAAAATAGGCTAAGGGTTTTCTCAGATTAATTTCGAAAGGGGGACATTACAGTCCTCCCCTCCCAAAATTGTTTGCCCTCAAGCAATGCATAGTTCAACTCTTACTCTCTTTTAGACTAAACCCTCCTGCAAATACCAGGGTCCCAAATCAATCTTGGAAATTGGCAATTCCCAATCCATGCTCCACTTTGTGAAACAATTGACTTTTGTTGCACCCTTTTGATATGATTAAGAACTTTTACCGGATGAAGCTCCTTCAACATCCTCAACAAGTGCATCCAAAATGGGTGAATCATGAATCAACTGGGATCTAGAAAGAGTACTACCATCTATGATACCCTCCATTCTGTTTGTTGAGACTGATGCTGAAACTGTGTTAGTGATCCCTTGGAGTACTACTTCTTTCCCATCTGATTTAAACTTCAGCTCCATAATCTGATAGTTTTGGGTGAATTCTCCCAAAGAATGCAGCCATTGTACTCCTAATACCATGTCAGTCTCTTTCAGACTAACCACATAAAATTCATCACTCATCTGATGTTCACCCAAGGTGATGTTGAGTTGTTCAACCTTCTTCTTGCAAGGCATGGAAAATCCATCTACTGCAATGACGTTGAAACCTTTTATGTCCTTTGTCTCCAACCCTCTTCTATTTACCAATCCTTCATCTATGAAATTGTGGGTTGCCCCACTATCAATCAATACTATAATGTCTTGCTTGAGAAGAACTCCATGAACTTTAAAGGGTTGATACTATGGTGTGCCTGCAAGTGTAGCAAGAGTGTTGCCCTTAATTTTTGGCTCTTCTTCTAAACTGGACTCTCCATCTGATATCACCTCTATGTAGTGAACATGTCCTTTGCCAAGACAACAGTGACCGAGTGTCCATGGATCCTTATTAGTATCCCTACTGTCTAGGTACTCAATTTTCTTCACTAGAAACATCCCAAGAATCTTGGTTTTATCAATAATAGTATAACACTCCGAACTTTCTAAATGTAACTTGCCGAGAAGGATCTTAATGGTTGATTCTAAAGAAAACTGTGAACGATCAAAGCTAATTTTCTTTTTCACACATATTGCTTAGATAGTTAGAGGTGGGAATGAACCACTCTCGATCATCCCTATAGCAGTAGGAAGCAGAAATTGAGGCCTGCTTGTATTTCCCAGCAATTTATGAAAATAGCAACTAGTGGCTCAAAACATGAACACCTCATATGTTTCTTCATCAATACGCCAGACCAAACAATGAAAGGAAACCAGTCTATAATGTGTGAATACTTGAATAGCATACTTGTGAAAACTTGTCATGCAAGAGAATCTTGGAGAAAATTGCATTAGTCATAAACAATTTATCCATGTATTTAACCTTTGGCTTAGCTACATCTTCTATATATTAGAGCCTAGAAGTATTTCAGTCAAGCTATGTGGCACCCTTTATGTTTTTAGTGGTTCAAGTTTGGCATTGAATTGGGGAAGATAACTTGAGAGTTGTTTAGAAAGAGAATCCTTAGACGCAAAGAGAATTTCTCAAGTTGGCAAGGACTCCAAATTTTTGCATTGTAGGCACATAAAGATTCAAACATTAAATAAAAAAGAAAGTTTATTTGAGTTCACACAAAGAAGACAGTTTAACAATACTTGAAATTAAATAATGCAAGATCCAAAAGTCTTGTAAAAACTTCTAACACAGGTTTTTCAAAAGCATTTTTCAATTTATAATAGACAGTGGAAGCTTAAAAACTCTAATGTAAGATCCATTTACCCAACCTGTCCAAGGTCCACAGCAGGGTTCAGGCTTCTTCCACAGTCATAAATGATATCTGTTTGAAGTATTGTAGTTGCTCCTGAAAGGAGGTCAACCTCAACCTGTCACATGAGTTTGACATTAATTCTTCTGTAATATGACTATAATGATTAATGATAAAACTGAGGAAGATAATTTGCATCCTCACCTCACTTGCTGCAGCACCATAATTGAGATAGTTTGAAGCACTTGAATCAGGAACCCAGTAAATTTGTGCAGAAAGATCCACTGATTGAACTTTAGCCTGTGAACAAGAAAAAATCATGGTTTGAGTTGCAAAATTATCTGGGGGTGTTAAACAACCTAATAACAAAGTGGCAAATGCTACTTACATATTCAACCTTTTCTTACGACAACTATGATTTCAACTCTTATTTGGACAAATTCATTGACAAGTTAAAGTATCTGATCTTTATCTGTGTAATATATCAAAGCAATATGTATTGGTTTTATTTGAATTGTTTTTCTTCATCACACATAACCCAATTATAGTTTCATGCTTCTAGTTCGTATTACTTTGCTTCTTTTTCAATAGCATTTCTTGCCATATGCCAAACCAGAGCTTGTAATTACTTCTTCCAAAAGAACAAGTTTTGTCAGACCCCTCGAATAGATCTTGCAACCACTTAATAGTTAACAAATTGCTTTGGATAACAAGAAAATTCTGATAGATTTATCAGAAAAGATGCATATAATAACATTAAAAATTGTTTTGGATTTCCTCTAAAATATGTTTTCCACCATAGTACATGAAGTCCTTGCCAAAGGCAGAGTACCATAACTACCACCCTAATTAACTCAAAGTTAACCATTGAAAAATGAATTTGAATATCAATAATTCACATGTTCAAGAATTTTCCGTAATTGTTAACAAAAAAATGTATATGCCTCCTAAATATAAACACTGTTCCTAAATTCTTTATACAAAGGACTTTTCAGTTCGGTGTTTACTAGAAGTCTAGACTATTGATTGTGTAGCTAGAGTTTCAAGATGACTATCCACATCAATTATAGTTTAATTAGGAGATTCATTGCTTTAGATGGAAACTTTGAAAAGCTTCAAGGATTTAGATATTAACACACGAGGGAAAAAAAGAGTTGCCAAAGATCTGAAAATTCACCCAATGAAGATAACTGTTTTCTATACCTCATAGAAGCCAGTTTTGAAAAATTCAGGGGCTAAAATCATAGAAGCCAATGGAATCAAGGGACAAAAATCTATAATGGGAAGCAATTTCTTCCAGTGCTTATCCAGATTACTTTCTGTTTTGTCCTCTGTTACCAGGAAAAGCCTAGGGGCCCCCGTTTCCTTTCCAAAACGGTAATGTCCTAGTCTCCTAGAGATAAGTATACATGATAATAATGTATTATTTCAATGAATACAAAATATTTTGAGTGTTTTATCAGTTATACTTATCTCTTATGGTCTATGGAGTACAATTTTAAAATGAGTACTATATATATATATATATATATTGTACGGACGTTTCCGTAACGTTTCGTATCCAAGGTTTTTTGAAAATTTCTGTTTCCGCATTTCGTTTCCATTTCCATTTCCTGGCAACATAGATTTTGTCAGGAGAATCCCCTAAAAAGGAAAACCCTCTATTCCTCTCTTGTAAACCACAAGACATTCTTTCTCTGTATTCCTGGGAAAAAAATAATAACAATAAAATGATTAACACAAATCATTTAAACAAAAGAGTGTTCCTGTCACGTCTTCAAACTAAAATTAGATAGTATTAGATAAAGAATGTTTTGAAAATAATTTTTTTTTTTTTGTTAGATGAAATTGAAGGAGTGATTCTTGTTGCTTCTACATTCGACAAAAGTCGAAATGCCTGGCACAGTAACTTAGAGAACATAAAAACTTTCTGACCAGCTCCAAATTTGGTTCTGACAAATCACTGCTGTGATTTCTCGGACTCCTGAAAAATGTAATCAAACGGACCATATGCGCATGCACCTTCTCTCTTACTCAACTGTCTATATTTAACTGTCGATATAACTTCTATCATTGAATCCTCGTTATGGTAACATTTCTTGTTCATTTTCAGCAACTTGTACTCAGTGCACTATCCTCCATCTCATTTATTCTAGTCATTTGTTCTACCCCTTTTCATCTTGCTCCACTGAATCAAATCCCATTCATTCTTCCTCTTGTCCATCCACTTAGCTTCCTGGAATTACCACCTTTTAGCCGCATTTAAAAAGATGACCCTTTTACTTTCTGGTATTGTAACTTATGATATAACTGAATTCTCACAAGCCTTATTTCTGAACTTACTCACCCATTATGTCTCTCGTGCTCATGTTAGAAGGTTTCACAGTTATAGTTGTTCAGTACATTTCTCTATTTCAGTCCCGCAACCAAGCACTTCCATTTCTGTTATCCATTATTTTTCCATGAGCACTTTTTTCAGATGATCATTTGTTACTTTATTGTCACATGCTATACATTATAATATTACCACCACATTAAAAAAATTTACAACCAACATAATCTACTACAATAAAAGAATAATATATCAAAGAGTTTTAACAAGCCCACATAGCATCTTTTACAAATCATTTGTTTAATTGTATATTGGTTTTTCCAGATCACAAATAAAATATTTCCATCAAAGAGGTCAGTCATCTCAATGGCGCTCAAATAGCACTTTGTAAAATCTACCTTCCAAGTTTTCTTGCCCAGATATTAATTCATCTTCTTAAAGCCAGAATCATCCTCTCAGACTCAGTTGTGGTATGTATTTGCATCTCTGACTACTACAAATAGTTATAACTTTACGTGTATCATAATTCATCAAAAAGACCAAATGCACACAAGAATATCATCTATAATAATCTCTCAGAAATTGGCACGGCTTCGGCAATGGTCAGCCAAAAACATATTTGGTCAATGATGTAAAATTAAGAATCTATGTACATCTCTTCTTTGATGGCAAGAGCTGGGTGTGGAATCTACAAACTTTCTACTGAAAAGAGAATACACAGTGAGCTAGAAAAGTAATGGGCCACAAGCAGGAATAATGATAGGAAAAAGATCCATCCTATATATAATGCATGATACAGTTGATAAAGGTAATTAGCATGGAAAGTTTGACAAAGTTAAATAATCTCATGAGTTAGACAAGAAATGTTTTCATTCTTACTTTTCTATAGCTAGGATCTTTTACAATTAGATTTACAAGCATACCTGAAAAACCAAATCTGTCCAAGAGAAACCATTTGGATTACTCTTCTTTAAGAGAGTCTCAATTGGATGAAGTCTTTCAACTAATATGTTACAAGCATGTCGAACTGCTTCACAGCTTTCCTCAGATGTGGTGCTTCCAGCTGTAAGTCCTCCATGTGCTAAGCTAATACTGTCTGTCTGAACAATTCTAACTTTTGACATGAGATCTTCACTTAAACCTAGCCATAACTGACCAAGAGCATATGCTGTCATCTGCTTTACCTTTGTCCATATTCCCTGACCTAACTCAACTCCTCCTACCTCTACAGAAATAGAACCATCATCAAAAATGGTTACTCTCGCTGGTCTAGAAGAAAGCTTTAGTGGGTAAAAGCATGGCACCATGGATAAGCCTCTTTTAAACCATCTATTAGCAGCATTAAACTCTCTAATATTCTCCGTTCTCTTATTCAAAGATGCAGATTGCTTTAGTTTCTCCCATATTGAAGGCAATGTATAGCCAATAGGACCCTCATCAAAAGAGCCATAGAAGGACTTGACACTTTCAAGCGTATGTTGGTTCTTCTCTCTAACAACATTTGAATCAAATCCCAGAATTGAAGCAACATGCTCAATAATGGTTTCAGCAATGAAAGATCCCTGTGCTTCTCCAGGGCCCCTCATTGCAGACTTGCTTGGCAAATTTGTTTTACATATTTTATAGTCAAATGAAAGAGCTCCCCAGTTGTATTTATTCATTGCAGGTATTAGATGGTGGGGCATTAGAGGGCTTAGATCTATTGAGAATCCTGCGTCAATGAATAAATCCACATGCAAAGCTGTAAATTTTCCGTCAGTTTTAAACCCAACTGTATAATTTGCCTTAATGGGATGTCGTCCACCAGTTGTGATCATGTCTGTTTTGCGATCAAGGTACATTCGAACAGGACGCTTCAGCTTGTATGCAGCCAATGCACATGCAACTGCAACCTGAACAAATAGAAAGAGAACTCAAACTTAATACAAAAGATAATTAAAAGAAAACGACATAATCTGTACGTAAGCATAATAATCATTTAAAAATAAATATATAAATTGAATTCTACTCTCTGCAAATAAAATATTCTGAAAAATTTTACCAAACCGAAATTTTAAAATCAGACCAGATGACAGAAAAGTAAAAGCTAATTAGTTGATCTAAAACTAATCATACTTGTTTCTTTTCCTGTGGAGCACATTTATAAAAAAGTAAGTCTATTTGTTCAAGTTCACGGATATTATTTCTTTCTCACAGGTAATAAAGGCTACAATGAAACTAATTTTTGGTAAGGCCTATGTTTGACGATGAATGATCCAGGTGACAGTTCAGGACAGTCTTTTGGGCAGAACACCAAAAATGCTGGTATATCACTAGTAAGTCACCTTGATATGGTCATATCTCCTAGCCTGATGATCAAAACTGCAAACATAATATGCATTGAAAAGGTTGTCAAATGAACTAGTTTAGATGCCTTTGGCATCTATGTAGGGAAACTAACTAAAGTTTATCAAAGAGGATAATACTCTCAACCCAAGAATCTCACCAGTAACACCATTACCACAGCTTCAATATTGCACGGGAAAATGCATACACTGGAAATGAATCAAATAATAGTCTCCACATATTATTCATGCAATGTACCAATTTTCAAATTAGTACCAATTGAAGACTTCTTGCCATTTTTCTTCCCGTGGCCAAGAAGGAATTGCACAAGGGAAGTCCTTGGGTTTCATTTCTGTTTTCTTTCATTGTTATTAATGTTTTTCTTTGGTATTTTCCTCCCTAAGGCAGGTCGGCTAGGTTATATAGCTCCCAACATGAAATTAGAAGATAAAGTAAGCTCCTTAAGAGGTCAGCAAGGTTGGAGAGTTTCCAACATGGAAATAGAAGATAAAGCAAGCTCTTAAGAGGTCGGTCTAGGGGTAATTCCCCCTTAGACCTTTGGCGCCACCAAAGGGGTATAAGAGGAGACACATAGGCTCATTTGGAGCATCAATTTTGGCATATACACTTTTATACTTGGTTCTAGGGCTGATTGCTCTAATTCCATTCCACTAAAGGGCGACAATCCATTAGTGTGGCATCCAAGGAGGACGAAACCCTTCCTTGTGGGAGATTGGAGGACGGAAACCCTCCAATTTGGTGGTGTTGAAGACTTTCATTGAAGACCATCTTGTTGGTTTGCATCTAGGGCATCAAGGAGGAGTCATACAAGAGCTTTTGGCATTGTTTGGAACGCCTCTCCAAGGGAACAAATAGGGTAGAAGATCGTTTGGGTGCCTTCTAAGACACAAAACTTCATTTTCTTTGATATTGATTTATTCGGTGTTACGCGGGACGGGCCCCCTATATTTTGGTGACGTCCTGAACGTTTTGGGGACTTGGAGGATGTCACCAAAAAAATTTAAATCTTTCAAAAGTTTTATAATGTTTTTACTTTTAAAAAGATGTTATTTTTACCAAGAACATCAAATTATAATCTTGAAAGTAGCTAAAATACATTAAATACAGTTTAAATCCCTAAATGTCATTGGAAAAAGTTAAAATATTGAAGTATTAATTTTTATGTATTATTTTGAAAGTCGTTACTTGTTGGCTAGATTTTCTGCATAGCACAAAACCTAGGTAGTCATGAGATAAATCTCCCTCATTTACCGGTGAGGCTCCCGTGTCAGATTTGTCAATTAAAGTATGTTAATATGTAAATGGGGTTTTACTTTAACTACTCAGTTCATGAACCATAACTGAATAGTTCTGCAGCAAGTAAGCAGTTGTTTAAAAGAAAGGAAAAATTTATAGAAGAAGGGAAAGGGAATTATATAAACACAGAGAAGAAATGGGGAAGATGTGCATCCCAATCAATAGATAGCAGAGTTGATTGCATGCACATAGAAGAAACCAATAGATATAAACACAGAATTCTAAGCAAAGGTAGCTCTAGATCTAGATCTGAAATAACACAGTCTATTAAAAGATCTAAGATAAAAAGCAAGAAACACAATACACTGTGACACAAAGTTCTCCGGAAATCTACTCCTGTATATTCCTTTGCTTCAAGTGGCTCTCAAGGGTTTCAACACAAAGTCTGGAACACAAGGTTGCTGCTTACAAATTCTGATTCTTAACCCAGAGGTTCTTCTCCTACTTATAGAATGTAGGAGGGAAAGTACAAATGGAAAACTCAATTAATGAAACATAAACAAGTAAAGATGACATTTGGCAATCATCCTCCACTAACTTCTTCTTAAGTGACACATGTATCACTTAACTAATAGACTTGTTCCACATGACTTTAAGCAATGGATTCACAACCAATAACTTTGAAGTCTTACAATTTCATCCGGGAACATGGAAAATAAAGAAGAAAGAATAGAGAAGAAGAAGTCAAGTCAATTTGTAACATTTATGTCTTCTTTCTATTTACGATATTGGATATACTTGTCGAACATGTGATTCAAAGCATCTTCCCATCTATTTTAGCCACTGCTTCCTTCTCTGTCCTAAACTGCAACAATCCTTCATTCAACACCTTGATGCATGCTTCCACATCTTCCAAGCTCGGCCCGAACCTCGCAATATCTGCCTGCAGTGCCACCAATCTGCTAATGGAATTCATCGTGAAAGGTTTAGTAGCTCTATCAATTCTCTTTTGTACCATCAGAAGAGACCCTTCCAGGGAATTAGGCACTTTGGTCGTGGTGTCCCAGATTTCATCCTGAAATCTATGACTACCCTATCCGAAAAAATTTCGTACTTTTAAAATAATGGGTCATTTTGTGTTTTTATTGCCTGAAAGTATTGCGACAAGATATTCCCAAAGAGCCATATTAGTCATTTTTGCCAAATACCCAGATGCCCAAAATTGTTATATTCTGTCATCGGGATTTGTCTGCGAGGAAATTTGTATTTAATTATTTTGAGCCCCGTTTGAGGCAATTTGCGCTCCGTTTTAACCTGTTGTGATCAAACATATCATTATTCCTATATACCATAAGGGTTTTAACTAGGAATAAGTTTTGGGCTTTATTTGTGACTTTTGGCAATTTTTCGTGTTTTTGTGTTTTCCCATTTCGTTTTCTGTGAAATTTCTCTAGATCAATTCCTTTGTCGGGTTAGCCCGATTCTTGGCCTAGAGTATTCGGAGATCACATACGCACATTGTGCCAGAAGGAAGTCACCATCGGAGGTCCGGTTCACTGGGAAAAGGCGAAGTCGTGCACTAAAAAGCCCCTGCGGGGTTGGGCGCATTTTTGGAAAACAAAGGATTTAAGTGGATCATGGGAAAAATAGAAGTAGCAGGCAGGTGGGATTTTATTGTCCCTTGTAGGGTACTTTTTCCCATGATGGAAAAGTCACTTAAGTTGCAGTGGAAAAATTAGAGGTAGCAGGCAGGTGGGAATTTTTACTGCCCTTGCAGGGTAAAAATTCCCATGGTGAAATAAAAGAAAAGTGACTTAAATGAAATCATGGGATTTTATTGCCTGCCATGCAAGGTAAATAATCCCATTGTCAAAGTCAAATCACTTAAGTGGATCATGGGATTTCCGGGGCTGCCTTGCAGGGTAAAGAATCCCATTGTCATAAATTCTTAAAAATAGAATTCTATTATGCTAAAAAGTGCGACCCCTTTAGGGAGAACATGGCAGCCTTTAAGGTGATTAAATTAATTATTTCTTCTAATTTTGGCGCCTAAACATGGAGAAAAGTCAACAAAGCAAAGGGGAGTAAAAGAGATGAAAATAGATTGATTAAATCAATTAAATCTAATTTATTTAAAGGCTGCCCCCTTCATGAAGAAAAGTGCGCCCCTTTTGGGAAGGATTTAATGCTTTTTGAAGTATTAAATGATTAAATAAATTCCTATTTTCAGTGGCTATGGTCAAAGCACACTGTGAAGCTTAAGTGAAGTGAAGAGTGGATGATTAAATTGATTAAATTTAATTTATTGGATGGTTGTCCTTAAACATGCAATTTTAGCACACCAGTTAAAGAGAAGAGCATGATTTTTAATTAATTAATTGCCAGGAATAGGAAGGGCAATTATTAATTATAGAATTATGAGGGTTATATAAGCATGGGCTGCCATAAGGGTGAATTAATTAATTCACAGGTGAAGAAGTGCAGCCCAGAGGAAAAGTGCGCCCCATTTGAAGAGGATTTTTGCTCAAAAGAAGGTCAAATCAATGCTAAAAGCTTCCAATTTTGGTGCATGCATTGAAGGAGGTTGATTTGTGTTTGCATAAGTGATACAGGTGCTCAGGTGAAGTTGGAAAAATTCATGCTCACTTTGCATGCAAATAAAACATCAATTTTTGGGGCAGCAGGCTTGAATAGTGCAGATTTTTATTATTAAAATTCACTGTTCATGTTCCGGTTGCCATCTTTGTCTGAATTACTTGCAGAATTCATTACAGGTGCTTTACAAAAGAAAAGGAGCTTTAATCAATGTCCAATACATTGAATATATCCTCCGAATTTGAAGAATTATCCAGATCTGCACCAATTTTGAAGAAATCTAGCCAATTCAGACAAAGATAGACAAAGCCATGGCAAAGAGGGACGAAAAAGAAAGCACAACAGAGTCATGCATCACTTCCAAATTTGCGAGACATAAAAGACACATATCTAGGTTCGAGAACCTCTTTCCGAATTGATTGATAGATCTAGAGCGGGAAAGACTTCACCGATGCATGCGGTTAAAAGCAAGTGGAATTATTCGAGTTGCAGCCTTTCCATACACAACCCAGTTGCCAGAGTTTGTTATGGAGTGCGCTAGATCTTACCATCCTTCATCCAGATTAGTGCGAGATGCTACGGGGAAAACAATAATTCGATTGGACGCAGAGTTCATCAATTATTGTTTGAAGATTCGGTGCGAAAGGTGGTGACTTCCATTAGCCTTCAGGATGCCGGCAGCAGGTGGGATAAGCATAGAGTTGACTGCGTGAGCATAATGAACAGCAGATACATGAAGAAGCCTAGATCTCCTTCTAAGTTCCCAAGAACTCTTTCGTGGTCCAATTTGGTGCAGGAGGTCGATGATATTGTCAAATTGTTATGCAGGATTAATGGCGAGGCGAATGCTTACACTTTCCGTACATGGATGTATGCTTTCATCAGGACCATTGAAGTCAACAAGGTTGATTCCATAATCAATTGGTTGGAAATTATTAGCGACAACATTGGTGAGCAACTCCGGAATGTGAAGCGTACTTTCAGCTTCAAAATGACTTCCTACTTGGTGTACGCTGCAGCTTCACAAGGCATCTTCTCCAAGCTAGATAGATGTGGCATTCTTTCTAAGGACCCCATTTTTGAGTGCTACCCACAGCTTACTCGTATCTGTGCGCGAGAAGGATTTCAAAGTGGTCAATGATGGATTCTTCTACGATTTCATTTGCAGGCTAGACAAGGACCTAAAGGCCAACAGAGTAAGCAAAGAAGCGTGGGAAGCCGTATCTAGGATTGGCAGTCTATTCATTCAGTTTGCAGATTTCACATACCTCAGGGTTATGGGCTTTTCTGGAGAACCAATAAAGATGCCCAGATATCCGAATGAGCCATGGAGCTAAGCAGGCAACTTGTGGAGATACACGACCTTCAGTCGAAACGGCACAAGTCTACGGGCTTCTTTCCAATCACTGTCGGACATTATAGCTGCCAGAGCATTCATAGAGCTCGAGGGATGGAGACGCAGATGTTATCCGAGTATGAGCAAGAGTTCTTCATGGCACGGCTGAACTTCGATCCATTTGGAGTAGCCGGGAAGACGATCTCCCAGGAGTACGCACATGTGCCTTCATTAGAGGATTTCTGGATGAAGTGCAAAAGTGAGTACGAGGTTAGAAAGAGGGATTTCAGCAGGCTATCAGCAAAGCAAGTGTTCGACTTTGGACTAGCGTGGATACCTGCGGATCTTAAAGATGATGGGAATGTGGTACTTGACACTTACCATCAAATGGGAGGAGATAGAGTCGTACTTCAGGATAACGTAGGAGGCTGCCATACGATTGAAGAAAGATCTGGAGTTGTTTTGGTGAATACTTCAATTGGTTGCTGATGAAGGGATATTGCCTTGATGAAGCATTGATGAATCAAGTCACGGGCAACTTTGGCGCAGGAGATTCCCTCAAGCGGAAGCATGGAGGAGAAAGCAACAGAAGGTCCGAGAAGTTGAAAGTACATAGAAGATCTCAATCAAAGGAGAAGATCACTTCCACGGCCATGACTTTAGTTTTGGCTTCTCCAGCATCTACTACTTCACCAAATGTCGCACCTCAGCAGGACACTTTTATGCCTCCACTGAATCCGGCAACATTCATCTTCTCTCCTCAGCCACTCCATTCATCACCTGTTCCAGAAGAGACGTTAAAGTTGCAGATGGCGGAGTTTGAAAGAGCTTTGTCCTTGGATGATTCAGAAGATGGCAGCCATAACACTGTGGCACTTTCTGATGGAGAGGAAGCAGAGCGGGAGATGGTAGTGCACTCAGCGACTTCTCATTCTCCGAGAAGTAACTTCTCAGAATGGTTGGCTTCGCAGTTGGTTCCAGAAGCGAGAGTGGAGATGAACTTGGAAGAACACGACTTGCAGCTACTCCAGAGTCTAGGCGGGAAAGACAGAAGGCCTAAAGTTGCTAAGGTAACTTCAAGGTTGATCATCGAAGAGTCGGGGCAAAAGTTTGCTGAGATGTCAGTTCCGGTAGAAGGAAAGGACGATGAGCTCACGGCAGAAGATGTGACAGTAACCAAAGTACCCCTCGATCAAGCCACCACAGAAGGATTGAAGCAGGATACGCAAACATTGATAGATGCTCTATTCCTTAGGCTTGACAGAGAAAAGGCGAGAGAAAGACGAGCTTCAGAAGCAAGTATCTCAATTGTGCGAGATCATAGCCAAGGTTGCTAAACCTTCCATTCAGCCCATTTCAGAGCAGGTGAGTGATCATCTTATGCAAGAAATGGAAGATGCAAGCAATCAGGTGAAAGCTATTGACGAATGGAAGAATCTGATTATTCGTCTCGCATCTGACTTGGAGAGGTGTCACCTACACGAAGGTTATGAATGATGCAGCAAATCAGCTGAAGCAACTGGTGACGAGCATAGTAGATATGAACACAGTTGCTGAGAGTAACCTGAGTACTTTGGCCGAGATCAACAAGCTGCCGGGAGATGTATTGGTTGCAGAGCAGATTGTACCGGATGGATCAGTTGAGAAGGGGAAGCAGCTGGAGTTTGCAGTATCTTTCCGTTTGGAGATCTGCAGAGTTTTGCTGAAGAGGATGCAGGCACTTGAGAGTAGGACATCATCCTTACCAGACAGTATCATTTCTTTCACTGAGGAGAAAGTGGTCGGGAATGTTACTTCATACGTGCGGATCGTTCCTAGCAAAGTACCTAATTCCCTGGAAGGGTCTCTTCTGATGGTACAAAAGAGAATTGATAGAGCTACTAAGCCTTTCATGATGAATTCTATTAGCAGACTGGTGGCGCTGCAGGCGGATATTGCGAGGTTCGGGCCGAGCTTGGAAGATGTGGAAGCGTGCATCAAAGTGTTGAATGAAGGATTGCTGCAGTTCAGGACAGAGAAGGAAGCAGTGGCTAAAACAGATGGGAAGATGCTGAATCACATGTTCGACAAGTATATCCAATATTAGAACAAAAAGAAGACATAAATGTTACAGCTGGCTTGACTTCTTCTATTTTCCACGTTCCCGGATGAAATTGTAAGACTTCAAAGTTATTGGTTTTGAAACCATTACTTAAAGTCATGTGGAACAATTCTATTAGTTAAGTGATACATGTGTCACTTAAGGAGAAGTTAGTGGAGGATGATTGCCAAATGTCATCTTTACTTGTTGTTTATGTTTCAGTTCAGTTAGATTTCCCATTTGTACTTTCCCTCCTACATTCTATAAGTAGGAGAAGAACCTCTAGGTTAATGATCAGAATTTGTAAGCAGCAACCTTGTGTTCCAAACTTTGTGTTGAAACTCTTGAGAGCCACTTGAAGCAAAGGAATATACAGGAGCAGATTTTCGGAGAACTTTGTGTCACGGTGTATTGTGTTTCTTGTTTTTTATCTTAGATCTTTTAATAGACTTTGTGTTATTTTAGATCTAGATCTAGAGCTACCTTTGCTTAGAATTATGTGTTTATATCTATTGGTTTCTTCTATGTGCATGCAATCAACTTTGTTATCTATTGATTGGGATGCACATCTTCCCCATTTCTTCTCTGTGTTGATATAATTCCCTTTCCTTTCTTCTACAAATATTTCCTTTCTTTAAAGCGATTTGCTTACTTACTTTCTAAGCTGTTCGATTATGGTTCATGAACTGAATAGTTAAAGTAAAACCCCATTTAGATATTAGGATACTTTAATTGATAAATCGACACGAGAGCCTCACTTTGGTAAATAAGGAGATTTATCTCATGACTGCCTAGGTTTTGTCTTTATCAAAAAATCTAGCCAACACGTCGAACGATCCGTACATATAAAGTAACATCTTCGACCACTTCCTCCTCGGTGAAAGAAATAATCATGCAGTAAGGACGATGTCTTACTCTCAAGTGCTACGCATCCTCTTCAAAGAAAACTCTACAGATCCAAACGGAAAGATATTGCAAACTCTAGTTGCTTCCCCTTCTCAATCGATCCGTCCGCATACAATCGCTCTGCAACCAATACATCTCCAGTAGCTTGTTGATTTCGGTCAAAGTACTTAGGTTATTCTTAAGAATCGTGTTCTTATCTACTATGCTCGTCACCAGTTGCTTCAGCTGATTTGCTGCATCATTCATAACCTACATACGGGTTGACACCTCTCTAAGTTGTACTGAGAACCTTCGAATAATCGGAGTTCTTCCATTAAATCAATAGCTTTCACATGATTGCTTGCATCCTCCATCTCCTGCATAAGATGATCACTCACCTGCTCTAAAATGGGTTGAGTGGAAGATTTAGCAACCTTGGCTATGATCTCGCACAACTGAGATACTTGCTTCTGAAGCTCGTCTTTCTCCACCTTTTCTTTGTCAAGCCTAAGGAATAGAGCATCTATCAATGTTTGTGTATCCTGCTTCAATCCTTCTGTGGTGGCTTGACCGAGGGGTACTAAACAGTTCTTTGTTACATCTTAGTCATGAGCTCATCCTCCTTTCCTTAGAGTAACCGACATCTCGGCAAACTTCGCCCAACTCTTTAATAATCAATCTTGAAGTTACCTTAGCAACTTTAGGTCTTCTGTCATTTCCGCCTAGACTCCGGAGTAGTTGCAAGTCATGTTCTTCCAAATTCATCTCCACTCTTGCTTCTGGAACCAACTGCAAAGCCAACCATTCTGAGAAGTTACTTCTCGGAGAATGAGAAGTCATTAAGTACACTACTATCTCCCGCTTTGTTTCCTCTCCATCAGAAAGTGCTACAGTGTTATGGCTGCCATCTTCCGAATCATCCAAGGACAAAGCTCTTTCGAACTCCATCTGCAGCTTCAACGTCTCTTTGAACAGCAGCTGAATGGAGTGGCGAGAGAAGATGAATGTCGCCGGATTAATGGAGGCATGGAAGTGTCTGGATGAGGTGCGGCAATCGGTGAAGTCTTGGATCTTTGGAGAAGTCGGAACTAAATTCATGGCCATGGAAGTGATCTTCTCCTTTGATTGAGATCATGCACTGACTTCTTGGACCTTCACCTTTGCTTTCTCCTCCATGCTTCCTCTTGAGGGAATCTCTGCGCTATTGAAGTTGCCTATAACTTGATTCATCAATGCTTCATCAAGGATAAAGTATCCCTTTACCTCACAAGAAACGGTTTGAAGTATTCACGAAAGCGTTAGACCTTTCCTCAATGTATGGTAGCCCCTACGTTATCCTGAAGTACGGCTCTATCTCCTCCCATTTGATGGTAAGTGTCAAGTAACACATTCCCATCATCTTTAAGATCGCGCAGTATCGCTAGTCAGAAGTCGAACACTTGCCGTGGCTTGATAGTCTGCTGAAATCCATCTTTCTAACCTTGTACTCACTTTTGCACTTCATCCGAAGTCCTCTAATGAAGGCACATGTGCGTACTCTGAGGAGATCGTCTTCTGGCTATTCCAAATGGATCGAAGTTCAGCCGTGCCGTGAATAACTCTTGCTCATACTCACGATAATGGTGTCACCCGATTTCACCTTGAAATCTGCGATTTACCCTATCCGAAAATTTTCATACTTTTAAAATAATGGGTCGTTTTGTGTTTTTATTGCTTGAAAGTTCTTGTATTGCGTCAAGATAATCCTAAAGAGCCATATTAGCCTTTTTCGCCAAATACCCAGATGCCCAAAATTGTTATATTCTGTCGTCGGGATTTATGCATGGGAAATTTGTATTTAATTATTTTGAGCCCCGTATGAGGCTATTTGCACTCCGTTTTAACTCTATTATGAGCGAATATGTTATTATTCCTATGTGCCAGAAGGGTTTTAACTTGGAATAAGTTTTGGGCTTTATTTGTAACTTTTGGCAATTTTTCGTGTTTTTGTGGTGTCCCGTTTCGTTTTCTGTGAAATTTCTCTGGAACAATTCCTTTGCCGGGTAAGCCCGATTTTTGGCCTGGAGAGCGTTGGAAAACATATACACACATTATGCCCGGAGGAAGTCGCCATCGGAGGTCTGGATCACCGGGAAAAAGCGAAGTCGTGCACAGAAAAGCCCCTGCGGGGATGGGCGCATTTTTGGAAAACAAAGGATTTAAGGCATGATGGGAAAAATAGAAGCGCAGTAGGGTGGAAATTTTATACCTACCTAAGTAGGGTACTTTTTCCCGTGTTATAAAAATCACTTAAGCTGCAGTGGGAAAGTTAAAGGTTCGAGGCGGGAATTTATTACCTGCCTTGCAGGGTGAAAATTCCCATGATAAAATAAAAGGAAAGTGACTTAAGTGAAATCATGGGATTTTAGTGCCTGCCTTGCAGGGTAAATAATCCCATTGTCAAAGTCAAATCACTTAAGTGGATCACGGGATTTTAGTGCCTGCCTTGCAGGGTAAAGAATCCCATTGTGGAAAAATTCTTAAAAATAGAATTACATGTGCAAAAAAGTGCGCCCCCTTTGATGAGAGAATGGCAGCCTTGAAATGATTATTTTAATTAATCTATTCTCTCAAAAAGTGCGCCCAAGCTTGGAGGAAGTCAACAAGTCAAAGTTGAAATAAAAGAAAGGATTTAAAAGCATTAAATTTAATTTATTTAATGGCTGCCCTCTTCCTCTCAAAAAGTGCGCCCCATTTGGGTATTATTTAATGTTTTTTAAGGCATCAAAACATTAAATTAATTTCTATTTTCAGTGGCTATGGTCAAAGCACACTGTGAAGCTTAAGTGAAGTGATGTGTGAAGGATTAAATTGGATTAATTTAATTTATTGGATGGCTGTCCTTAAACATGCTATTTTTAAAAGAGAAAAACATGATTTTTAATTAATTAATTGCCTTTAATTGTTAGGGCAATTATTAATTATAGAATTGTGAAGGTTATATAAGCATGGGCAGCCATATGGGTGAATTATTCAAATCACAGGTGAAGAATTGCAGCCAAGTGGAAAAGTGCGCCCCCATTAGAGGAAGGATTTTGCTCAGACAAGGTGACAACAAGGCTAAAAGCTTCCAGATTTGGCGCATGCTTTGAAGGAGGTTGATCTTTGTTTGCATAATTGTTTCCACAGGTGTTACAGGAGCTCAGGTGTTGATTGAAAGGATTCATGCTCTCTTTATGTGCAAATTAAACACCAATTTTTGGGGCAGCAGGCTTGAAAAGTGCAGATTTTTACAATTTAAATTCACTATTCATGCTCCGGTGGCCATTTTTGTCTGAATAAATTGCAGGAATTCATTACAGGTGCTTTACAAAAGAAAAGGAGTTTTTATCAATGTCCAATACATTGCAAATATCCTCCGAATCTGAAGAATTGTCCAGATCTGCACCAGTATTGAAGAAATCCGGCCAAGTAAGAAGAAAAAGAATTATTCAGACGAAGATAGACAAAGCCATGGCGAAGGGAGATGAAAAAGAAAGCACGATGGAGTCATGCATTGCTTCCAAACTTGCGGACATAGGAGACACAGATCTAGGCCGGAGCCTCTTGCCGATTTGATTGATAGATCTAGAGCGGAAAAGACTTCACTCATGCATACGGTCAAAAGCAGTGGAATTATCCGAGCTGCAGCTTTTCCATGTACAACCCAATTGCCAGAGTTCGTGATGGAGTGTGCTAGATCTTATCATCCTTCATCCAGATCAGTGCGTGATGCTTCGGGAAAGACAATAATTCGTTTGGACGCAGAGTTCATCAATTATTGTTTGAAGATTCCAGTGCGAAAGGTGGTGACTTCTATTAGCATTCAGGATGCTGACAGTAGATGGGAGAAGCATAGAGCTGATTGCATGAGCATCATGAATAGCCGATACATGAAGAAGCCTAGATCTCCTTCAAAGTTCGAGAACTCTTCCACGGTCCAATTTGGTGCAGGAGGTAGATGATGTCGTCAAATTGCTATGCAGGATGAATGGCGAAGCGAATGCTTACACTTTCCGTACATGGATGTATGCTTTCATCAGGACCATTGAAATCAACAAGGTTGATTCTATAATCAATTGGTCGGAAATTATTAGCAACAACATTGGTGAGCAACTCCGGAACGTGAAGCGTACTTTCAGCTTCAAGATGACTTCATACTTGGTGTATGCTGCAGCTTCACAAGGCGTCTTTTCCAAGCTGGATAGATGTGGTGTTCTTTCCAAGGACCCCATTTTCGAGTGCTACCCACAACTTACTGCACCTACGTGCGAGAAAGACTTCAAAGTGATCAACGATGACTTCTTCTACGATTTCATCTGCAGGCTAGACAAAGACTTGAAGGCCAACAGGGTAAGCAAGGAAGCGTGGGAAGCTGTGTCCAAGATTGGAAGTCTATTCATTCAATTTGCAGATTTCACATACCTTAGGGTTACGGGCTTTTCTGGAGAACCAATAAAGATGCCCAAGTATCCGAATGATAGATTGATCGCCATGGAGCTAAGCAGGCAACTTGTGGAGTTACACGACCTTCAGTCAAAGCGGCACAAGTCTACGGGCTTCTTCCCAATCACTGTGGGATATTACAGCTGCATTAGCATTCACAGAGCTCGAGGGATGGAAGCGCAAATGTTATCCGAGTATGAGCAAGAGTTCTTCCCTACACGGCTGAACTTCGATCCATTTGGAGTAGCCAGGAAGACAATCTCCCAGCAGTACGCACATGTGCCTTCATTAGAAGATTTCTGGATGAAGTGCAAAAGTGAGTACGAGGTTAGAAAGAAAGATTTCAGCAGGCTATCAGCAAAGCAAGTGTTCGACTTTGGACTAGCGCGGATACCTACGAATCTTAAAGATGATGGGAATGTGGTACTTGACACTTACAATCAAATGGGAGGAGATAAAGCCATCTTTTGAGAATAACATAGGAGGTCATGACACAATTGAAGAAAGGTCGAGCTATGTTGGTGAATACTTCAAACTAGTTGTTGATGAAGGGATATTGCCTTGATGAAGCATTGATGAATCAAGTCACGGGCAACTTCGGCGCAGGAGATTCCCTCAAGCGAAAGCATGGAGGAGAAAGCAACAGGAAAGTCGAGAAGTTGAAAGTACATAGAAGATCTCAATCCAAGGAGAGGATCACTTCTACGACCATGACTTTAACTCCGGTTTCTCCAGTACCCAATGCTTCACCAACTATTGCACCGCAGCAGCAGGATGCTTCCATGCCTCCACTAAATCCAGCGACATTCATCTTCTCCCCTCAGCCACTTCGTTCAGCGCCTGTTCCAGAGGATACGTTGAAGCTGCAGATGGCAGAGTTCGAAAGAGCTTTGTCCTTGGATGATTCAGAGGATGGCAGCCATAACACTGTGGCACTTTCTGATGGAGAGGATGCAGAGCGGGAGATGGTAGTGCACTCAGCGACTTCTCACTCTCCGAGAAGTAATTTCTCGGAATGGTTAGCTTTGCAGTTGGTTCCAGAAGCGAGAATGGAGATGAACTTAGAGGAGCACGACTTGCAGCTACTCGGGACCTGAGCAGAAGAGACAGAAGGCCTAAAGTTGCTAAAGCAACTTCTAGGTTGATCATCGAGGATTCGGGAGAGAAGTTTGTTGAGATATCAATTGCAGCGAAGGAAAGATAGAAGAGGAGCTCGCGGCAGAAGATGTGACAGTGACCAAAGTACCACTCGGTCAAGCCACCACTGAAGGATTGAAGCAGGACACGTAGACATTGATAGATGCTTTATTCCTTAGGCTTGACAGTGAGAAGGCGGAGAAAGAAGAGTCTGCAGAAGCAAGTATCTCAATTATGTGAGATCATAGCCAAGGTTGCTAAACCTTCCATTCAGCCCATTTCAGAGCAGGTGAGTGATCATCTTATGTAGGAAATGGAAGATGCAAGCAATCAAGTAAAGGCCATTGACGAATGGAAGGATTTGATTATTCATCAAGCTTCTGTACAACTTGGGGAAGTGTCAGCCCGCCTAAAGGTTATGAATGATGCAGCAAATCAACTAAAGCAACTGATGGCAAACATAGAAGGCATGAATACAGTTGCAGAGAGTAACCTGAGTATTTTTATTTGAGATCAACAAGGCTGCACGGGAGATGTATTGATTGCGGAACAGATTGTACCGGACGGATCAGTCGAGAAGGGGAAGCAACTAGAGTTTGCAGTATCTTTCCGTTTGGAAATCTGCAGAGTTTTGCTGAAGAGGATGCAAGCACTTGAGAGTAGAACATCAGATTTGCAGACAGTGTGTCATTCTTTCATTTGAAGAGATAATGGACGGGAATGTCACTTCATACGTGCGGATCGTCTCAACTAAGGTGCCTAATTCTCTGGAAGGATCTCTTCTGATGGTACAAAAGAGAATTAATAAAGCTACCAAGCCTTTCACGATGAATTCTATCGAACCGGTGGTGGTTGCCGTAGGCAAACATTGCGAGGTTTGGGCCGAGTTTGGAAGATGTGGAAGCGTGCATCAAAATGTTGAATGAGGGGTCTACTGCAATTCAGGACAGAGAAAGAAGCAGTGGCTAAAATAGATGGAGGGATGTTGAATTACATGTTCGACAAGTATATCCGATATCAGAACAAGAAGAAGACATAAATATTACAGCTGGCATGACTTCTTCTATTTCTTTCTTCTTCTATTTTTTATGTTCCGAATGAAATTGTAAAACTTCTAAGTTATTGGTTTTGCAACCATTACTTAAAGTCATGTGGAACCATTCTATTAATTAAGTGATACATGTGTCACTTAAGGAGAAGATAGTTGAGGATGATTGCCAAATGTCATCATTACTTGTTGTTTATGTTTCAGTTCAGTGTGAGTTTTCCATTTGTACTTTCCCTCCTACATTCTATAAGTAGGAGAAGAACCTCCGGGTTAATCATCAATCAGAATTTGTAAGCAGCAATCTTGTGTTCTAAACTTTGTGCTGAACCCCTGAGAGCAACTTGGAGCAAAGGAATACAAAGGAGCAAGTTTCCATAGAACTTTGTGTCACGGTGTACTGTGTTTCTTGCTTTTAATCTTAGATCTCTTAATAGACTTTGTGTTATTTTAGATCTAGATCTAGAGCTGCCTTTGTTTTATGATTACGTGTGTTTAAATCTATTAAGTTTCTTCTATGTGCATGCAATTAGCTCTGCTTATCTACTAATTGGGATGCACATTTTCCCCTTTTCGTCTCTGTATTTCCTTTACTTCCTTCTTCTATAAAATACTTCCTTTCTTGAACAACTGCTTACTTGCTGCAGAACTTCTTAGTTATGGTTCATGAACTAAGTGGTTAAAGTAAAACCCCTGATAGATAATAACACATTTTTATTGACAAATCTGACACGGGAGCCTCACCAGTTAAATGAGGGAGATTTATCTCATGACTGCCTAGGTTTGATGCTATGCAGAAAATCTAGCCAACAGATAACATCTCCGTCTCCATCCCTCGAGCTCTATGAATGCTCTGGCAGCTATAATGTCCCACAGTGATCGAGAAGAAGCCCGTAGACTTGTGCCGTTTCAATTGAAGGTCGTGTATCTCCACAAGTTGTCTGCTCAGCTCTATGGTGATCAATATATCATTCGAATATCTGGGTAGCTTAACTGGTTCTCCAAAAAAGCTAGTAACCCTGAGGTATGTGAAATCTGCAAACTGAATGAATAGATTATCAATTTTGGATACAGCTTCCCACGCTTCCCTGCTCACCCTGTTGGCCTTTAGGTCCTTGTCTAGCTTGCAAATGAATTCGTAGAAGAATTCATCATTGACCACTTTGAAATCTTTCTCGCACGCAGGTACAGTAAGTTGTGGGTAGCACTCGAAAATGGGGTCCTTAGAAAGAACGCCACATCTATCCAGTTTGGAGAAGATGCCTTGTGAAGCTGCAGCGTACACCAAGTAGGAAGTCATTTTGAAGCTGAAAGTACGCTTCACGTTCTGGAGTTGCTCACCAATGTTGTCACTAATGATTTCCGACCAATTGATTATGGAATCAACCTTGTTGACTTCAATGGTCCTGATGAAAGCATACATCCATGTACGGAAAGTGTGAGCATTCGCCTCGCCATTAATCCTGCATAACAATTTGACAATATCATCAACCTCCTGCACGAGATTGGACCGCGGAAGAGTTCTTGGGAACTTAGGAGATCTGGGCTTCTTCATGTATCTATTGTTCATTATGTTCACACAATCAACTCTATGCTTCTCCCACCTATTGCCGGCATCCTGAATGCTAATGGAAGTCACCACCTTTCGCACCGGAATCTTCAAACAATAATTGATGAACTCTACGTCCAGCCGAATTATTGTTTTCCCCGTAGCGTCTCGCACTGATCTGGATGAAGGATGGTAAGATCTAGCGCACTCCATAACAAACTCTGGCAACTGGGCTGTGTATGGAAAGGCTGCAGCTCAAATAATTCCACTGCTTTTAACTGCACGCATGAGTGAAGTCTTTCCCGCTCTGGATCTATCAATCAATTCGGAAAGAGGTTCGGACCTAGATCTGTGTCTCCTATGTCTGCAAATTTGGAAATAATGCATGACTCTGTTGTGCTTTTTTTTCCGTCCCTCTTTCCATGGCTTTGTCTTTGTCTGAATAATTCTTTTTCTTCTTATTTGACCAGATTTCTTCAAAACTAGTGCAGATCTAGATAATTCTTCAGATTCAGAGGATATATTCAATGTATTGGACATTGATTAAAGCTCATTTTCTTTTGTAAAGCACCTGTAATGAATTCCTGCAAGTAATTCAAACAAATATGGCAACCAGAACATGAACAGTGAATTTTAATAATAAAAACCTGCACTATTCAAGCCTGCTACCCAAAAAAATTGATGTTTTATTTGCATTGGTGTCACTCGATTTCACCTGAAATCGACTACCATATCCAGAAAAATTTTCGTACTTTTAAAATAATGGGTCGTTTGTGTTTTTATTGCACAGGAAGTTCTTGTATTGCATAAAGATAATCCTAAAGAGCCATATTAGCCTTTTTCGCCAAATACTCGGATGCGCAAAATTGTTTTTTTATTCGTCGTCGGGATTTGTCTGCGGAAAATTTGTATTTAATTATTTTGAGCCCCGTATGAGGCTATTTGCGCTCTGTTTTAACTCTATTATGAGCGAATATGTTATTATTCCTATGTGCCAGAAGGGTTTTAACTTATTTTAAGTTTTGGGCTTTATTTGCAACTTTTGGCAATTTTTCGTGTTTTTGTGGTGTCCCGTTTCGTTTTCTGTGAAATTTCTCTGGAGCAATTCCTTTGCCGGGTAAGCCCGATTTTTGGCCTGGAGCAGCTGGAAAACATATACGCACATTATGCCCGGAGGAAGTCGTCATCGGAGGTCTGGATCACTGGGAAAAAGCGAAGTCGTGCACAGAAAAGCCCTGCGGGGATGGGCGCATTTTTGGAAAACAAAGGATTCAAGTTGCGATGGGAAAAATATAAGCCGCAGGCAAGGTGGGAATTTTATACCTGCCTGACAGGGTACTTTTTCCCGTGTTATAAAAGTCACTTAAGCTGCAGTGGGAAAAATAGAGGCTGCAGGCAGGTGGGAATTTATTGCCTGCCTTGTAGGGTAAAAATTCCCATGATATAATAAAAGGAAAGTGACTTAAGTGAAATCATGGGATTTTAGTGCTTGCCTTGCAGGGTAAATAATCCCATTGTCAAAGTCAAATCACTTAAGTGGATCACGGGATTTTGGTGCCTGCCTTGCAGGGTAAAGAATCCCATTATGAAAAAATTCTTAAAAATAGAATTACATGTGCAAAAAAGTGCGCCCCCTTTGGTGAGAGAATAAAATGATTAAATTGATTATTTTAATTAATCTTTCCTCTCAAAAAGTGCACCCAAGCTTGGAGGAGGTCAACAAGTCAAAGATGGAATAAAAGAAAGGAATTAAATTTAATTTATTTAGTGGCTGCCCTCTTCCTCTCAAAAAGTGCGCCCCATTTGGGAATTGTTTAATGTTTTTTAAGGCATTAAAACATTAAATTAATTTCTATTTTCAGTGGCTATGGTCAAAGCACACTGTGAAGCTTAAGTGAAGTGCTGTGTGAAGGATTAAATTGGATTAATTTAATTTATTGGATGGTTGTCCTTAAACATGCTATTTTTAAAAGAGAAAAACATGATTTTTAATTAATTAATTGCCTTTAATTGTTAGGGCAATTATTAATTATAGAATTATGAAGGTTATATAAGCATGGGCAGCCATATGGGTGAATTATTTAATTCACAGGTAAAGAATTGCAGCCAAGAGGAAAAGTGCGCCCCCATTAAAGGAAGGATTTTGTTCAGACAAAGTGCTAACAAGGCTAAAAGCTTTGGAGGAGGTTGATCTTTGTCTGCATAATTGTTTTCACAGGTGTTACAGGAGCTCAGGTGTTGATTGAAAGGATTCATGCTCTCTTTATGTGCAAATTAAACACCAATTTTTGGGGCAGCAGGCTTGAAAAGTGTAGATTTTTATAATTTAAATTCACTATTCATGCTCCGTGGCCATTTTTGTCCGAATAAATTGCAGGAATTCATTATAGGTGTTTACTGAAAAGAAAAGGAGTTTTTATCAATGTCCAATACATTGCAAATATCCTCTCGAATCGAAGAATTGTCCAAATCTGCACTAAAGTATTGAAGAAATCCGGCCAAGTAAGAAGAAATAGAATTATTCAGACGAAGATAGACAAAGCCATGGCGAAGGGAGGAGACGAAAAGAAAGCACGATAGAGTCATGCATTGCTTCCAAACTTGCGGACATAGGAGACAAATCTAGGCCCGGAACCTCTTGCCGATTTGATTGATAGATCTAAAGCGGGAAAGACTTCACTCATGCATACGGTCAAAAGCAAAGTGGAATTATCCGAGCTGCAGCTTTTCCATGTACAACCCAATTGCCAGAGTTCGTGATGGAGTGTGCTAGATCTTATCATCCTTCATCCAGATCAATGCGTGATGCTTTGGGAAAGACAATAATTCGTTTGGACGCAGAGTTCATCAATTATTGTTTGAAGATTCCAAGATTTAAAGGTGGTGACTTCTATTAGCATTCGGGGATGCGACGGTAGGTGGGAGAAGCATAGAGCGATTGTGTGAGCATCATGAATAGCCGGTTCATGAAGAAGCCTAGATCTCCTTCAAAGTTCCCGAGAACTCTTCCACGGTCCAATTTGGTGCAGGAGGCAGATGATGTCGTCAAATTGCTATGCAGGATGAATGGCGAAGCGAATGCCTACACTTTCCATACATGGATGTATGCTTTCATCAGGACCATTGAAATCAACAAGGTTGATTCTATAATCAATTGGTCGGAAATTATTAGCAGCAACATCGGTGAGCAACTTCGGAACGTGAAGCGTACTTTCAGCTTCAAGATGACTTCATACTTGGTGTATGTTGCAGCTTCACAAGGTGTCTTTTCCAAGCTGGATAGATGTGGTGTTCTTTCCAAGGACCCCATTTTGAGTGCTACCCGCGACTTCACTGCGCTTTCTACAAAGTAGAAAGACTTCAAAGTGATCAACGATGACTTCTACGATTTCATCTGCAGGCTAGACAAAGACTTGAAGGCCAACAGGGTAAGCAAGGAAGCGTGGGAAGCTGTGTCCAAGATTGGCAGTCTATTCATTCAATTTGCAGATTTCACATACCTCAGGGTTACAAGCTTTTCTGGAGAACCAATAAAGATGCCCAGGTATCCGAATGATAGATTGATCGCCATGGAGCTGAGCAGGCAACTTGTGGAGTTACACGACCTTCAGTCAAAGTGGCACAAGTCTACGGGCTTCTTCCCAATCACTGTGGGATATTACAGCTGCATTAGCATTCATAGAGCTCGAGGGATGGAAGCGCAAATGTTATCTCGAGTATGAGCAAGAGTTCTTCCCTGCACAGCTGAACTTCGATCCATTTGGAGTAGCTAGGAAGACAATCTCCCAGCAGTACGCACATGTGCCTTTGTTAGAAGATTTCTGGATGAAGTGTGGAAGTGAGTACGAGGTCATAAAGAGAGATTTCAGCAGGCTGTCAGCAAAGCAAGTGTTCGACTTTGGACTAGCACGGATACTGCGGATCTTAAAGATGATGGGAATGTGGTACTTGACACTTACCATCAAATGGGAGTAGATAAAGCATACTTTGCGAATAACATGGGAGGTGCTAACACAATTCAAGAAAGATATAGAGCTGTGTTGGTGAATACTTCAAACTGGTTGCTGACGAAGGGATATTGCCTTGATGAAGCATTGATTAATCAAATCACGGGCAACTTCGGCGCAGGAGATTCCCTCAAGCGAAAGCGTGAAGAAGAAAGCAGCAGAAGGTCCGAGAAGTTGAAAGTACACAGAAGATCTCAAGAGAAAGAGAAGATCACTTCTACGACCATAGCTTTGACTCCGGCTTCTCCAGTACCCAGACTTCACCAACTATTGCACCGCAGCAGCAGGACGTTTCCATGCCTTCATTGAATCCGGCGACGTTCGTCTTCTCTCCTCAGCCACTTCGTTCATCACCCGTTCCAGAGGAGATGTTGAAGCTGCAGATGGCAGAGTTCGAAAGAGCTTTGTCCTTGGATGTTTCAGAGGATGGCAGCCATGACACTGTGGCACTTTCTGACGGAGAGGATGCAGAGCGGGAGATGGTAGTGCACTCAGCGACTTCTCACTCTCCGAGAAGTAATTTCTCGGAATGGTTGGCTTTGCAGTTGGTTCCAGAAGCGAGAATGGAGATGAACTTAGAGGAGCACGACTTGCAGCTACTCCAGGATCTGAGCAGAAGAGACAGAAGGCCTAAAGTTGCTAAAGCAACTTCTAGGTTGATCATTGAGAATTCGGGAGAGAAGTTTGCTGAAATATCAATTCCGGCAGAAGGAAAGATAGAGGAAGAGCTAACGGCGGAAGATGTGACAGTGACCAAAGTACCACTCGGTCAAGCCACCACTGAAGGATTGAAGCAGGACACGCAGACATTGATAGATGCTTTATTCCTTAGGCTTGACAGTGAAAAGGCGGAGAAAGAAGAGCTGCAAAAGCAAGTATCTCAATTATGTGAGATCATAGCCAAGGTTGCTAAACCTTCCATTTAGCCCATTTCAGAGCAGGTGAGTGATCATCTTATGCAGGAAATGGAGGACGCAAGCAATCAAGTAAAGGCTATTGACGAATGGAAGGATCTGATTATTCGTCAAGCTTCTGTACAACTTGGGGAAGTGCCAGCCCGCCTAAAGGTTATGAACGATGCAACAAATCAACTAAAGCAACTGATGGAAAATGTAGAAGGCATGAATATAGTTGCAAAGAGTAACCTGAGTATTTTGGCCGAGATTAACAAGTTGCCGAGAGATGTATTGATTGCGGAGCAAATTGTACCGGATGGATCAGTCGAGAAGGGGAAGCAGCTAGAGTTTGCAGTATCTTTCCGTTTGGAAATCTGCAGAGTTTTGCTGAAGAGGATGCAGGCACTTGAGAGTAGAACATCAGATTTACCAGACAGTATCATTTCTTTCACTGAGGAAAGAGTGGACGGAGGTGTTACTTCATACGTGCGGATTGTTTCTAACGAAGTGCCTAATTCCCTGGAAGGTTCTCTTCTGATGGTACAAAAGAGAATTGATAAAGCTACCAAGCCTTTCACGATGAATTCTATCAGTAGATTGGTGGCGCTGCAGGCAGACATTGCGAGGTTTGGGCCGAGTTTGGAAGAGGTGGAAGCATGCAGCAAAGTGTTGAATGAAGGGTTGCTGCAATTCAGACAGAGAAGGAAGCGATGGCTAAAAGCAGATGGAAAGATCTTTGAATTACATGTTCGACAAGTACATCCGATATCAGAACAAGAAGAAGACATAAATGTTATAGCTGGCATGATTTCTTCTATTCTTTCTTCTTCTTTTTTCTATGTTCCCGGATGAAATTGTAAAACTTCTAAGTTATTGGTTTGACAACCATTACTTGAAGTCATGTGGAACCATTCTATTAGTTAAGTGATACATGTGTCACTTTAAGAAGTTAGTTGAGGATGATTGCCAAATGTCATCTTTACTTGTTGTTCATGCTTTAGTTCGGTTTGAGTCTTCTATTTGTACTTTCCCTCCTACATTCTATAAGTAGGAGAAGAACCTCGGGTTAATGATCGATCGGAGAATTTGTGAGAAGCAATCTTGTGTTCTAGACTTTGTGTTGAACCCCGAGAGCAACTTGGAGCAAAGGAATACAAAGGAGCGAGTTTCCGAGATAACTTTGTGTCACGGTGTCTTTGTGTTTCTTGCTTTTAATCTTAGATCTCTTAATAGACTTTGTGTTATTTTAGATCTAGATCTAGAGCGCCTTTGTTTTATGATTCGTGTGTTTATATCTATGAAGTTTCTTCTATGTGCATGCAATTAGCTCTGCTTATCTATTAATTGGGATGCACATCTTCCCCATTTCTTCTCTGTATTTCCTTTACTTCCTTCTTCTATAAAATACTTCCTTTCTTAAACAAATGCTTACTCTTCATGAAACTTCTTAGTTATGGTTCATGAACTAAGTGGTTAAAGTAAAACCCCGATAGATAATAACACATTTTTATTGACAAATCTAACACGGAGCCTCACCAAGTTAAATGAGGGAGATTTATCTCATGATCGCCTAGGTTTGATCTATGCGAGAAAATCTAGCCAACATGCATCTGAAAGTGAGCATGAATTTTTCCAACTTCACCTGAGCACCTGTATCACTTATGCAAACAATTATGCAAACACAAATCAACCTCCTTCAATGCATGCGCCAAAATTGGAAGCTTTTAGCATTGATTTGATCTTCTTTTGAGCAAAAATCCTCTTCAAATGGGGCGCACTTTTCCTCTGGGCTGCACTTCTTTACCTGTGAATTAATTAATTCATCCTTATGGCAGCCCATGCTTATATAACCCTCATAATTCTATAATTAATAATTGCCCCTCCTATTCCTGGCAATTAATTAATTAAAAATCATGCTCTTCTCTTTAATTGGTGTGCTAAAATTGCATGTTTAAGGACAGTCATCCAATAAATTAAATTTAATCAATTTAATCATTCACTCTTCACTTCACTTAAGCTTCACAGTGTGCTTTAACCTTAGCCACTGAAAATAGAATTTAATTTAATCAATTAATGTTTTAAAAGCATTATTCATCTCTTAAATGGGGCGCACTTTTTCACAACAAAGGGGCTGCCTTTAAATAAATATTATTTATTTAATTTAGACAATCTATTTTCACCTCCTTTATTCCCCTTTGCTTTTGTTGACTTTCTTCCATGCTTGGGCGCCAATTTAGAAGAGAAATTAATTAATTTAATCACTTTAAAGGCTGCCTTCATCTCCCTAAAGGGGTCGCACTTTTTGGCCAAAGAGAATTCTATTTTTAAAAACACATGGCAATGGGAATTTTTACCCTGCAAGGCAGCCCCGAAAATCCCATTGTCACTTAAGTCATTTGACTTTCATAATGGGATTATTCACCCTGCAAGGCAGGTGATAAAATCCCATGATTCACTTAAGTGACTTTTCTTTTATTCCATAATGGGAATTTTTACCCTGCAAGGCATAACAAATTCCCGCCTGCCTGCTGCCTCTAATTTTCCCATTGCAACTTAAGTGTTTTTTCTATCATGGGGAAAAGTACCCTACAAGGCGAGGTAATAAAATCCCACCGCTGCTACTTCTAATTTTCCCATTATTCACTATAATTCCTTGTTTTCCAAAAATGCGGCCAACCCAAAAGAAGCTTTTGGTGCGCGACTTCGTCTTTTCCCAGTGAACCGGACCTTCGATGGCGACTTCCTTCTGACATAACATGCGTATATGTTCCCCAGTTACTCCAGGCCAAGAATCAGGCCAAACCAACAAAGGAATTGATCTAGAGAAATTTCACAGAAAACGAAACGGAAAAACACAAAAAATTGTCAAAAGTCACAAATAAAGCCCAAAACTTATTCCTAGTTAAAACCCTTCTGGTATATAGGAATAATGATATGTTCAATCACAACAAGGTTAAATCGGAGCGCAAATTGCCTCAAACGGGGCTCAAAATAATTAAATACAAATTTCCCGCAGACAAATCCCGACAACAGAATATAACAATTTTGGGCATCTGGGTATTTGGCGAAAATGGCTAATATGGCTCTTTGGGAATATTTTGACGCAATACAAGAACTTTCTGGCAATAAAAACACAAAACGACCCATTATTTTAAAAGTACGAAATTTTTTCGGATAGGGTAGTCACAGATTTCAGGATGAAATCTGGGGACACCACGTCCCCAAAACTTGGGAAATTGTTTTGTCACAAAACTCCATCCCTCCGTACCCCTTCCCCTTGTCCCGAGACTTAGATAACTATGGATTTATCGTAATTTATAAGGTTGGTATCTTCCATATTTTTCCATTATTGGGGTTTGGAGACCTCATTTTGGTCATTTCTCTTGGTTGTACTTGATTAATAAATCATTTTCTAAGCTGAGTAATTGCTTGAGTTTCATGGTGAAAAGTGCCCTAAAATATTCTTAAAGTGTTTATCTATGTTGTGGATGGTTTCTATGATTATATTTGGTTGAATTTTCACTCTTTGCAAGATGTCCTAAAAATCATACTGTTGTTCACTGTTCTAATTTTTAGTCTGTTATAAAAATCAGAGTTTACTTCACTTGGGTTTTGTGCTATTTCCTTGTATTTCAGTTTCAGCCCTAGAAAGAGACATTACAGTGGTATTAGAGCTTCGGTCTTCCCACCCGAGAGTTTCCTTCAAGAAGATAAAATGGCGGATAGAATTTTTGGTGATGCTAGATTCGAAAGACTTGACCTAGGGCAAGAAAGATTGGAAAGTAAAATGGCTCAGCTAATCCATACCATTCAAGATTCAATGGTGGAAGGAGCTCCTCAAAGGAAGTCAATAATACTCAGCCATCCAAAGCGGACAATATTGCTACACGGTATGAGTATAGAGCTCTTAGGAGAAGATTATGAATGCCATGTCATTTTCTAAGTTCATGGAAGTAAGCAAGGGAAGGTCAAGGTCCAAGCCTAGGTCACGAGCTACACAAGAAGAAAAAGAAAAATCAAATCTACAAGAGGGCTTTGAGGTGAAGTCCCAAGAAGACCATGTTGAGGGACATGGAAAGGTGTTGCTAGATGAAGAACCAAAAATGGTTTTTGATGCAGCAGTATCTCCAAAGAATGAGGTAGAAGTACCTATCATTTTCCCTAAGGATGAGATCTTGGCTGATTTTCCAAACAAAACCATAAACACAAAAGTTTGATTAAATTCTAAAGCATGAGCCTAGAAAGGAAAGAGAAATCATGGAGCATGAGTCCCAAGGTAAAATTTCTTTAATATTTAATGATGTTTCATTGGTTTCTAATGGGTGTGTGTGGCTAAATGTTGAAAAGAAATCAGATTTGCATAAGGGCAATAAGGATGACATTATGAAAGGGTATGTCCATGAAGGAAGGGCACTTCAGTTCCTCATGATTACCTTCAGTTCGCTGGAAATTTCCAAACAGCAGTCAATGATGGGCTGATTGAGGGAGGTTATAACCTTGGAGAGAGTTCCAGAGATGTTCCAAACAAGTACCAACAAAATAAGGGTGGGATTCTTGTTGGCAGCCCAAGGTATGATAGAAATGATCACATTTTATCCTCCTCTATGTCGCTGCCATACTTGTGTCATTTTGGGCAGCTTGTTGGTAAGATCGATCACATGTCATGTTTGATGCCTTGTAATGTGAAGAGCTTGTTGAATAACATATGGCACATAGATCTTTGCTATGTACCTTGGGATATGATAATATAATATATGGGTTGATGGAGATGCTTTGACATTTGGCACACATCCCCTTAGTTACATGTATGGGTTCACATGGGATATAATATTATAATGTATATGGGTTGATGGAGATGCCAACATGTGGCACACATCCCCTTAGTTAGTTATATGGGCTCACATAGGAATTAGTTATATAGGGTAATGAGTCAACCTACATTGGGATTAATCCTATTTAAAGGATGTGAGTATCATTATGAGGAGGTCATGGATGTATGAGTTGAGTCTTCTACTTGGTAGAGGTATATTGGAGGTGTCCCCCTCGAAGTGGATTCCCATCTTGGGAGATTGTGGAGTTACTCCTTCCTTAAGGAGCATTGTATGGTGTTGCCCTACCTTAAGGGTATTATTCGAATATATTGCATATTAGGGCATCTTGGCCCCCATATATCTTGTGTTGTGTTATCTTCTGCAATTTATTGATTTATTATATGCAAAGTTCTTATCAAGTGGTATCAGAGCATCGATTTCGGCAAAAACATTGGGTTCAAACCCTAATTTTAGTGATTCGGCTATATTTTGAAAGTTGTGAATATTTTCTCAATTTTTACCACAATTGCGAAAGGGTTTCATAAAGCTACAGTCAAATTTCAGAAAGTTTTGAGGTGTTTTGTGGAAGTTATTGCATTTTTAGGGTTTCGCCTAAATTTGCTTCACAAGTCTGTATTTTTGGAATTAATTTTCTAAATTTTTCCAGCATTTTGAATTCCCTTCAGAAATCTATGGTAAAAATTCAGAATTTTGGATCTAGTTTGAAGAATATATTGAGAGTTTTAGGGTTTTACATAAAACCGGCCTACAAGTTGCAATTTTCTATCTTTCTTTGATTATTTTACATATTCGGAAATCTCTCAAAATTTTAGTAGGGGTTACTTCTTTGTGGTTTCAGATTTGAGGCTGAATGATTGATGAAATCATCAGGTCAAATATTGGTCAAAGGAGTAAGTTTGTGAAACCCTAATTTTTATGCATCATGGATATACCAATTTTCTATGGTAATGGGGAAATTGATGCAAAAAAATGGTGGATACAATTGTATTTTGAAGAATGTTTAGTATGGGTTAGTTTTTATCTTCATCTTGGTGGGAAAGCGCGACATTCTTATTTGGATATAGATCCATTGGATTGGGATTGGGAGGAAATGGAGGATATTTTCTTATTTGGATGGGAAACAAAAAAGAAACACAATTTTGTTAAAAAAGAAGAAGAAGAAGAAGCAAAAGCAACATCGAAGAAGAAGAAGAAGAAGACGAAGTAGAAGAAGAAAAAAATGTTGATGATGAAGAAGAAGAAAATGTTGATGATGAAGTTGTTACACAAGATAGTGCATCTCCAAGGAAGGAAGCTTCAATATTTCAGTTTGAAGGGTGCATTCAAAGAAAAAGGTAATTGTTTCCATAAACCCTAGTAGCAAATATAACTTCATCAATATGGATGTAGCTCACAATCTACATGTGCAAACAAAGCATATCAAGGAATCTCAAATGGATGGTAAGCAGATTCAAGTTTTTGAAGATTTAAAGCTTTCTATGGATAAATATGTTTTACATTCAGATTTTTATGCTTTAGATATGGATGGTATGGATATTGTTCTCGGATATCCTTGGTTAGAGACATTGGGAACAATTAATATTAATGTGCAAAAGAAATTCATGAAATTATGGTACAAGAGAAAGAAAATTACATTACAAGATATCACACTTAGCAAGGAAAAAAGTAATGTAAAATTGGATCATGAAGATGAATTTGAAGATGGTGAAGAAGGGAATAAGGATGAATCAGAAGGAGAGGATGAAGAACATGATGAAAAAGTAAAAAATAGTTTCTCTACTCAAGAGAAAAAGAAATAGCAAACAAGTTGGAAGAGGAAAAGAAAGTGGAGGAAAAGATTGATAAGGTTGAGCATACTAAGGTTGCACCATATAGACACCCACATCATCATGAGAGGAAAAAATCATGGAGACATGCTAGGACACACAAGGGCAACAATCTATATGGATATACAAGGAATTGGAGGAGTAATAATTTTGGCTATACAAGTTCTTATCATGTTAGGACACATAAGGGCAACAATCTATATAGATATACAGAGAATTGGAGGAGCAATTATCAAGGCTATAAACAAAATCAATGGAGAAACAATTATATGAAATGGAATCATAGGAATAATTATTATGGATACACATGGATGCCAAGGAGGAACACATATGGACCAGGATGGAATCAAATGAGCACAATGGAATATGGAATCAAGTTTGGAGCAACATCACCCACTAGGATTTCATATGGGTGGTTGGATGATCGAGCATGGCGAAAAGTGTGCAATAATTTAAATCACACTCATTATATGGCTTCTTCTTATGTTTCGGGGACGAAACATGTCAAAGAGGGAGGTAATGCTATGTACCTTGGGATATGATAATATAATATATATGGGTTGATGGAGATGCCGACATGTGGCACACATCCCCTTAGTTAGTTATATGGGCTCACATAGGAATTAGTTATATTGGGTAATGAGTCGACCTACATTGGGATTAGGTGTTACCCATCCTATTTAAAGGATGTGAGTATCATTATGAGGAGGTCATGGATGTATGAGTTGAGTCTTCTACTTGGTAGAGGTATATTGGAGGTGTCCCCCTCGAAGTGGATTCCCATCTTGGGAGATTATGGAGTTACTCCTTCCTTAAGGAGCATTGTATGGTGTTGCCCTACCTTAAGGGTATTATTCTGAATATATTTCATATTAGGGAATATTGGCCCCCATATCTCTTGTGTTTTGTTATCTTCTGCAATTTACTGATTTATTATATGCAAGGTTCTTATCAATCTTTATGGCTAGCTCAAGGTTATGTGAACATAATTGTTTGGGTTTCGGATGATCCTTTGAGTCATAAGAAAGAGGAAAAATCAGATCAATAGAAGGTTGATGATAAAGGAACTTCAGGACACTCGTGTGAATTTTGAGGATCGCAGAAAATTTCAAAAGCAGGTGAGGGTGTTGGCTAGATTTTTTTGCATAGCTGAAAACCTAGGCAATCATGAGATAAATCTCCCTCATTTAGTGGTGAGGCTTAGTGTAAGATTTGTCAATAAAATATGCTAGTATCTATTTAGAGGTTTTACTTTAACCATGCAGCTCATGAACCATAATCAGATAGTTTCATAGCTAAGTAGCAATTGTTAAAGAAAGGAAATATCTAATGAAGAAGGAAAATAATTGTTGGCTAGATTTTCTGCATAGCATCAAACCTAGGCAGTCATGAGATAAATCTCCCTCATTTAACCGGTGAGGCTCCCGTGTCAGATTTGTCAATATAAATGTGTTTTTATCTATCAGGGGTTTTACTTTAACCACTTAGTTCATGAACCATAACTAAGAAGTTCTGCAGCAAGTAAGCAGCTGTTTAAGAAAGGAAAATTATAGAAGAAGGAAGTAGAGGAATTACAGAGAAGAAATAAGGAAGATGTGCATCCCAATTAGTAGATAGCAGAGCTAATTGCATGCACATAGAAGAAACTTAATAGATTTGAACACACAGAATTCTAAAGCAAAGGTAGTTCTAGATCCAGATCTAAAATAACACAAAGTTTACTTTAAAGATCTAAGATTTAAAAGCAAGAAACACAGTACGCCGTGACACAAAGTTCTCCGGGAAACCGCTTCTTTGTATTCCTCTGCAACAAGTGGCTCTAGGGGTTCAGCACAAAGTCTAGAACACAAGATTGTTTCTCACAAATTCTGATCGATCATTAACCCGTAGGTTCTTCTCCTACTTATAGAATGTAGGAGGGAAAGTACAAATAGAAGACTCAAACTGAACTAAAGTATGAACAACAAGTAAAGATGACATTTGGCAATCATCCTCAACTAACTTCTTCTTAAGTGACACATGTATCACTTAACTAATAGAAAGGTTCCACATGACTTCAAGTAATGGTTGCAAAACCAATAACTTAGAAGTTTACAATTTCATCCGGGAACATAGAAAATAGAAGAAGAAAGAAATAGAAGAAGTCATGCCAGCTGTAACATCTACATCTTCTTCTTGTTCTGATATCTGATATACTTGTCGAACATATAATTCAGCATCTTTCCATCTGTTTTAGCTACTGCTTCCTTTTCTGTCCTGAATTGCAGCAATCCTTCATTCAACACTTTGCTGCATGCTTCCACTTCTTCCAAACTTGGCCCAAATCTCGCAATGTCTGCCTGCAGTGTCACCAGCCTACTGATAGAGTTCATCGTGAAAGGCTTGGTGGCTTTATCAATCCTCTTTTGCACCATCAGAAGAGAACCCTCCAGAGAATCATGCACCTCGTTAGAAACAATCCGCACGTATGAAGTAATACCTCCATCCACTCTTTCCTCGGAAAGAAAAATACTGTCCTAAGCAAATCTGTTGTTCTACTCTCAAGCGCTGCGCATCCTCTTTTCAAAAGAAAACTCTGCGCAGATCTCCAAACGGAAAGATACTGCAAACTCTAGCTGCTTCCCCTTCTCGACTGATCCATCCGGCACAATTTGTTCTGCAACCAATACATCTCCCGGCAGCTTGTTGATCTCGGCCAAAATACTCAGGTTACTCTCTGCAACTGTATTCATTCCTTCTATGCTTTCTATCAGTTGCTTTAGTTGATTTTCTGCATCGTTCATAACCTTTAGGCGGGCTGGCACTTCCCCAAGTTGCACAGAAGCTTGACGAATAATCAGATCCTTCCATTCGTCAATAGCCTTTACTTGATTGCTTGCATCTTCCATTTCCTGCATAAGATGATCACTCACCTGCGCTGAAATGGGCTGAACGGAAGGTTTAGCAACCTTGGCTATGATCTCACATAATTGAGATATTTGCTTCTGCAGCTCTTCTTTCTCCGCCTTTTCACTGTCAAGCCTAAGGAACAAAGCATCCAGCAACGTCTGCGTGTCCTGCTTCAATCCTTCAGTGGTAGCTTGACCGAGTGGTATTTTGGTCACCGTCACATCTTCTGCCGTGAGTTCCTCTTCTACCTTTCCTTCCGCCGGGATTGATATCTCAGCAAACTTCTCTCCCGAATCCTCGATGATCAACCTAGAAGTTGCTTTAGCAACTTTAGGCCTTCTGTCTCTTCTGCTCAGATCCTGAAGTAGCTGCAAGTCATGTTCCTCTAAGTTCATCTCTACTCTTGCTTCCGGAACCAACTGCAAAGCTAACCATTCCGAGAAATTACTTCTCGGAGAGTGAGAAGTCGCTGAGTGCACTACCATTTCCCGCTCTGCATCCTCTCCATCAGAAAGTGCCACAGTATCATGGCTGCCATCCTCTGAAACATCCAAGGACAAAGCCCTTTCGAACTCCTCATTTCATTGCAGCCTTCAACATCTCCTCTGGAAAGGGTGTTGAACGAAGTGGCTGCGGAGAGAAGATGAACGTTGCTGGTTTTAATGAAGGCATGGAAACATCCTGCTGCTGTGGTGCAATAGTTGGTGATCCTTTAGGCACTGGCGAAGTCGGAGTCAAAGCTATGGTCGTAGAAGTGGTCTTCTCTTTCTCTTGAGATCTTCTGCGTACTTTCAACTTCTCGGACCTTCTGCTGCTCTCTCCTTCATGCTTTCGCTTAAGGGAATCTCTGTGCCAAGTTGCCTGTGATTTGGTTCATCAATACTTCATCAAGGCAGTATCCCTTCGTTAGCAACCAGCTCGAAGTACTCACCAACACAGCTCCAGATCTTTCTTCTATTGTGCTGCAGCCGCCATTGCTATCCTGCAGTAGAGCTTTATCTCCTCCCATTTGATGGTAAGTGTCAAGTACCACGTTCCCATCATCTTTAAGATCCGCAGGTATCCGCGCTAGTCCAAAGTCAAATACTTGCTTTGCCGACAGCCTGCTGAAATCTTTCTTTCTGACCTCGTACTCACTTCTGCACTTCATCCAGAAATCTTCTAACGAAGGCACATGTGCGTACTCTGGGAGATTGTCTTCTGGCTATTCCAAATGGATCGAAATTAAGCCGTGCGCAGGAAAAACTCTTGCTCATACTCGGACAACATTTGTGCTTCCATCCTCGAGCTCGTGAATGCGATGCAACCGTAATATCCCACGTGAGTGGGAAGAAGCCCGTAGACTTGTGCCACTTGACCGAAAGTCGTGTAACTCCACAAGTTGCTGCTCGCTCACTCCATGGCAATCAATCTATCACTCGGGTACCTTGGCATCTTTGTTGGTTCACCTGAAAAGCTCGTAACCCTGAGGTATGTGAAATCTGCAAACTGGATGAATACACTGCCAATCTTGGACACTGCTTCCCATGCTTCCTTGCTTACCCTGTGAGTCTTCAAGTCTTTGTCTAACCTGCAGATGAAATCGTAGAAGAAACCATCGTTGATCACTTTGAAGTCCTTCTCGCACGCAGGTACAGTAAGCTGTGGGTAGCACTCGAAAATGGGATCCTTGGAAAGAATACCACATCTATCCAGCTTGGAAAAGACACCCTGTGAAGCTGCAGCATACACCAAGTATGAAGTCATCTTGAAGCTGAAGGTACGCTTCACGTTCCGCAGTTGCTCACCGATGTTGCTGCTAATAATTTCTGACCAATTGATTATAGAATCAACCTTGTTGATTTCAATGGTCCTGATGAAAGCATACATCCATGTCCGGAAAGTGTAGGCATTCGCTTCACCATTCAACCTGCATAGCAATTTGACAATATCATCCGCCTCCTGCACCAAATTGGATCGTGGAAGAGTTCTCGGGAACTTGGAAGGGGATCTAGGCTTCTTCATGAACCGGCTATTCATGATGCTCACACAATCAGCTCTATGCTTTTCCCACCTACTGTCAGCATCCTGAATGCTAATAGAAGTCACCACCTTTCGTACTGGAATCTTCAAACAATAATCGAAGAATTCTGCATCCAAACGAATTATTGTCTTTCCCGCAACATCACGCACTGATCTGGATGAAGGATGATAGGATCTAGCACACTCCATCACAAACTCTGGCAATTGGGCTGTACATGGGAAAGCTGCAGCTCGAATAATTCCACTACTTTTGACCGCACGCATGAGTGAAGTCTTTCCAGCTCTGGATCTATCAATCAAATCAGAAAGAGGTTCTGGGCCTAGATCCATGTCTCCTATGTCTGAAAGTTTGGAAGCAATGCATGAATCCATCGTGCTCTCTTTTTCATCTCCTTTTGCCATGGCTTTATCAATCTTTGTCTGAATAATTCTTTTCTTTCTAATTTGGCCGGATTTCTTCAATAGTGCAGATCCGACAATTCTTCAGATTCGGAGGATATTTGCAATGTATTGGACATTGATAAAAACTCATTTTCTTTTATAAAGCACACTGTAATGAGTTCTGCAATTTATTCGGACAAAAATGGCCACCGGAGTATGAATAGTGAATTTAAATTATAAAAATCTGCACTTTTCAAGCCTGCTGCCCCAAAAATTGGTGTTTAATTTGCACATAAAGAGAGCATGAATCCTTTCAATCAACACCTGAGCTCCTGTAACACCTGTGAAAACAACTATGCCGACGAAGATCAACCTTCTCCAAAGCATGCGCCAAATCTGGAAGCTTTTAGCCTTTGTTAGCACTTTGTCTGTGCAAAATCCTTCCTCTAATGGGGGCGCACTTTTTCTCCTTGCTGCAATTCTTAACCTGTGAATTAAATAATTCATCCATATGGCTGCCCATGCTTATATAACCTTCATAATTCTATAATTAATAATTGCCCTAACAATTAAAGGCAATTAATTAATTAAAAATCATGCTTTTCTCTTTTAAAAATAGCATGTTTAAGGACAGCCATCCAATAAATTAAATTAATCCAATTTAATCCTTCACACAGCACTTCACTCAAGTCTCACAGTGTGCTTTGACCATAGCCACTGAAAATAGAAATTAATTTAATGATTTAATGCTTCAAAATCATTAAATAATGCCCAAATGGGGCGCACTTTTTTTGAGAGAAGGGGCAGCCACTAAATAAATTAAATTTAATTAATTTAATTTATTTCTTTTATTCCTCCTTTGACTTTTTGACCTCCTCGAGCTTGGCGCACTTTTTGAAGGAAGAAAGATTATTTAAAATAATCAATTTAATCACTTTAATCCATCACCAAAGGGGGCGCACTTTTTGCACATGTAATTCTATTTTTAAGAATATTTCCATAATGGGATTCTTTACCTGCAGTGTGCACCAAAATCCCATGATCCACTTAAGTGATTTGACTTTAACAATGAGATTCTTTACCTGCAAGGTGCACTAAAATCCCATGATTTCACTTAAGTCACTTTCCTTTATTATATCATGGGAATTTTTACCCCGCAAGGCAGCAATAAATTCCCACCGCCCATGAAAACCTCTATTTTTCCCAATCGCAGCTTAAGTGACTTTTATAACACGGGAAAAAGTACCTGCCGAGGCGGTATACAATTCCCATCCTGCCTGCGGCTTATATTTTTCCCATCGTAGCTTAAATCCTTTGTTTTCCAAAAATGCGCCCATCCCCGCAGGGGCTTTTCTGTGCACGACTTCGCTTTTTCCCAGTGATCCAGACCTCCGATGACGACTTCCTCCAGGCAAAATGTGCGTGTATGTTTTCTAGCTGCTCCAGGCCAAAAATCGGGCTTACCCGGCAAAGGAGTTGTTCCAGAGAAATTTTACAGAAAACAGAACGGGACACCACAAAAACACGAAAAATTGCCAAAAGTTACAAATAAAGCCCAAAACTTAAAATAAGTTAAAATCCTTCTGGTACATAGGAATAATAACATATCCGCTCATAACAGAGTTGAAACGGAGCGCAAATAGCCTCATACGGGGCTCAAAATAATTAAATACAAATTTCCCGCAGACAAATCCCGACGACAGAATAAAACAATTTTGGGCATCTGGGTATTTGGCGAAAAGGGCTAATATGGCTCTTTGGGATTATCTTGACGCAATACAAGAACTTTCAGGCAATAAAAACAACAAATGACCCACTATTTTAAAATACAAAAATTTGAATTGGGTAGTCACAGATTTGTGGTGAAATCGAGCGACACCAATAATAAAAACAGAAATAAAGAAGGAAGATGTGCAACCCAATCAATAGATACTTGAGTTGATTGCATGCACATAGAAGTAACCAATACATATTAACACGATTTAATTATAAACAAATGCAATTTTCAAATCTAGATCTAGAATAACACGGTTTATAAGTAGATCTAAGACAAAAAAACTAGAAACAAAATGCACCGTGACACAAAGTTCTCCAGAAATCTGCTCCTTTCTATTCCTTTGCTTCAAATAGCTATCAAGGATTTCAGCACAAAGTTTGGAACACAAGAATGCTGCTTACCAATTCCCATCCTTTAACCCCTAGGTTCTTCCTCTACTTATAGAATGTAGAAGGGCAATTACAAGTCGGAAGTTTTTAGTGAACTCGGCACATGTGGAAGTCGAAAAGAAAACAACCGACAATCTCCCTCCTAGAATTCCTTTTTGCATGACATGCATGATTTGCAACTGAAAATAGAACCTTCTATTTTGCATGTCTTCCACCTATTTCCAAGTAGTTGACTTCTTCAAGTAATGGCTTTTAAACCAATCCTTTAGGTTATATAATTTAATTGTTTGCTCAATTACTTTGTCGGAGGAAATAAGAGAAAGAAGAAGAAAGAGGAAAGCTGCAGTCTTGTCCTTTTTCACATTCTGCATGCAGTTGACTCTTTTGCCTTTGATTCTCACCAACTGAATCTAGGAGCAGCTGGATCTGGAAGCGGCTGGATCTGGAATTTTGCTTACGGGTGTTGCCTTTGCCTTGTCTTCCTTCTTATCCTTGAAGCTTTTGCAGTTCTTCTCCTGTACATGCATCAGTGCAATGCTTACCGTAAATAACTCATCTTTTTTTATTTATAATTGCATATGAGTAATTAAAAATTGAAAAAAGCAAGGGTGAATGCAACTTCAATGAAGGCTTCAATGGAAGATTGGGAGCACATGCACAATATCCTAGAAGGAATTTTTTCATGACCGACTTCTATACAAGCTGCATTAGAAACAAGAGGAAGAAGCCTTTCGCAATTATGGATTTGGATGCGGATGGATTTGGATTTGAATTTGGATCGAACGGATCTAGATGTTATGCATGATTTTGTTGATCCTTTTCTTTCATCATGCTTTGCCATGGCGGAGCAATCTTTGTCTGAGCAATTCTTTTTCTTTTAATTATGCCGGAATTCTTTGCAATTGGTGCAGATCTGGGAATTTCTTCAGATTCGGAAGATATATTCAATGTATTAGACATTGATTTAAGCTCCCTTTCAATTATATAAGCACCTGTAATGAATACCTGCAATTAATTCAGACAAAGATGAAATCCAGAGCATGAACACTTGATTTTTATCATAAAAATCTGCATATAAAGCCTGTTGCCCTAAAATTTGAGGCTTTGTTTGCATGCGAAGCAAGCATGAATATTGTCAACTTCACCTGAGCACCTGTACCACTATGCAGACAATTAATCAAACTTAAATCAAGCTCCTTCAAACCTAGGCGCCAAACTTTGAAGCTTTCCGGTCAGTGAAAACACCTTTTTCTGAGCAAAACTCCTCCTTTGGGCGCCAAAATTGTCTGGGCTGCACTCCTTTGCTAAAGAATTAATAACTCCATTAATATGGCAGCCCATGCTTATATAACCTTGATCATTCTATAATTAATAATTTCCCTTCCTATTTCCGGCAATTAATTAATTAAAAATCATGCTTTTCTCTTCAATTTGGGTGCCTATTTTGTGCATGCTCATGGCTGCCATTAAATAAATTAAATTTATTTAATTTTAGCTTTCTACTTCTAGTCCACTTTGACTTCACAGTGTGCTTTGACCTCATGCGCCAAAAATAGGAATTAATTCCATCAATTAATACTTTAAAAAGTATTATTTCTCCTCTAGATGGGTCGCACTTTTTTGCATGAGAGAGGGCTGCATTAAATAAATTAAATTTATTTAATTTTAGAATTCTATTTCCAATTTCCTTTATCCTCTTCTCCGTGTTGACTTTTCCTCATGCTTGGGCGCCAATTTTGGAAATAGAATTAATTAATAAATGCATTTAAAGCTTACCTTCTATTCCAAAAGGGGTCGCACTTTTTGACATGGCTAATTTCTATTTTTAAAAGTCAATTTCCAATGGGATTATTCACCCTACACCGCAGCTCCAAAAATCCCATGATTCACTTAAGTTGTTTGACTTTCATAATGGGATTTTTTACCCTGCAAGGCAAGTAAGAAATTCCCATCAATGCCTTGAGTGATTTTCTTTTATTTCACAATAGGAATTCACAATAGATAAGAAATTTTTTCACTCTAATTTTCCCTATGACTTAAGTGACTTTTCTTCCATGGGTAAAAGTACCTCGCTAGGCATGTACAAAATTCCCAGAAATTCGAGGTTCGGCCGGATCGTATGAAATCCGGCTCAACGCAGTTTTTTGACCTCTAATAAATCCGGTCCGGTTCGGCCTTGTTTTGTGAGGGAAATTTTTTTCCTTTTTTGGCATAGTGAAAAATCGTAAGTATGGAAAAAAATTTGCCATTTTGGAAAGGGTCAGGAAGAAAGTAGCAAAAAACTTGCATGTGCCATAACTTTCCCACCTGTTTTAGGTGTCGTCTTCTCTAAAAGTATATATTTTTCGAGCTCTACATTGAAATATTTTTCTTATTTTCCATAAAATCCATTGTACCTTTTTGGACCAAGAGGCAATCTTTTGAAAGAATCATTATGATGAAGATGATTATGGTAGATGGATGCTTTTTTATGATTTGAGAATATATAATGATATAATGTATACAAATTATAAATTTATAATAATATATGTATATATATTCGAACCGGATTTTTCGCATTTTTTGGATTTTTTCGAGAACTCCGTATTTTCGGATTTTTTTGCCCTTAAATTTAATCGGATTTCGAACCCAACTTGAAGAGGCATCAACATGACTTCAAAGGAATTCACCTAGAGAAATTTCACGAAATCAAAATGAGAAAAAGACCTAAAAAATTTTAATGCAACTTCAATCTTTTTAGAAAACCACCTCCTATGGCAAGAACGATACTCCGGGCAAGAAAATGCAGTGAACCGCAAAGGAATTCACCTAGAGAAATTTCACGAGTAAATCAAAATGAGAAAAATAACAAAAACGCAAAAGCGTTGCGAAGTCACGAGATAAAGCCCAGGATTCACTCTGGTGGAAACCCTCTTGGTATATGGGAATATTGACATGTAAAACCTCAACGATGGTGGTTAAACCGAAGCACAATTTACCTCGAACGGGGCTTAAAATAATTAAATAAAAATTTTCCATGGCAAACCCCAAAGGATGTAATATAACGAGTTTAGGCATCTGGGTATTTGGCGAAATTGGCTTATATGACTCTCTGGGAATATCTTGACACAATACAGACATTTTCTGGCAATAAAAACACAAAACAACCCATTATTTTAAAAGTACGAAATTTTTTAACATGGGGTAGTCTTAGATTTCAAAGTGAAATTTGGGGACACCAGAGGGTAAGCCACTTGATTTATTTTATGATCATAGCATGAGTATATGGCATCACACTAGGTTACTAGATTGTTTGGTCATCCTAAGGAATTATCTAACCACCTTGTGAAGATGAAGTGTACCAAGTGGGAAGAGAGAGAGCTTGGTTTACAAAAATTGGGAGTTGATAATTTTCAGTGCTAGATTGTTCCAAATAGTTGTGTAATGTCCCCTTTTTGAAGACCCTTAGCCTATCTTTCCCGTGGGCTTTTGGGATGTTGCAAAGGGAAAACTATGCTAGTAATTGAATGATATTGCCTGGAGAGTGATTTTTATCATTTGTCATTATAAAGCAATATTCATTTAATTATTAGTTCTCATTTAATTATGGATGCTAAGTGGTTTTTTCTACTTGTATTATTGCTCACAAAAGAATATTTATTGAGCAATTAATGTAATTTATTATTTAATTTAATTCCCAAAAATACAAAATTAAAAGGGGAATTAATTAAATAATATTAAGTGGCTTTTAATGTCAAAAAGACCCTTAGAAAGGGGACGCCACATAGAGGGGGAAAATAAAATGAAAAGGGGAAATTATAAGCATGCCTTATAATTTCAAATTATGGTTTTCCCTCCAAAAGGGAGTCGCTCCACCTTGGGAGAAAACTATAAATATATGTTTTGCCATTGAGGGAAGGGTTATGTTGATGAATCTATTGATTTCACTCCATGCTTGGAGTAATGGGATGTATGCCTCTCTTTCATTGTAAGCTTCATTGGAAGCCATTGTTGAAGATATTGAAGACTCTCTTGTTCTATTTATGGTGTTCTATTGTGTTGAAGTATCTTTTATGCATGATTCATACTTGCTAACATTGGCGACTTGTTTAGATGTGTGGCGCATTTGTTGTGAAGGATATTTGAATGATTAATGGTGATTATTGAGTGTTTTATGATCTGATATTAATGCTGCAATTATCCCAGCTATAGCGACTTGCAAGGGTGGTCATTTTGGCATTTTTGGGTGTCCATTGAAGTAGTTTAAAAATCTGATCTGCAATAGTGTTTTGTGACTCCATCCTAGGTGATTTTGGAGGGTTTCATAGTGTTTATGAGCTGTTGGTTATTGTTGGTTTTATTCTAATTATGGCGACTTGATTTGAGCATCTTTTGGCATGTTTTAAGGGTGAACAAGCGATATTTGTAATCTGATCTGAGTTGGCTTATTTTTCTGAGTGTGGGCAGCCATTTTGGGATGTTTTTGAAGAGTTCTAAGAGCTGGAAATAATTTACATGTTTTATGCTAACCCTAGCGACTGGGTTTAGGATTTTGGGGGCTGTTTTGGAAGGGTTACAGTGCTTCAAAAATTCAGATTGATAGCTCTTTGGAAAGCCCTTAATTTATAGAACAATCTGCAATTTATTTGGTGAAGAAATATTGAGTTTTGAGGAAGATATTAATTTTCTAAGTTTCAGCTGTTCTGGGCATTTATTTAATTAATTATTTGTTGTTAAAAATCAGATTTGGGTAATATTAGCATTCTAATTAGTTTTCTCATCTAACCCACCACCTTGGCATACTCCAACCCCACTTTGGGTTGTATTATTGCCAACATTGGGTTATTTGAGGTCAAACTAAGAAGATCTAATCTTCCTAGGGTGATCCGGATAATTAATTTTGCAGATTTGAATAATATCCCAAAAAGGGGATATTACAAGTTGTCAAAAAGAGGTCAATGAATGGAATTCCCAGCCTTAATAAGAAGCCTAAGGAGACCCAAGACAAGAACCAACAAATTTGGGAAGAATGCAAGAAGGAAAGGATTCCATTTGGTGAAGAAATCATGCAAATGAAGAGTGCTGATTCAAACTCAGAGATTCTGAAGCATAAAGACATCACGAGCAGCCCATGGTATGTGAATATTCCATTTCTCTTGCTGGCCAATTTGTCATTTCAAGTATGTTGTCATCACGCACCACTAGTTAGGAAGGGTGACCATGTCTCATGCTTGTTGTATCTTCCTATGGCACCACTAGTGAGACATCACCATGATAAAGGTATGGGTGTTGTTATAAGGCTTGAGAAAGGGAGAATCATCCACTTCAAAATCAGTACTTGGGGAAAATTCATCTTGGTATGTGCCGGTGTAAGGAAAATGTCAAAAATCACTCTTGGGAAAGGTAAGCCTAGTGGTTCTATTCCCAATAGATACTCCTTGCAGCCCTCTTTTGCTAAGTCTTTGTTACATTGGGATCATCTAGAGAAGGAACACAATTCTGATTTTCTTATTGATGAGGGGCTGACCCATAGTTCCATGTTTGAGAAAAAGGTTAGGAGAATAAGGGGAAAGGGCAGCATACTTGTTTGGGTGCATGACATACATACTTATCAACCATTCAGGAGAAGGGTCTTCTTCATAACCAAGGGGTCACTATGCTTGTTGGGAGTGGCACCCTCATACCTTGTGCAAGAAAAATAGTACAGTCATCACTTCTCTTGGGAGATCATGAGGTATGTGGTGAATTTTTGGTTATTGAACTAGCTAATGTTGAAATTGTTCTTGGGGTTCAATGGTTGCAAACATTGGGGAAGTCCACCCTCAACTTTCATAATGAAGAACTAAAATTTTGTGACAAAGTTGAAGAAATCAAAATTCATGGCAAGAAGAAACAACATAGGACAATTGTTTTGGGGCAGCAAGTAAGGCACTTGCAATTTGAAAATTTTCCACAACGAAGGTTGCTCACACTTGGTAAGAATATTTATTATCATAAAGTGAATTTTGAAGAGCCTAATGGGGTGAAAAATACCACTTTCAGTCATAGATATAGAGCTAGTTTGAGTCAAGTCCAAGATGCCTATGGCATGGAGAATCCGGATGGTCTTTGGAAATGTAAGGTGGATCACTTGTTGGAACCAAAGCTTCACACTCAAAATCAGAGGTAAAGGTAGTCACCATTGTCGGGGCAGCAAGATGTTGGATGTGGAAAGTGGGTAAGCAATATGATCTTTTTATATTTGTTGTCATACAAGTAGTTTCAATCATTGGAGTTAGTAAATGGCTGTTCTTGGGCATTGTTGGGGCATATTCCATCAATGTTGGGGTGTTTCCAACCCCATGTCATTGATAGTATGGAAATTTTTGGAGAGAAGTCATGATTACAGCTGTTGTACCTTCTTTTCATTTGTTGATCACAACTTTTCCAACTACTTTCCTACTTATGAGACACTAAAAAAGAGCCTCCAATTATAAGGTTGAAGAAATTCCACACTACTACTAACATTGGCATATTTGTGGCTGATTTAAGGTGGTTTCCAGCCACTAACATTCTGATTTTTGAGAGAAAAATGCAAGGTTACAGCTATGTTTGGGACAACATTACTAAAGTATTGGGAATCCATCAATTGGATGGTAATTGGAAGGCCTTGGCAAGCAAAGAAGAAGAGTTGGCCATCATATCTGCAAAGCATGAGTGGATGAAGAAGGGAACACATTTTTCTTTAATGAGTTTGCTTCATGTGCAAGCACAAAGGAGGAGCTGAGATTCATTTGGGATCCGGCTACTTGCAATTTCTTGAGGACAAGCAATTTTGAGAAGCGGGGACTATAATGTCCCCTTTTTCAAATTAGTACCAATTGAAGACTTCTTACCATTTTTCTTCATGTGGCCAAGAAGGAATTGCACAAAGGAAGTTCTTGGGTTTCAAATCCCTTTTCTTTCATTGATATTAATGTTTTGCTTTGTTATTTTCCTCTTTTAGGCAGCTTGGCTGGTTTATATAGCTCCCAACATGAAATTAGAAGATGAAGTAAGCTCCTTAAGATGTCGGCAAGGTTGGAGAGTTTCGAACATAGAAATAGAAGATAAAACAAGCTCTTAAGAGCTCGGTCTAAGGGTAAATCCCCTTAGACCTTTTGGCACCACCAAAGGGGTATAATAGGAGACACAAGCTCATTTGGAGCATCCATTTTGACATATACACTTTTATACTTGGTTCTAGGGTTGATTTCTCTAATTTCATTCCACTAAAGGGCGACAATCCATTAGTGTGGCATCCAAAGACGACAAAACCCTTTTTTGTGGGAGATGGAAGAGGAAAACCTTCTAATTTGGTGGTGTTGAAGACTTTCATTGAAGACCATCTTGTTGGTTTGCATCTAGGGCATCAAGGAGTCACACAAGAGCTTTTGGCATTATTTCGAGCCCCTCTCCTAGGACACGACTAGGGTAGAATATCATTTGGGTGCCTTCTAAGGCACAAAACTTCATCATTCTTTGATACTCAGATTTATCATAATTTATAAGGCTAGTATCTTCCATATTTTGCCATTGTTGGGGTTTGGAGACCTCATTTTTGGTCATTTTTCTTGGTTGTACTTTTGTTAATAAATAATTTTCCAGCTGAGTAATTGCTTGAGTTTCACGGTGAAAAATGCCCTAAAATATTCTTGAAGTGTTTATCTATGTTGTGGATGGTTTCTATGATAATATTTGGTTGAATTTTCACTCATTGCAAGTTGTTCTAAAAATCAGATTGTTGTTCATTGTTGCCCTAATTTTTAGACTCCTATTATAAAAATCGAGTTTACTTCACTTGGGGTTTGTGTTATTTTCTTGTATTTCAGTTTTAGCCGTAGAAAGGGGCATTGCAATTCAGCTCACAACATGAACATTGGGATTTTTACAAAGAGTGCCAATATTATAGACTACAAACAAGTTATCCTCAACTAAAAATAGGGTGGAGAGCTAATATTAGGGAATACTACAAATCCCTAAAATCATGCTCAAGCCACCTACGTGAGAATAAAATAACAAGTTAATAAAACAACTATACTCCCAAAATAATATTATCTCAAGTGAGTGGTGTGAACACAACTAAAACTAAGTAGGTTGGGAAAATATCTGAACCACTTAGAAGTGTGAATACGACAACTCCAACACCCTCCCATAAGTGCGAAATTGGTAGTGAGAAATGAGAAAAACTAGGAGACATCCAAATATGGGTCACGACAAGGCTTAATAAGGTACCCATTTACAACAACTGGGAAAGAGTTACCATGGATGAAAAAAGTCACTACAAGGTACCCAAAAACTAGTAAAAGAAACAACAAAGTAGAGAGAAAAATCTTGTGCAAGGCATCCCAAGAAGCATGGCTCAAAAAACGTGTACTCTGTTGAAGAAGAAGTTTGGTCTGCACTTTGGTTTGGATCCTTTGTTCGATCATAAAACTCAAAATAAACCGACACTTGTAATTCAATATAATAGCTCCATGCGAGAGATTGCAATAGAGTCTCGACACTGTAACTCAACAAAATAGCTACACTTCAGAAGGAGAACAAGCTCAAAATCTAACTAAAGGAGACTATCTAGAGGTGATGTCGATAGTGCAAAAAATCACCAAACATAATTCGATCTACTGCTAGAAGATGTGGTCCACTAACTACAAAAGAACAAGGAACACAACACTTGAAGAAGTAGGATCAACACCACACCCTCCCATACTATTGAATGGGTCGAGTTATTCAACAAATTTGTACAAGTTGTCAAAAACAACTACTCAAACACTGACAAGTGACACTGGGCTTCACCAGAATAGCTCTACTACAAAAGAGACTATCAACATGCCTAAAAAGTGTTGAAAATACAGAAAAAATATACCTCTCAAGAAGATGGCCCTAGGGGAGATGGGAAAGTCAACAACTGAAGGAGAGAAAAGTGCTCAAAAAGGAGCACAACCGCATGAAAAAATACTCCATGGCTTTGTAGGCTCAATGTGACTACAAAATGAACCCATACAAACAATATCATCAAGTGATGCATAAATATCCAAAATGTTGTCAATCTCTAGGACGTCATCTAGAAGAGGAGAGATTCTCTTAATACAATTGCTAGAGAAAATATGTAATGTCCCCCTTTTCGGGACATTATTAATATTTATTTTTCATTTGCATTTGTACCCCTTGGCATGCCTAGCGCTACAAGTGGGAGTCTCTTTAGTTAGTTTAATGTGCACATAGGTTAGTTACTTTTATTTATTTAATTAAAAAATAAATAAAGTGCACATAGTCTTAGTATTAAATATTTTAATGAGAGTTTATGTTTTCCCTCCAAAAGGGAAAGGTCGGTCTTTATTGGATATTGCACCCCTTAGTTCTATAAAAGGGAGGTCGCATTTCCTTAGAGGGTATGTTGATTGATCATTTGATTTTACTCCATGCTTGGAGTTGGGATGCATGCCCATTAATGTTCTCTCTCTCTCTTGCGTGGGAGTTATTGTGCTAGTTTGATATTCCATTGAAGTATTTTCATGAGATTTGCAAATATACTTGTTGGTGATTCTCCTTCTAATATTGGCGACTTGGTCTTGGGTTTTGGCGCATTTATTTGAAGCATAAATCTGCATTCTTTGTGAAGGGTTTGTGGTACTTTGTGATTGTTATTATGGCTGCAACTTATTAGAGGCAAATCGACTTGGTTTGGGGTTTGATCTATCATGTTTTGAGGTTGTTTATGCTAGATCTATTTGTTGTTGTGTCTAATCAATTATTTCAGATCAAGGGCTGATTGTTTGAGTGTTTTGGAAGGGTTGTATGAGCTGAAATTAATTTATAGCATTTATTTTAACCCTAGCGACTTGGAAGCAGATTTTGGGGGTTGTTTTGGAGGGTTTTCGGTGATCTAAAAATTCAGATTTTAATATCTTTTGAAAGCTCTTGAATTATAGATTAGTCTGCACTTTATTTCACGGCAAAAGACGAAGTATTGAGCAAGTTATTAATTTTTGAAGTTTGCAGCAGTCTAGTGCAATTTATTAATTAATTACTGTTGTAATTAATTTTAGATTTGAAGTGATTAATTTCCTAATTGGTTCTCCCATCTAATCCACCACCTTGGCTCACTCCAACCCTATTTGGGTTGTATTGAAGCTAACATTGGATTATTTGAGGTCGAACTAGGAGGGTTTAGTCCTTCTAGAGTCGATTCAAGCAAATTAATTTTGCATATTTGGATAATATCTCAAAAGGGGATATTACAAAATAGCTCAAATAACAAAGAGCATTACAATGTAGGAGGAGCAATGAGCGGATCAAGAAGTTGAATGGTGGAGGTGGCATGTCTATAGAGACCTCTCAATGAATGTTTACGTTTCTTCCAAAGTGAGCGAGACATCCATCCCAAATGATCATGGATGGTGAAGAAGATCCCCGCATATGATTTTGTGCAAAGTGTGTGACTAGATCATGCAAGGGAACATCGAGAATGTGTACCGGGTAGATCGTGTCGATAGCTGAAATCTCAGGTTTCTCGGGCGTAAGTAAAGGTGGAAAACTCATGTATAGCTCATGATCTTCACGAAGAGTCGAGCGAACAAAAATAAGAGCTCTATCAACAAGTAATCCCAATGAATTGTTTGCTTAGAACCAATGTCGTGGCGAGAATGCCACTTAACAAGATGAATATGGGAAGTAATACCCTATGAATGTCACCAATACCTCCACTAGAAAAACCCATAAAATGGAGCATGCGAGAACCAAATGCAATAGTATGCTTCTCAAAGGATTCGGGCAGAAAACAGATGGAAATGAAGTGGGATACACAGAGTGTGGTACTGCAATAAGCACATAAACAGAAGCAAAATATGCAGTATCCAGCGCAATAGGCTTAGGAGCATTAGGAGTGGAGTAGGCTCAAACCGATAAATGCAAAAATACACTCAAAAAATAATGCAACGCCCAAAAATACAGGGTGTCAGGCTCTGCCAAAAATGTGTCCAAAGCAATGTGGGGCGAGGAAAGGAGCAAGTAGGAAGCAAAAGTGTTTTCTTGTGAGGGGGTCTAACCTTCTATCAAATCGGGCCTCACCCTCTGATCTTTGACACACGAGAGTAATATGCCTCTAAGTAGAGAGGGTACCTCAGAAATACTAAACAACGGGATAGGGAGTGGGGTCTGGGGGCAACAACTCCTACCAAGGTCATTGGGCAGCACCCCTTGCACGCTCCAAGTCACGAAACGGGGCGGGGTTGAGGGGCAACACCCCCGACGCCAAACACAATTTACCCTTGATACGACCTTTGAAATGGCCAAAACCATCTTCCAAAAGGAAAAAGTACCCTTGTCTTTACAAACAAATTTTGCTCCGCTTTTACAATACTCTCTTTTCAAAAAAAAAATCCCCTTTGTTAATATTTCCTTTCAATAAAATAAAGCCCTCCTTTATAATTTTTCTTCTCCCATTTTAACACTAAAGCTCCACTTACAATTTTTTTCCCTCAAAAAGGATTCCCCTTGAACATTTTTCAAAAAATTTAAAAAAATCAAGCAAATTATCGCTAAGGGTTTGAACCCTATACCTCACCAACCCCAACGCCTTCCGAAAATTTCATTTGCCACTTGGGTGGTTAAACGCTCTAAACATTAATATGGGCTAAATTAATTTTATCCACTACAAAACCCGTGATTACTTTTAAAACAATGGTAAATCTTCTTAACCGATGAATTTGAAGGTGGTTTAGGGTTCGGAGCTTTAGCATTTAATTTTCTTGGAGAGATGATCGAGTTTTCTTTGGTGTTGTTGTGTTGAGAAGTGTAGGCTTCCTAGAGTTGGATCCGAGTAACTCGTCATTAAGAGTTGAATACTCAAACAGGGGTCAGTAATTGATTCTAGAACGGGGGCTTGTGTTGGAGGCGAGATCGTGGAGAGTAGATTTTGCATGATCGGACCCAGCCATGAGTCCACAGAGAGGAGAAGCGCCGAAATGGAGATCTGCCGTCGATCTACGATGTCTTATCTCACAAGACAACTCATTGATAGTGTAAACCACCGTTCGGTGAAGGTGAGTGGATTTGTTGATGAATCAAGGGAAATTCAAGACATATATGAGCAATAAATCACTAAACAAATTCAATAGGTCATTGATTCGAGTTTTCAAGATCCTTCAACACCTCACGTCAAGTTAATTTGCATTGATAACTCGCTGAGATCCACGCAGTGTACTACACCGAGAGTTGCTCGCTAAGTCAAAGTGAACGGAGATCATCCGAGGCGAGGAGATAAACCAAAGTGAGTGAGTTATAGGTTGACACTTCACCACGAGAGGAGATCTAGCCTAGCCGAGATGAACTCGAGTTGGGTCCTTTGTCAGCTTGAGTTGAAAAACAAACTCGGTGTGACTACAATATCAAAATGAAGTTGTAAGAGTGAAGACTTTCCAACACCTTTGTGATGTTCACACACAATCCCAGATCCCAATGCAAATCATTGAGCAAATACCAAATGGACAAAATATTCAAAAGGTGAACGACTTTAACAATTGGTAATCAAGCGAGAAAAACTTGTGCAAACCAATATAATACTATGAGTCGTCTACATATGAAAACAGATTAAAACTTGCACATTCCGTGAGAAAGACAAAACACTATGCAATGTAAAAGGGTGCAGGTAATGGCTGTTGGGATTGCTTTGATACCATATCGGACAGATAATATTCTCAGCCCAAGAATCTCACCAAAGAACACCATTCCCATGCTTCAAGATTGCACAGAAAATGCATACATTGGAAATGAATCAAATAATAGTCTCCACATATTATTCACTCACAATATGTAATGTCCCCAATTTTTGAAGACCCTTAGCCTATCATTCCCCGTGGGCTTTAGGGATGTTGCAAGGGGAAAATTATATTAAATAATTAGATAATATTGCCTGGAGAGTGATTTTAATCATTTGACATTATAAAGCAATATTTATTTAATTATTTAATATTTATGGAGCAAGTAATGTATTTAATTATTTAATTAAATTCCCAAAATGCAAATTAAAAAGGGGAATTAATTAAATAATATTTAGGTGGCTTTTAAATATTAAAATCACCCTTTGAAAAGGGGATGCCACACCTAGGGAAAATAAACTACTTTTATTTAATAATTTCCCTCTCCTAGGGATTTCGAATTTTGTGCCTCCTTGCTTATAAAAGGAGTGCTAGGATCATTGTTAGACTTATGTTATGATGAGATTTATTTGATACTCCATGCTTGGAGAAACATGGACATTCATAAAAATACATATTTTTGATTCGCTGAAATAAATTTTGCTAATTGAATATAGTAAAAGGTATAGTATGCATGCCCATTAATGCTTTTCTCTCTCTCTCTTGCGTGGGAAGTTAGTGAGCTGGTTTTGATCAATTTCAGAGCTGCCATTATTGCTTGAGTTATTTCAGTTTTGGCGCCAAGTTTAGAGTGTGAAAATCATTTGATATTGCTCCTTTAATTTATTCTATTATTGTTGCAAATATTCTTACCATAGCGACTTGGGTTGGTGATGATTTGATTATGTTTTGATGCCATAAATGCTAGATCTGCAATCTGCCATGTGTTGATTATTTCAGAGCAAGGGGCTAATATTTTGGTGTATTTGGAGGCTAGGAAAGAGCTGGAATTATTTTATATAATTTTATCTAACCCTAGCGACTTGAAATCAGTTTTCTAGGACTGTTTTGGCTAGGTTTTAATGCTCAGAAAATTCAGATCCTTAATGCAAAGTGGAAAGCCCTAAATTTCTAGTTTATTTTGCATCTTGTTTCACGAGAAAAACTCTAAGTATTGAAGGAGTTATGAATTTTAGAAGATTTCAGCTGTCTGCAAGCTTTCTGGTTCTTATAAATTAATATTTATTTCAGATCTGCAGTTTTGGGGTCAGATTAATATTGGTTTTGGTTGTAGAAATTAGGAGAGATAAGGAGAAAACAATTTCATAATTTTTGGAGTAGATTTGGTGCCCTAAATGTGTTGGGCGACCTACTTTTTAGGGAAAAATTAGGGTTTCATGTTGGCTGTGCAAAAACTGGTTTTGGGATATTATTCTTCATATTTTTGTGGTCCAATATCCAAAATTTCAGCTCATTTGGACTTCTCTAGCCAAAGATATGAATTTTTGAAAATTGCAGCAGTTGGGGTTTGAAAATTAATTATTTTCCAGTAGTGTGTGATCAGATTTATATTATTTCCTAACTTGTCCTAGACAAGACATTACACAATATGAACAATATGAACAATATGGAATTTTTACAAGGAGGCTAACAACAAGTTCTCCTCAATTAGAAAAAGGGTGGAGAGCTAATATTAGGGAATACTACAAATCCCTAAAATCATGCTCAAGCCACCTACGTGAGAATAAAATAACAAGTTGTTAATAAAACAACTATGCTCCCAAAATAAGCTTATCTCAAGTGAGTGGTGTGAACACAACTAAAATTAAGAAGATTGGGAAAATATCCCGAACCACTTAGAAGTGTGAATACGACCTCTCCAACAAAGTTTAGGGTCCAAAAAATCCTCTAAGGGCCTCAATAACACAATACAAAAATGAATAAAACTACCTAAAAATAGTATTTTTGTATTTTTACGAGTTTTGGGTCATGAAAAAACGTCTCAACTTCTTGGGGAACACTTTTCAAGTGCCTGTTTACATTTATTTTCACATGCCTCTTTACATTCTAAGTCAAAACACATTATGTTCTATTTTTAGAATGTTCATTTCTTGCTAAAAATGGTTATAAAGGAATTGGCATCTGAATGTAAAGAAATTAAAATATTTTAGCTTCACATCTCTTCTCAGAGATTGCTGCCCTTCTTGTATACTATGCTTGGCTTCAATAAAGCTTCATGTACATTGCATTATATTGCTATTTGTTGTGTCCATTTCCTTGATTTGGTTCATTACTCTTAGAACACATTAAATTTCTGAAAATTGTGTTGTCCACCAGATTCCATTCTCAATCCAGATCATGTCCACCGTATTCCTTTCTCAATCCGGATCAATAAACTGATCAGCATAGTTGTAAATGCATTCAAAAAGAAGTTTGCTTCCTATAAACTGTCATTGTAATGTTTAATTGTTTTTCTTTCACCATATTGGATTGATTTGACAAATTATTCATGTAGTACATGCTTTTAGTTCTTCAACCACCTTGACAAATTAGCAACACAACTTCTACAAGATTATCTCAATTGGTTCTAATAATGTTCCATTAAGTTCCTAATTAGATTGTTAGTCAAATGAACGCTATCTAAGAGTATTATTCCAGCTTTGAATATCTCATCTAATCTTTGACAAATAGGTTGATGGGGAATTTATGCCGTCACCATTAAGTATTAAGTATTTAGGTATTATTCCAGCTTTGAATATCTCATCTAATCTTTGACAAATAGGTTGATCGCATTTACGCCGTAGTGGATCGGTTGACAAAATATGCACACTTTTTCGCTGTCCCTACCAGCTTTAAGGCACCTCATGTGGCTGATTTGTTCTTCCGTCAGATATTCAGGTTGCATGGGCTACCGAAGAACATAGTTAGTGACCGGGATAGCAGGTTTATGAGCATATTTTGGCAGGAGCTTTTCCGTCTGGTCTACACCGAGCTGACTCCTAGCACCAGTTATCACCCTCAGACGGATGGACAGACAGAGATTGTGAACAAATGGATAGAGGGTTATCTTCGCAACTACGTTGCAGGACAGCAGAAGGCATGGGTTAAGTTGTTGTATTTATGCGAGTATTGCTATAACACCACTTACCATATGTCTATTGGTATGACTCCATTCCGAGCTCTGTATGGGTATGATGCGAGATCCTTTGTTGATATGGCATTTGGGGATAGTAGAGCTCCCAAAGCTCAGGAGAGTTTACAGGATATTCAGGAAATCCTTAAGGTGCTTAAGGAAAACATGCAGCGGGCCCAGAATCAGCAGAAAATATATGCAGATAGGCACCGAGTGGAGAGATCATTTGAGATAGGGGACATGGTTTTTCTACGACTTCAGCCTTACAGGCAAAGTACTCTCAAGAAGAGTGGGGCTGAAAAGCTCAAACCGCGATTTTATGGGCCATACAGGGTGTTGAGGAGAGTTGGTGAAGTGGCATATGAGCTGGAGTTACCTTCTGAGAGTAAGATACATAATGTTTTTCATGTGTCTTGCTTGAAAAAGGCTTTGGGGCAGAACATTATTTCTTCTACAGATTTGCCACCTCTGGATGAGGAAGGGAGACTAGACCTAGTGCCAGAGGAGATCTTGGACAGCCGAGAGAGGAGACTGAGGAACAGGGTCATTCGGGAGTTCTTGGTGAGGTGGAAAGAATTGCCAAAGGAGGATGCTCCATGGGAAGGTGAGATTATATTACAAAGCATCGGCTCTACAGATTGCTTGGGGACAAGCAATCTCGGGAAGGGAGGACTGTAATGTCCCTCTTTCTCGGTTAGTTCGGTCGAAGACCTTTTGGCCTGTTTTGTCTACCCGACGGCCAAAAGGGTGTTTTCAAGGGTGACTTCGGTTTATTATTCTTTTATATGGTGCTCGAATTAAAGTAAAATATCATTAAAGCACATATAATGAATTAATAAACTGTTTGGGTGACTTTGACTTAGGAAAATGTATTTAAATAAAATTAATAAATTATTTAAATGCAATTCCTAGCCAAAAGTGCGACTTGTTTGGGTATGTTTGATTAAACCCAAAAATGCGACCCACTTGGTAAAGAAAAATAATTAATTAATTATTAATTATTGGGTTTTGGCCAAAAAGTGCGACTTGGAGATTTGGAGGGGTTTTGGCTATATGAAGGAAAATGCGACTTGGGGGAAAGGGATTCAGATTATTATTATTTTTACAGAGCAGTGAGCACAGAGCTTTTGCAGACAAAATCCAAGGACGGAAACCCTCTGGATTATTACTCTTGCGGACGGAAACCCCAGGAGCAGTGAGAGAAGATTCCACCCAGGGATCTTCATTGTTTACACAGGTTATTTTCATTTCAGCAGTGTCAGATAGAGAAATAAATTGCAGCAGTGGGCATTCAGGCAACATCAGGAGTGGGGCGACTTGTTCTACAGTTGATGTATGCATTTTCAGAGGTATTTTTCATGATAGTTAATTGTTATACATTTCAGCCATATATATATGCCAAATCGATTTGACTGGGATTCATTCTGGCTGAGTTTTTGGGTAGTATCTGTATTTTCCATCTGCAGATTTCTATTTGTATTTGCCCTAGTTATTTATCATTAAAAATCAATGTTAAATGTATGGCTGCGTTATTTATGAAGAAATCAATCATTTAAACCCTAGGCGCCATTTCTATAAATACCCGGTTTGCGGGAGTTTGCAGTATTTTGATTATTATGCAGTGTGAGAATGTTATTTCATGGATTCATCTGATATTACCAGTTCAGCTCTATACCTGAGCAATATATAAAAATTAAAAAAAAAAAAAAATATTTCAGACAAAACGGGTTTGGGATCTTTGAGTGATGATGTCATGGAGGTTCAGGTATGTTCTTGGTTACATCAGTTGATTCAGTAAGAATTGTTTGTTCTTGCAAGCCTAATCAGGTGACCTAGCTAGCCTAGGTGATGGTGCATGGAGGTTGGAGCTTCTTGGTGGCTTGAGGAGCATATGGATAAAGATGGAAAGCATTATTAGAGAGTGCTTAGGCATTCCCGAGTTTCGTGGGGTACAGATACAGGTGGATGACCAGGTTTCAGGTGCTCATTTGGACCATGTATGGGTGTTAGGAAGCATGAGGATGAGTTATGCAGCCATGTGAGCTCATGGATGCATGTAGGCGTTTTTTTATGATGTAACAAGTATGTTAGGACCTTTTGGAGAGTTTCTATGATGAGTTATGATGTTGTTTCAATTGACCCTAGCTTAGACAATGCAAAACCCTAAGGGGTAGCTATGCAAATGAGATGGGCTGGAGAGATGGAGAGATATATAAACTATTCCAATGATTGGAGATGATGCATAGAGGTGTCCTGGAGGTGTGAGAAAAATTTGGAGCCATTTCGAGGAATATTTTGCAAGATAAGTCAATTTTAGTGAAACAGGGTCAAGAAGAAGGTCATTTCCAACTCGAATTGCACTTTCGATGCTCACCCTGAATTGTGTGCTTTGCATGGGACCTTGTGGCTTTCAGGGATGTTTCTAAATTGAGTCTAGAAGGTTTCACAAAAAGAATGAGGTCATTTCATTGTCACATTTTTATGAACGAATGTTAAGAAGGTAAACAACTTCTTATGTGTTTGAAACCCTAGCTCAAAAGCGGTAGGAGATAAAATGCTCATAAGTGGCCAGAATTGATTGCTAGTGCATGGATGATGATTGGATCATGTAAAGGACTCCTCTAGGCTTCCATAAAGGTATGAAAATGTTTGTGGTGATGAGTGGACCCCACTCAAATAGGCTCATTTTTGAAGAAGTTCAATTTGGGACAAGGTTTTCCAAAGGAGTTGCAAACCAAATGGGCATTATGTTGAGTTTGTGAGATTTTCTTGATGACCATGGTGGTTTTAGGCCATGGTGATGCAGCTTAATTGGTCATGAATGCTCTATTCATGTTGACTAATCAAAGGGCAATTTTGGAGCAGTTTGAGGCAGTTTGTAGAGATGAGCTTGGTTCAAGGCCTTCCACTTGGAGTTGGAAGGAGTTCCAATATGTTATGGAAAGAGGATTCAGAGGGATTTATAGTGGTATAATTTTTGTCTCATGATGAGTTGATTTGATGTGGTTTTCAGGTCAATTTGTGGAGATGAAGGTTTCTTCGTTTTCGAGGATAGGACTGCTTTTGCTGAAAGATTGAGTTGATTGGAGCATGAGATGAATGAGTTGATGCTTGCTACCACCTGGAAAGTGAAGAGGGATGAATTTTGTTCCTAGTGAAGGCCTTTGGAGGTCTTGAAAGTGACAGAAAGGATGCACTAGTTGAGTTTGCAAAACTGGTTTTTGGGCAACCTGTTTTGGTGAAGTGTAAAGTTATTGTGGTTTGAGTATATGGATGTTTCAAGAGGTATAACTTGCTTAGATGTTTTTATAAGTTCTAAGGTTTCCATAGAGTGGTCACATGCCATAGTTGAGATCATCTTGGGTGGTCTTGAGGCCCAAAGGTGAAATCAGGATGCTAGAAGCAATTGTTTTGTGAAGGAAATGAGTCAGTGGGCCCATTTAATGATTTATTTGATTAGTTAAAGTAAATGTGCGACCATGTATGATGTATATATGTCATATTACTCATGTTTGGTGAATATAAGAGCTTGACTAAGCATGGTTTTGTGATTAGTGGATTTTTGCCATTCTAGTGATGGGGTTTTGAGGATTTTGGTGCATGATGAAAGGTTTTAGGCATGGCCGACCTACATGGGTCAAATGTGAATGTTTTAGTGATTCATATGGGATGTTTTTAAGTTGGTATGGTCGAACCAAAGGAGAGAAACTGGCCTTTTTAATTTGAATCAAGAAGAGCCTATAAAAGTGATGTTTTGGGTGCAATTTGCAACTAGTTGAGTGTGTGTGAAAAGTGCGACCTATGTGTGAGAGTTTGCAGGTACAAAGGCATGTATTGAGAGTTGATAGTGTGTATTACAAGTTGAATAATGTCTGCAAGTGTATGTGTAAGGGTTTGATGCATTGAGGAGTGAAGAATGTGCAAGTTGGTGCAAATTTGAAGACCTAGGGTTTGAGCAAGGGTCCGAGAGGTGAATTTGTGATCTCCATCAGATTGGCAGCGTAATAATACTCGATATCTTCATCATAAGGTGGTTGAGTGGGTGCTTGATCATCTTGGGGGGTTGTAGCCTCCTTGTGGAGTTGGTGCTCTACTAAGTTAGGGGTTGGTGCTCTACTAAGTTAGGGGTGGTGCTCTACTAAGTTAGTGGTTGGTGCTCCTTGTGGGGTTGGTGCCTCACTAAATTTGAAACATATCAATATAAAGATTGTATTTCAATGGATTTTCTTCCCCATGAGGGTTTCCCACTTATATCTTGTGTTATGGTGTTGATTTCCTTGTTCATGGTTGATTGCATGTATGGTATTTGATATTGTGCACACATTAATGGTTAGATAAGTGCCTTGTGATTTAAGTAAGTAATCTGAAATTAAATTAATTTTGTAAGTACTGATTCACCCCCTCTCAGTCCATTTTGCTTCCAACAAATATGATGGAAAGAAACTAAAATTTGTAGTCTCTAATGTGGCGTAACCATCATCTTCAGTACTTCTCCAAATTTCATCAAATACCGGGTATGTGATGCAAAGCTAGATGAAAGACCTTGTCACCAATTTGGATAAGTAGAAGGACATGAGGTACAAAGAACCTACTACCGCCAAAGTAAACCTCGGGATCTAATAAAGAGCCTCAAATCATGATGGGGGACGATCAGAGCATGTGCTAAAGGTTCTAACATTCCAAATATTTATGGAATACAAGGAGGTATTTGCTTGGAACTACAAATACTTGAAAGGAGTACCACCAAAGATGTGCATACATAAAATCCCTTCAGTCCTGTGGAGCTCGATCGATGTGGAGAAGAGCCTATATATTGAATCAGAATTATGCGGAAAAGGTTCAAAAATAGATTGAAATGATGCTCAAGCCAAGAATAATCTTCAAAGTGGAAACAAGCGACTAGGTGTTCCCAATAGTAATCAGTCTAAAGAAGGGATTTAGAACAAATAAGTATGTGTTGGTTTCAAAAGTTTGAATTTTGTTACTATCAAAGACCCATTCCCAATCCCCTTTACATATTATATACCCGAGGAAGTAGCCACTTCCTTCCCGTGGCGAAGAATAATAAGTGAACAAGGGAAGGAATTGCACTTCATTTCAGTTTTCTTTAATTAGTTTTAATGTTTTCTTTTAGTGTTTTTCCTTTATGAGGCAGGTTGGCTGGGTTGGAGGAATTAAAAAGGAAAATTAAAAGATAAAGTGAAGCTTAAGAGGTCAGTCCTCATCTAATTGGCCTTTGGCGCCAAGCAAGGAGTATAAAAGGGATTGTATGACTTCATTTGCAGATCATCTTTGGTGCATTTTACATCTACATTTGGTTTGTTGGGCTAGTTGCTCAATACCATTCCACTTGAGGACAAAAACCTCTTGTGTGGCATCCAAGGAGGACGGAAACCTTCCTTGTGGCTTGGTGGAGAACGAAAACTCTCCATGGTGGTTCATTGAAGACATCTCTTGAAGACTTGCTTGCTGATTTGGATCAGGGACATCAAGAAGAAGGATTACAAAAGCTTTGCATGATTTTTGGAGCTCTTCCTAGGGAGCGACTAGGGTTTGGTGTTGGTTCAGTGCCTTCTAGGGCACATAATTCATATATTATTTTATATTCTGATTCTCCATAATTTGGCTATTTTTGGAGGGGTTTATCTACTGTTTTCAGCCCTTGTTTGTGGCTGCCCTACTGCTGTCACAGATTTAATTACAACAGTGTATCTTTGCTGATTTTCTCCATTTATTTGTTGCAAATTGGATGGATATTGGTTTCGTAGTTGAAATAATTATTTAGAAGTATTTTTCATTGTTGTGCATGGTTATTTGGTGAATTTAAGCTCCTATACAGTTCGCTGCTAGGGTTTTAAAGAATATTACAGCTGCTGTTATAAAAATCAGATTTTACTTCACTTGGGTTTGTGTGGTTTCCTTCTTTTTCAGTTTCAGCCCTTGAAAGGGATATTACATCCAACCACCTTCTAGTAAATCATCTTGAACATTTTTGGCAAAATGGCTACAAGGAACTTCAAATCTTTCTTGATGACCAGTCAATCTACAACAATCAAGAATCTCACCCACGAGCCCTAACAAAATGCATGAGAAGATGCAAAGAAAAAAAAATGGTTTTAAATCCAAAGAAGCACCAGTTCATGATTCGGCAAGGAAAGCTTCCTGGTCACCTAGCATTCAAAGTTGTAAAAAAGAGACATCTAGAAACAATACAAGTAACGGTGGAAACGAAAGTACCTAAGGATGTTGCTGTGGTAAAATCATTATCGACATGTAGGATACTACTAACAATTCATAAAACAATTGTATAGGTCTCTCGCCTCCTAGATGTTCTAACAAGGAAAGGGACTTCGTTTGTATGGTCCAACAATCAAAGGCAAGAATTTAAGGAATTGAAGGTTCAATTGATCAACTCACCTATACTTATATACCAAAGTTGGGAGAAGGAGTTTCATGTCCATGTAGACACTTACAATTATGCTACTGGGCACAAACAGAACTCAAGGGTGGATCATGTAGTGTTCTTTTCAAGAAGATTGTTATAAAAAGCTGGAAAAAAATACAACACCACAAAGTGTGAAGCCCTAGTACAATGTACAGAGTGCAAAATTTTCGGCATTACTGTGCAAATCCCTTTACATCCAATGTGGACCATCAAGCACTATTATATTTAGTCAACGAGCCCATTATCCAAGGCAAGATAAGCATATGGTTCATGTGGTTACAAGAGTTTACATTCAAGATCATCATCACACCTGGAAAGAGCCATGTAATTGTTGACCAACTCTTGCATAAAGTTAGGAGATTCTATAGAGGGTATCAATGAATATTTCCCAAACACTCATCTTTTCCAAATTTCCATTGTACTAGCTTCGTATGAAAATATTGGGGACTATTTATCTATTGTGTCCTTTCCAAAGGATATGCAACCTGCAGAGAGGAGAAAATCTGGCCAATGAAGGCCCAATTGTTCCAATTGATAAATGGTTTGTTATACAAGATGGATCTAGACCACATCATGTGACGGTGCATATTAAAAGTGGAAATCAAAGATGTAGTCAGAGAAGCCAATGGACCGGATGGAGGCCGTATGAAACCCAACACCACCGTAAAAAGATTACTCCTAGATGGCTTTGCAACCATGATGCCAAAGAAGGCGATTTAATCATTGAATGTTTAGCCCATACATTAAACCTATAACAATTCATTTGAAAATACATCATGGACAAGAATTGAGAGCTTAGAGCCTTCTATCAAAGCTAAGATATTTCAAAAAGAATAACTAGTAATCAAAGTATGTTTTGAGGATTGAGTTGTGTGTTTGAAGGTGAACAACAAAAAATGGCATGAAAGAAAAACCAAGGATTTTCTTCCACTACCAACACCTAGGGAAGAGGAATACAAGGAAAACAAATAGAGGAGGCCCAACCACTTTGTATGATTCACAAGTAGCCTCTGCACAATCCTAGGTACCTCCAACTTCCTCCTCTCGATTTGTTCCTTGAATGTAGCCCTTGGTTTTACTCACCCTATAAATCCCAACATCATCTTAATAAACCCAATTTGGAAAATTATGGGTTGGGTTCATTAATACAAAATATGCCAACTCTAACCCTATTACTATCACTTCTCATCTCCCTCATTTCTAACAATTTCAAGTCCCCACAACCTCCATTCAATCCTTTGAAAGCAAGGTAATACCGACATGGCTGGGAAGGTATTTGAACCTAAACCTGGGAAATCACGTAAGGGTTTGAGGGAGACCTTCATTCAAAGGTTTTGTAAACTCATTCCGATGCCTATGGATATCAATCATCGACTTATGGGTAGGGGCTAGTTACTCCCCATCCTATTAATCTATACTATGAATTGATTGAGGCTCGCTCCAAGTATTTTTATCACATCGACATCCGATAAGTTAGAACCAAGTTTGGAGCTCAAATTGTTATTGTATCGATTGAGATCATGAGAAACATGTTCTTTTTCCAATTGGCTAAATATTTGAGTCGATAACCAAACCAACTTCTCAAACCGGTAACAAATAAGCTAGGGTTCTTGAGGGGTTAAAAGAAATTTGATCCACAAGAGGAACCCTAATGCCAATGGCTATCAATGCCTTCGTAACAATGTATAGGAAGTGTTGAATATGACTAATTATAGTTTTGGGCATGATGATGATAGAAAAGTGTTTAACATCAGCAGCAATATTATTTGGTCTCGACACTCCAGCCCCTTAAATCCCGTGCACTTTGAATTTTCATAAATGATCGCAAATGCTTTGCATGATGAATTTAGGGATTTCCATTTTAAAAATAAGTTCAACTATTCTTCCTACTTAGCCTTTCTAATAATGCACCATAATGCATTATTTGAAAATGATTATTAAGAAGAATATGCCCTTGTTTCTAGTTGATTGGACACCCATCCTCTAGAAAGGATTGCCTCATAATGCATTTAAAATGTCCCACTTCCTAAGATAATCTTGACGAAGACCCTTAGCCCATTTTGTCTTCCCGATGGCTAAGGAATAAATTAAAGGGGAGACTTAAGTTATGATATTTTATTATAAAGTGCAAAAATTAAAAGAAAATATTATAAGCACTTATAATAAAATATTATAAACTTAAAAATAGAAAAAGGCAAACAAAAGGAAAAAGTATTTAGCAAAAATGAATTACCCAAGGGAAAATGTGACTTGCCTAGAGAGGGAAAAGTAAGTGGGAAAAAGCATTTAATAAGGGAAAAATCTGATTGGGCATCAAGGGTGGCTATTTGGGCCCTAAGCTCTATAAAAGCAAGTCGACTTGCTTGAGGGGATGCTTATCTATTTTCTCATAAATCTGATTTTTGTCTGAAGCTTATAGCTTGGCAATATTCTCTTGAGGACAAAAACCCTCCAAGAGCTCTAGAGAAGGACGAAAACCCTTCCTCTAGTTTGTGAGGATTCTCCACCTTGGGGTTTCCATTGTGCATCATTGAATTAGCAATAAATTTCAGCGTGTTTCCAGCAGTTGAAGGAGAAGATTTGCAGAATTTTGGGTCAAGGGTTTGAAGTGAAAGATTGCAGCCGTGTTTTCCTTCAATTTTCAGCCTTCTATCATGTTGAGCGACCCACTTCTAGGGAAAATCTGAGGTATTTGAAAGTGTTTCTGATCTGATCTGGGTTGCTGCTAATTAATCAGATTTTTATGAATTATTTCAGCCTAATTTCAGAATTTTTGGGTGATAAAAAGTGCCATTTTCATCTATATCTAAGGGCAGCCTGTCTGCATATTTATAAAATTATTTCAGCCTCTATTGTGTCTTAAAATCTGGATTTTCTTCATATATTGGCTTCATAAATTTAGTAGATCAGATTGGAGTGGAAAGATCATAATTTAATGGCTGATTTTAAGGGGTTTTCTTTCCTACCCTAGTCGCATTTTTCAGCATATAATTCAGATATGCAGTTATAATTTTTGGTTATCTTTTATAAATTTGCATTTGGTGATTGGGAGTGCCTTAAATCCTTGTGGGGTTAGAAAGTGCCCTTTTGGGGACATTACAGCATTTTTTGAAGGACTCGTGACCCCAACACCGGCACAAATTAAAGAAGAGTTCCAATTTTTCCATCGGAGGCTTTTTATTAAAAAGAAATAAGAGCACAACCCCTCCCATGAAGACCAAAAATTGAGAAATGAATGGAAAAATAAGTTGTTAAATTCTGACTAGAGATAGCCCAAGATTGAGGCTCGGTGGAAATTTAGGGTCCAATTTGGACACATAACAAAGCCATTTTATGGTATTCAAGAAGATGCTAGATTAGAAAATCCTTGGGATGACAACAAATCTTATGAACCAGAGGAAGATATATTGATTACGATCGTCTTTACACTAGATCCCCACCAAAAGAAGGTTATGTTTATCAACTAGATAGAACTAAGTATGGCATAAGATCCCAAATGATAAAGAAAAAGGGGCATACAAGTGGAAGTCTAGGATCAAAACAACATGGAATTAAGGAACCAATCACGACCATTGTGTAATGTCCCCTTTTCCATGCTAGTCACTTTAAGGCCTTGGGCCCATTCCACCTTCCATGGGCCTCGAGGAAGGAAGCAAGGGAGGTGAACATTGCCATTATTGCAAGTAATTTCCTTATTCATTTAATTACTAATTATGGCTTGGAGTGATTCGATTAGGTGAATGGAAAAGCGAAAAAGGAACTTCTATCTTCACCTTCATTAAGGTCGGTCTTCTTGAGAGCTACAAGGGAGATAAAGAAATATTCTTTTATGAGGTCGGTTTTCTTAAGTGAAGTGAAGATTAAAAAGTGCATTTCCCTTCATTAAGAGGTCAGCCATGAAGATTGGGCTCCTAATTCATCCTTGGCGCCAAGAAGGGGTACTTAAGGAGGTTCGAATGGAGGAGGACATTATCATCTATCATCTATTTTGACATCTACTTGGAGTGGAGCTAGTGTAGCTTTTCTTCTTGCCATTGAAGGACAAAAACCCTTCATTGGTCACCTATTGAGGACGAAACCCTTCAATAGGATCACACTAGGGACAAAAACCCTCTTGTGTGTAAGGGTGATCTCACACGGAGGTCACATTGGTACTTCAAAGTGATTTTATACAGTTGATCTACATTTCCAGCCCTAGGCGACTTGCTTGAGGGTTGAGTTCGGTGCCTTCTAGGGCACATTTTGGTATTTTGAGTTGGTATTCTTGTTCCTCATAATTTATAAGGCCGGAATCTACATTTTGGTGATTTTAGGAGTTTATCTATTTTTTTCAGCCCTCGGTTTGGTTGTATGGTTGTTGTAATAAAAATTAATTACAATTGTGATTTATCATTTGTTTCTCCATATTTTTGATGTATTTGAGATTGATAAATATTGCCGTGGTTGGATAAATTATTTTGGTGGCATTTCAACTCTATTTGCATGGTTAAATGTTGATGTGAACCTCATATGCAATTCGCTGCCCTAGAGGACTGATTTATATTGTGTGTTGATTGTTTGAAGAGCATTCTCAGCTATTTCAGTTTGATGTGTGTGTTTGAAGGTGCAATTTCAGATTTGGGTTTAAGGCCAAACCCTTATTTCCAAATTTAGCCCTAGAAAGGGACATTACACATCACCTCTACTCGACCCCAAAAGAAAGTCTAGCCTTGGAATTGGGGTACATCACACCGCATGCTTATAACAATGCTCACAAGAGAAGGTTTTGGGATCAAAACGCAGCCAAACTTCCACATCTAAGGCATTGTCTCATATTCACAAGACACAAGCATCGAGCTTTGGGACTTTGTGCTTCTCAACCTCGCGGTGTCTCATTTCGATTGATTCATTATTGACTACCACCTCGGTCTACTCTTTATATAGCAATGTTAATTCGGTCAATTCATTTCCCGACTAGCACCTCACAACCTACTCTTTTTACAAGACTCTTAGTTCAATCAATTCATTTACCACCAGCATCTCACAACCTACTCTTTTCTTAATAGGATTGTTAGTTCATTCGATTCATTTCCCAACTAACACCTCACAAGCTATACTTTTTATAGGATTGTTAGTTCAGGTAGTTGATTCATTTCCGACTAGCACGTCACAACCCATACTTTTCACAGATTGTTAGTTCGGTTTTCATTTCTCGACTACCTCCTCACATCCTATTCTTTTACAAGATTATGAGCTTGGTTGATTCATTTCCCAACTAGAACCTCACAGCCACAATGATGTACTTTGACATCTTACTACCTACCTCTTGGTTTTTTGATACTTCCTAGCCTTTTCACCCAACTTTAACCTATTAGACATTACTTTTTATTCTACATCTATAATGTCCCTTTTAGGGTCAAACACACAAGCAAGGAAATCACACAAAACCCAAAATTGAATGCAATCTGATTTTTATAACAGCAGTTCCAATATTCCTTGAAACCCTAGCAACGAACTGAAATTTGCATGTTAGGGCATCAAACACTCATCAAACAAGCTGAAATTAAATATATCAATGCTTCTCCATTTTATATACAATTAATGAAACCATTACCAAGCCAAAATATGTGACAAATCTAAAATATTACCCAGCTGCAATTTATTTTAGGACAGCAGAAGTGCAGTCCACAAAATAGCTAAAAATGAGGCCTCAAACCCCAACAATTACAAAATATAGAAGATATCAGCCTTATAAATTATGATGAATCTGAATATCAAATAATAATGAAGTTTCATGCCCTAGAAGGCACCCGAAAACACTCTAACCCTAGTCGCTCCCTAGGAGAGGGACTCAAAATAATGCAAAAGCTCTTTGTAGGTCTTCTTCTTGATGCCCTAGATAAAACCAGCAAGATGGTCTTCAATGAAAGTCTTCAACTCCACCAAATTGAAGGGTTTTCGTCCTCCAATCTCCCACAAGGAAGGGTTTCGTCCTCCTTGGATGCCACACTAATGGATTGTCACCCAATACTGGAATGGACTTAGAGCAATCAGCCCTAGAGACCAAATATAAAGTGTATATGCCAAAAGATGATGTGCAAATGACCCCCTAAGACTCCTTTTATATCCTTAGGTTGGTGCCAAGAGCCATAAGGTGTAGACCAACCTCTTAAGCTTGCTTTATCTTTTAATTCCATGTTGGAAACTTCCCAACCTTGCCGACCTCTTAATGAGCTTCATTTTATCTTTTAATTTCATGTTGGGAGTACTATAACCCAACCGACCTGCCTTGAAAGGCAAAACACAAAATAAAAACATAAATATGAATAAAAACTGAAATATAGCTCAAGTTCTTCCCTTGTTCAACTTCTTCTTGCCCACAAAAAGGAAGATGAGCAAGAAGTATTCAATTTATATTATTTTGAAAATAATGTCCCCCTTCCCAAATTTGTTTTCCTCAAGCAAAATGCAAGCTCCTAGATCCCAAATAATTTTATGTGGCTCCTTCTTTGATGTACTTGCACATGAAACAAACATATCAAAGAAAACAAAAGTGTTTAACAACACTTTTACAATCTCTTCATCATGTCGTAGGGACATGATAGCTAGCTCCCTTCCTTTGCTTGCCATCATCTCATAATTTCCATCCAAATGATGGATTCCCCAAACTTCAGTAATGTTGTCCCAAAAACAGTTGTAACCTTGCATTTTTCTCTCAAAATCATAATGTTAGTGGTTGGAAACCACCTTATGTAGTAGTTTGGAATTTCTTCAACCTTATAATTGGAGGCTCTTTTCTTTGTGTCTCATAAGTAGGAAGGTGGCTGGAAAAGTTGTGAACAGCAGTTGAAAAGAGGGTACAACAGCTGTAATCGTGACTTCTCTTCAAAATATTCCACACTATTAATGACATGGGGCTGAAAACACCCCAACATTAATGGAATAAATCTCAACAATGCCTAAGAACGAGCATTTACCAACTCCAATGATTGAATCTACTTGTATGACATCAAATATAAAAATATCACATGGCTTACCCACTTCCCATATCAAGCATCTCGCTGCCCCGGTTATGGTGACTATCCTTCCATCACTGTTTTCCCAATGAACTGATATATGAAAAAGAGAAAAATAAGGAAATTCCCCTTGCTTGGCTACCATGAATCCCTCCTTCAACATGCCTTGGATTCTCCTTTCTTTGTCTTCAATCCAAAATTCCAATCTTTTCCTAGGCAATTGAGAGCGAGTTCCCCCAAAAACTGAATCCATTGCATTCCAAGAACAAATTTTATCTCAGCTAAAAGAAATTCAATGCAAAGTTCATACCTATCCATGAGAAAAGTGAGAGTTGTCCCCTTGGTTATGGTGATCATGGAGCCTTTGTAACCAACCATACTCAGCCCATCCTTCTTGCAAATTTCCCTTCAATGAAATTATGTATGGTACCATGAGTTGCAAGCATGGTGGCTTCTTGGCCACGAAGAAGACCCTTCACCTTGATTGGTTGATAAGTATGTACGTCATATACCAAAATAAGAATGCAGCCCTTTCCTCTTATTCTCCTTACCTTTTCTCAAGCATGGAACAATGGGTCAGCCCCTCGTCAATAAGAAAATCAGAATTGTGATCCTTCTTTAGATGATCCCAATGTAACAATGACTTAGGAAAAGAGGGGTTAAGGAGTATCTACTAGGAATAGAACTACTAGGCTTACCAACTTGTATGTATGCCCATGAGACTCGTTATGTACCTTGGGATATGATAATATAATGTATATGGGTTGATGGAGATGCCGACATGTGGCACACATCCCCTTAGTTATATGGGGTCACATAGGAATTAGTTATATTGGGTAATGAGTCGGCCTACATTGGGATTAGGTGTTACCCATCTATTAAGAGTAATGTATGTCTATATAAGGGATGTGAGTATCAATGTCATGGATGTATGATTTGAGTCTTCTACTTGGTAGAGATATATTGGAGGTGTCCCCCTCGAAGTGGATTCCCATCTTGGGAGATTGTGGAGTTACTCCTTCCTTAAGGAGCATTGTATGGTGTTGCCCTACCTTAAGGGTATTATTCTAAATATATTATTGCATATTAGGGAATCTTGGCCCCCCATATATCTTGTGTTGTGTTATCTTTTGCAATTTATTGATTTATTATATGCAAGGATCTTATCAAGTGGTATCAGAGTAGCGATCCGGGCAATTTGTGGGATGAAACCCTAATGTTGGTGATTTGTCTATATCTGGAGATCGACTTGGAATTTTTCATATATATTTTTGTGGGGAGTGGATACATAATTCAAGTGATCTTCCCTCCAAATTTCAGATTTTTTGGAGCTGTTTTGCAAAAGATGTGTCTGTTTTAGGGTTGAAACCCTAATTCTAAGGTTTTGTCTATATCTTCTGAATAATGACGAATTAGGAAATAATTTTTTTGGGGTTAATGTTAATATATTCAAAGGTGATACCACTGAAATTTCAGACATTTTGGATCTATTTTGTCAGAGTTATTGAAGTTTTATGTGTTTTCAATATTTTGCTCCACAGACCGCAATTGTAAGAATTTTCCTTAATTTCTTAAATTTTCCCAACTTGTATGTATGCCCATGAGACCTTGTAGGATTTTGATATAGCTAAGCATGCCAAAGAAAGAGATGTCACCGCTATTTTTGAAGAGGAGATAAAGAGGATTTCAATAAAGAGGTGTAATGTCCCTTTCGGGGGAACTCAGAAATGACCAAAAGTTGAAGATAAACAACATTTTTCAGATTTTTAGTGAGTTATTAGTGACTGAAATAAATGTATAAAAACCCTTAACTGCTGCCAGCCAACCCCTTCTAAGGCAATGACCTGTTTTGGGGTTTCAACCCCTCCTTTGTGCCTTCAAAACCCTTCGAATTAGCCCCACTTAATTCTCCAAAATTATGATATATCCTCAAAAATCATATAATGCAAGAAATCTGATTTTTAATGCCCTAGATATGGAGATATGAATTTCAAAAAACTCTTGTCTGCTTCATTATTTAAAAAATTCATAAATCAACTTAGAACACACCAAAAATCATGAAACTCGAGATATCGGCCTTATAAATTATGGCCAATAAACTAGTAGTTTCAGAATTGTCAAAATGTCATCACACATACGAAAAACACCACTTCAATATGGGTCTCTCCACTTGAAACAAATATAATATTACACCAAAGAGACAACACATGCAAGAGAAAAATGTTTTATTTCCTTTCAAACCATCTTGCACACTAAAAACCTCATGAAGGGTTTTCGTCCTTCATAAGTTTCCCAACCAAGGGTTTTCGTCCTTAGAGGAGATCCTCAACCCAAGGGGTTTCATCCTTGAGAGAGAGAGTAAAAGTGTTACACTAGCCAACTTTCACCAAAATAAGAATAATCTCCAAAACATGATTCACTAATGCCCAAGCGACCTCCTTAAATAGCCATAAGGAGTGCTTTAAACAATCATTACATCATGGCTGACCCCTTAAGTAAGTGCTTTTAAATATTATAAAGGGTATTTGGAGCCTACATGCCCAAAATACCTTTATTACTAAACTACTTAAGATTCACTATTGGAGCACAAGTGCTTCCGATAGGATAAATGAGAGTAATAATAAAAATATAATCCAGATTTCCCTTGCTTTTCTCCTTAGACCCACGGGGAAAGAATGGGTTAAGGTCTTCAGAAATCAGCCTCCAAAAAAGGGACATGACAATCCCCCTTCCCAAGATTGCTTGTCCCCAAGCAATTACAAGTACCCGGATCCCAATTAAGTCTTAATCTGTTCCTCCTTAGATATACCTGCACATGAAGCAAACTCGTCAAAGAGAAAATGTGTCCCCTTCTTCATCCACTCTTGCTTTGTGGATATGATGTCGATTCTTCTACTTTGTTTGCCAAGGCCTCATAAATATTGTCCAAACATTGGTTGTTCCCAATTTCCCTCCTGCTGTTCCAAACACAGTTGTAATCATGTATTTTGTTCCCTAAAATCAGAAGGATAGGGGCTGGGATCTTTCTTATAACAGCTGAAAACACATCAACAATGATAATAGACTGCAAACCCTTCATCCTCATGGTTGGGTACTCCTCCTCATTGTCAAAAGAATGGGTAGAGAGCTGGAATTAATGTGGACAACGTATAAAACAAAGATATAACAGCTGTCATAATGATTACCTTGGCCTCCAAAAGATGCTTCCAAGCTGCCCCAAACCAATCTTTTCAAAATTTGGCTCGAGATCATAACTCATGAGTGTTGGTATGTAAGTATAACAGCCATACCATGCCCGGAATTTTGTCCCAAATAACACCAAATATGTTGGAACATTGACCTTAATTGTTCTTAATGAGTGAACCCTCTTACCCATCATTTTGCATAAAAAGAATGTCTTCAAATCTGCCCCTCTATTGCTTCCCAAGAAGATATCCACAACCCAACAAACAAAATTGGGAGAAACACCTCATCTTGGTTGTAGCATTGCAAGTTCAGAAGTGAAGTGGCCAAAAAACATCTTATGAGAGTTACCCTTACCTTGTCCATGTCGCTAGAAGAAGAACACCACTTCTGTGTAATCAAAATCCACTTGGTGGCAAGTGTGAGTAACCTTTGATGTGGAGGGTTTCTTGATTGCAAGTGCCTTACTCGCTGCCCCAAAACATCTATCCTATGTTGTTCCTTCATGCAAACTTCTTCCATGATGTTACTAGCAAGCTGATTTTTGACATACTCAGCTGTAACAATATTTTTCCAATCAACTGTTATGTGAGAAAGCAAACCACAATGTGAATTCCAAGCATTTTCCAATGTACTCCCTTCATCCTTAATACCTTGAATTCTGATTTCTTTGTCTTTGTCATAGAATTTCAGTTCTCTATCATGACAATTGAGGGTGAATTCCCTCAAAGATTGCAGCCATTGAATTCCAAGAACTACTTCATCATCAACTAACTTAATCACAAAGAATTCATCACATACCTCATCTTTTCCTAGGAGAAGTGATAGTTGTCCCATTCTCTTTGTGCAAGGTATGGTGGTGCCACTCTCTACAAGCCTAGTGACCCCTTGGTTATGAAGAAAACCCTTCACCCTGAATGGATGAGAAGTAGGTGTGCCACACATTAAAGTAAGGGTGTTGCCCTTCCACCATATTCTTTCTAGCTCTTCCATATTCATGGAACCATGGGTTAACCACATATGAAACGGAAATCAGAACTATCATCATGCCTTTGATGCCCCAAACATATCATGATAAAATTTCCCTCCATATTGATTTTGAAATCAGATATTCTTCTTTTGTAGAGCTCATCATAGCACCTATATTCTTCATGCAGAAACAATTTTGAATTTGAGTCCAAGAATCCATACAACAAGAGACACTTCTTACCTCATTATTTCGTGGAGTATGAGGTGCATAATGATGCCCAATCAGCGGTGATATAAGAGGACATAACAAGCATAAAATCTGATCACCTTCTCCAACCAGCTGTGTGTGAGGGTAACATATCAGCAATGTCATATCAGCAAGCAACAAAATGAGATTTCTCATACCATGGGCTGCCTTTGATGCTCTCTTGACTCAGAATTTCTGAGTTAGGAACAACACTCAGAAAATAATCCAATGGTGCCCTTATCTCATGCATAATATCATCCTTATAGGCCCTTAGTAAAACTGATTTGATTCCATCATGTGACTGTCCTGTGTAACCATTAAAATCCAATAAATTATCATAGAACAACAAAGGACTTTTACCTTTCTTTGGATGATGACAAAATGGGGATTGTTCCTTGTTGATATCTTCATTGATTGGCTCCTTGGTGGTGGCTGTTTGGGACAGACCAGCAAGCTGAAAATTATTAATTTCACCTTGAAATTTGACTTCAACTCCGAATTTCTTCTTTTCATCAAACCCTTTTTTTTCCTTTGCCTCATGCTTCATGGTTGCTTCCTTTTCCTTGTCAATAATGAAGAGTTCTTTGCCTTATACTCTTGTAAGTGTTGTTTCCCTTGAGTGGCTATCAATCTAGCAGCCCTAGCTCTTCTTTGCCATTCCTCACACTTTCTTTGAGTTTCCATTACATCCTCCTTGCTTGCATATATGAATTTCTTCTCCTGTCTAATATCAACATTTGGTTCCTTCAAAAGTATATCTTTTTCTATCAAGGGTTCTTCATTGACAATTGTTAGTTCATTGCAACCATTAGATGTCAACAATTCATCATTAAGCACAAAAGGATTTTTACCTTGGATGGCATGCTCCTTAACTTCCTTCATCCCGATGGAAGGACCTCTTCTCCCTAGGGCTGAAACATTCATCTTCTTGGCATGTTGTACTTCTTCCTTTGGCACTAGGGTTCTTTGCCGATAATGTCCTTCTTCTGTCCTCAATCTGATGAAATCCGTGAGAGACATTGCCTCCCAAAATCCTTCGGCATTTCTCAGTATTCTACAAGCCATGTAATGTAGACATGAGCTTGTTTACGGCTCCCTCATGGAGTGACTTCCTCCTTAGCCACAAATTGAGGTTTGTAGGGCCTTGCAAAAGGAATTTTCTCTTTCTTTGATTAGAGGCGGCTGTAGGAAAACTCTTCCCCTTTGTCCAAACCACCACCTTGCAAGTTTTGGATGGCTAGGTAAGTTGACTCAACACCTTCTTCATCCTTCTTGTGTTTTCATAATAGTCTCTAATTTTTCTTCTCTGGACTTTGTTGTCTTCTTCTTTTCCCTCCTTTGGTAATACTGAAATCTGTTGTCATCTACCATACTTCATAGGCTTGGGAGGAAAGAGCTCTAATACTATTGTAATGTCCCTTTTTGGGGGAACTCAGGAAATGACCAAAAGCTGAAGATAAACAACACTTTTCTGATTTTTAGTGAGTTGTTAGTGACTAAAATAAATGTATAAAAACCTTTAACTACTGCCAGCCAACCCCCTTCAAGGGCAGCGACCTGTTTTGGGGTTTCAACCCCTCCTTTTTTCCTTCAAAACCCTTCGAATTAGCCCCACTTAATTCTCCAAAATTATGATATATCCTCAACAATCATATAATGCAAGAAATCTGATTTTTAATGCCCTAGATATGGAGATATGAATTTCAACAAACCCTTGTCTACAGCATTATTTTAAAAATTCATAACTCAACTTAGAAAACACCAAAAATCATGAAACTCAAGATATTGGCCTTATAAATTATGGCGAATAAGCTAGTAATTTCAGAATTGTCAAAATGTCATCACACATACCAAAACACCACTTCAATATGGGTCGCTCCACTTGAAATAAATATAATATTGCAGCAAAGAGACAACACATGCAAGAGAGATGTTTTATTTCCTTTCAAACCAGCTTGCACACTAAAAACCTCATGAAGGGTTTTTGTCCTTCACAAGTTTCCCAACCAAGGGTTTTCGTCCTTGGAAGAGATCCTCATCCCAAGGGGTTTCATCCTTGAGAGAGAGAGTAAAGGGCTACACTAGCCAACTTTCACCAAAATAAGAATAATCTCCAAAAACATGATTCATTAATGCCCAAGAGACCTCCTTAAATAGCCATAAGGAGTGCTTTAAACAATCATTACATCATGGCCGACCCCTTAAGTAAGTGCTTTTAAATATTATAAGGGTATTTGGAGCCTACATGCCCAAAATATCTTTATTACTAAACTACTTAAGATTCACTATTGGAGCATAGTGCTTCCAATAGGATAAATGATAATAAATGAGAGCAATAATAAAATTATAATCCATATTTCCCTTGCTTTTCTCGCTTAGATCCACCGAAAAGAACGGGTTAAGGTCTTCATAAATCAGCCTCCAAAAAGGGACATGACAGAAGAGTAACAAACGTATGAGTTTGTTTGGGTTTAAACTTTTATTCGATAGGCACGGGATCCAAATTATGGGAGCACTATAGCATGTTCCTTCATGTTGATATGATGATACTTAGACATATAAGCTTGCAATTTCTTGAGGGCAAGCAATTTCGGGAAGGGAGGACTGTAATGTCCCCTTTTTCGAATTAGTCCCATTTGAAGACTTCTTGCCATTTTTCTTCTCGTGGCCAAGAAGAAATTGAACAAGGGAAGTCCTTGGGTTTCATTTTTTTTTCTTTCATTGCTATTAATGTTTTTCTTTTGTATTTTCCTCCCTAAGGCAGGTCAGCTGGGTTGGAGAGCTCCCAAAATGAAAATAGAAGATAAAGCAAGCTTCCTAAGAGGTCGGTCTTGGGGTAATTCACCCCTTAGACCTTTGGCGCCACCAAAGGGGTATAAGAGGAGTCACATAGGCTCATTTTCATCATCAATTTTGGCATATACACTTTTCTACTTGGTTCTAGGTCAGGCTGCTCTATTCCATTCCACTAAGGGGCGAAAATCCATTAGTGTGGCATCCAAGGAGGACGAAACCCTTCCTTGTGGCATATTAGAGAATGAAAACTCTCCAAGTTGGTGGTGTGAAGGCAATTATTGAAGACCATCTTGTTGGTTTGCAACTAGGGCATCAAGGAGTTATTTCAAGGGTTTTTGCATTGTTTGGAGCCCCTCTCATTGGGAGCGACTAGGGTTAAAGTTCATTTGGGTGCCTTCTAGAGCACGGAACTTCATTATTATTTGATATTCAAATTTCTCATAATTTATAAGGCTGATATTTTCCATATTTTGTAATTGTTGGGGTTTGGAGACCTCATTTTTAGCTATTTTTGTGGACTGCACTTTTGCTGTCCTAAAATAAATTGCAGTTGGGTATTATTTCAGATTTGACACATGTTTTGGCTAGGTAATGGTTCCATTACTTATATATAATTTGGAGTTCAGTGGAGGTGGAATGGGAACTCGGGAATTCATATTCATGAGTGGTTCTAATGGGTTTTAACTCTAACTATTGCACTCATTCCTCTTGGACTTCCATTTATGAACACTCCTAAGAACAAGGATTTGATTTCAACATCTCATCATCATCTTATATGAAATTATAATATCATTGTGGAATAAACATTTGATAAATGTATTTTGGGGAGTTAATATGAATAGTTCAACATAATATTGCTCAATTATCTCATGTGTTTTGTGTATTCAATGTGAAAGATCCCTAGATGGATCTTCCTTATACTATACTGATTTTTAATCAATCAAAAACAGTAAATACAGATTTTTGTGTATTTTATATCAAGTTCCTAGTGCAGATCTGGAAAGTGCGACTAGGTTAAAGCAAAACTTCAATGTAAAACACGCCCAATAAAACTATTCTCTGATTTCTAAGGACTGCCCAGATTTTTAGGGCTGAATTACACAGAAAACTGAACTTATCACAAACCTGGAATAGCCCAGAAAATCAGATCTGAGATCTGTTAAAATTCAGATTAAAGAAAGACCTTCAAATGTACCTCGAAATGATAAAAAGTACAGCAATCAGTCTACAGTCTGATGACAAACATTTGACAAATATCTTAGATAAAAATACCTCTGAACATGCTGCCAAAACTGCTTACAATGGACTGATCAAACTGCTGATTGCAAATCACTGGACAACACCTTCAAATCCCTTTACCCACACGGCTGAACTGACCTTGGAAGTCTGATGAAGAACACTAGGAATTTCGAGTGAAATCCCCTCTCAATCTCCTGGGGTTTTCGTCCTGCAAGAGATAAATTCACAAGGGTTTTCGCCCTTGGAATTTCGGTAAAAGCTCGAGCTCTTAGCAATGCAAAGATGATAATAAAAATCTGGATGTTCTCTCTACAAGTTGACTTGTTTATTTAAAGGAGATCAGCCAACCACCACCCTCAAATCAGCCAATCAAATTGTTTCATTCCCCTATGCTGGGCGCATTTTCCCTTTTGGGCTAATTGGCACATTTTCCAAAAAATGACTCCCTAAGGTAAGTCACACTTTCTTTTCTAATACAATTACTTTTAATTGTATTTTTGACATTTTAATTCATTATTATACTTTATTATTTATTATATGTGATTTTTTCATGATATTATTATTTGTTAAAACAATAGCACATTATAATAAAATAATAAAGATAAGTCACCCTAAAACTTCCCTTTGGCCATCGGGTAGACATAAAGGGCCAAAGGTTTTCGCCCAGCTCACGCGGAAAGAGGGGACATTACTGATCCTCCCTCCCCGGAGTTGCTTGCCCCAAAGAATGTGCAGAGAACGCTGGGTGTCAAGAATAGACTCACCCTCCCAAGTGGCATCCTCCAAGGGTAAATCTTTCCAACGAACCAGGTACTCCCGTATCACCTTGTTCCGCAATCTTCTCTCCCTCCAATCCAGAAGCCCCTCAGGAACCAAATCTAGTCTTCCCTCATCATCCAAGGGGGTAACTCTCATGAAGAGGTCACATGTTATCCCAATGCCTTCTTTAAGCAAGATACATGAAAAACATTGTGTATCTTACTTTCAGAAGGTAACTCCAACTCATAAGCTACCTGTCCAACTCTCCTCACTACCCTGTATGGACCATAGAAAGCGAGGCTTAAGCTTCTCCGCTCCACTCTTCTTAAGAGTACTTTGTCTCGTAAAAATTTGGAGTCGTAAAAGACCATATCCCCTACCTCAAATGATCACTCAATCCCGTGCTGTCTGCATACATCTTTTGCTGATTTTGGGCATGCCGCATATTGTCCTTAAGGGTTTTAAGGATATCCCGGCTGTCTCGTAAACACTCTCGAGCCTTAGACCTATGCTATCTCCAAACACCATATCCACGAAGGATCTCGCGTCATAACCGTACAAAACTCGAAAAGGGGTCATCCCAATGGACATGTGGTACGTAGTATTGTAACAATACTCGCACAAATAAAGTTGCTTGACCCATGCTCTCTGCTGCCCTGAAACATAGTTGCGCAGGTACCCCTCAATCCACTTATTCACAATCTCCGTCTGCCCATCTGTCTGCAGATGATAGCTAGTGCTCGGAGTCAACTCAGTGCCTACCAACCTGAAGAGTTCCTGCCAAAATGTGCTCATAAACCTGCTGTCCCTATCGCTAACAATATTCTTCGGAAGCCCATGTAACCTGAATACCTCCCTAAAGAATAAATCAGCCACCTGTGGTGCCTTAAAGCTCGTGGGGATGGCAAAGAAGTGACCATACTTAGTCAACCTGTCAACTATCGCATAAATGCGATCATAACCCCGCCTGTTGGTAGTCCTGTAATGAAATCCATAGATATACTCTCCCATCTCTCGCTCTCCGGAATAGGTAAGGGCTGTAATAAGCCTACGGGAAAAGTATGCTCGGACTTGTTTGTTGACAAGTCACACACTCTCGAATATACTTGTAGGACATCCTCCTTGAGACCCGTCCAAGACAATCTCTCTCTAACCCGCCTATATATCTTGAAATACCCTCGATGTCTCGCTAATGGTGCATCATGGAGTGCATGTAGAATCTTCCCCTTAAGCTTAGATTCAGGTACCAAATAAATCCTACCCTTATAATAAATCAAATCAGAAATTACCTGGTAGCGCCCATCCTGAATTTTGCCGTCCATGATCTCACATGCTAAGGTGTTCTTTGAATACTCGACCAGCAATTGAGACTTCCAATCTGCAGAAATCTCACTCATAGAATATAGGACAGCAACATGGGGTCTCCTCGATAGTGCATCCGCCACAACATTCTTTTTCCCTTTGACATACTCGATGTCAAAATCATAGGCCTGAATCCTGCTGACCCATTTCTGCTGCCTCTCATTGAGTTCCTTCTGCTCCAAGAAGTACCTCAAGCTGTTATGGTCGGTCCTTACTACGAACTTCCCTCCTACCAGATACTGTCTGAACTTCGCCAATGCATGCATGATGGCGAGCATCTCCTTGTCATAGGTGGAATACAACCTCTCGTTCTCCCTCAACTTTCTACTCTCATAGGCAATGGGATGACGGTCCTGCATCAAGATTGCACCAATACCTGAACCCGAAGCATCACATTCTAAGATGAATGGCTTAGAGAAGTCCGGGAGGGCAAGGACTGGGCATGTGCTCATCACCATCTTGAGCTCATCAAATACTATCTGTGCCTCATCTGTCCATCTAAATGCGCCTTCCTTGTGAGATCTGTCAAAGGTGCAACAATATCTGAATAACCCCTCACAAATCTCCGATAATATCCGCATAGCCCTAGGAATCCCCGCAACTCTGATATGTTCCTAGGTGGAGGCCAATCCTGCATAGCCTGTATCTTCTCCTGATGGACCTTGACCCCATTGGCCCCAATGACATGTCCCAGATACAGTATCTCAGTAAGTCCAAACTCACATTTGGACATCTTAGCAAATAGAGACTGAATCTCCATAATGCCAAGTACCTCATCTAAATGCCTCAAATGATCCTCCCATGACCTGCTGTAGATCAAGATATCATCAAAGAAAACTAACACGAACTTCCTCAACTGCTTGTTGAAGAGATGGTTCATGCATGACTGAAAAGTGGCAGGTGCATTAGTGAGACCAAATGGCATCACCAAGAACTCATAATGCCCATAATGACATCTGAATGTTGTCTTGAGGATATCCTCCTCTCGGACCCGAATCTGATGGTATCCCGATCGAAGATCAATCTTCGAAAAATAAATGGCTCCATGCAATTCATCCAAAAGCTCATCAATACGGGGGATGGGATACCTGTTTTTGATGGTCTTCTTGTTGAGGGCCCTGTAGTCGATACACATTCTCATCATCCCGTCCTTCTTTACCAACACCACCAAAGAAGTAAATGGGCTAGAACTAGGACGGATATGCCCCATGTCAAGAAGCTCTCTGATGGTCCTCTCTATCTCATCCTTAAATTTCTTAGGATGACGATAGGGTGTAGTGATCACAGGCTTGGCACCCTCCTCCAACTCTATGACATGCTCAAACCCTCTGTCTGGTGGTCTCCCTGGAGGAATATCACCAAAAACCTGCCCGTGCCTATCTATTATGGTCTAAATATCTGTATGCAACTGTTGTCCACCATCTGGAGAAGATTTGGATGAAATGAAACATTGGGCTGCCCATGCAACCTCTCCATGACTGATAATAGACTCCATCCTATGTGCTGAAACAACTCTAGGCCCACCATCCGAAAGAGCTCATAGCACAATCTTCTTCCCCTCTGACATAAACTCTATCTCCATTCGTTTGAAATCCTGCACATATCTCCCCAGAGACTGAAGCCACTGAATCCCCAAAACTGCGTCTATCTCTCCAAGTCCAACTATGTAAAAATCATCTGTCAGTGTGTAGTCTCCTAGCTGGATACTAAGCTGTGGAATTCGTCTAGTGCAGCTTAGAGCAAAGCCATCTGCCACTCGTACACTAAACCCCTCAAATTCTTCCACCTGTAATCCCCGCTTCATCACAAATCCCTCATCAAGGAAATTGTGTGTAGCACCACTATCAATCAAGCAAACAACTCGTTGGCCCTTAAGTACTCCTTTCACACGAAATGGATGATACCTAGGGACTCCAGAAAGTGAAGCAATAGTACCTGAGCCTGATGTATCTCCATCTCCTAGCTCTACCTGGGGCTGCTCCTCATGTGCACCCTGACCACTGTCCTCTGTATTTGTATCTGCTGAAGAATCTGCCTCTGCATCCGAGATAACCTCAATAAGATGCACCTTGCCTTTCCCAAGGCGCGTTGTGTGTCAGAGCTCCCAAGTGATCTTTGCAATGGAAACAAAGTTTCTTTCTTCGCAACTCATTCCGAGTCTCCTGATCCATCCTAGGAGGGGGTACACTCCTTTGCTGAGTAGTGGAACGCTGAACCGGCTTGGAGCTTGTGAAGGGCTTCTTACTAGGCTGGTAAGAAGTGGGAGTGGTCTCCAAATCCAATGCTGTCTGGATAGCATCATGTAACGTAGTAGGCCTAAGGGCCTTGATCAACCCTCTTAACCTGTCATGCAGGCCCTCAATAAAAAGCATTACCACACGTCTCTCGGGCATCTCAGGAACCATTACTGCCATCCTTTGAAATTCGTTGATGTAAGAATCAACGTGCCCACTCTGTCACATTGTGCAAATCACGTAATATAGCTCCACATCTTTGTGGTCAACCGCAATCAACTTGGTGTCACTCAGATTTCACCCTGAAATCTGTGACTACCCAATTCGAAAAAAATTTCGTACTTTTAAAATAGTGGGTCATTTGTTGTTTTTATTGCCTGAAAGTTCTTGTATTGCATCAAGATAATCCCAAAGAGCCATATTAGCCCTTTTCGCCAAATACCCAGATGCCCAAAATTGTTTTATTCTGTCGTCGGGATTTGTCTGCGGGAAATTTGTATTTAATTATTTTGAGCCCCGTATGAGGCTATTTGCGCTCCGTTTCAACTCTGTTATGAGCGAATATGTTATTATTCCTATGTACCAGAAGGATTTTAACTTATTTTAAGTTTTGGGCTTTATTTGTAACTTTTGGCAATTTTTCGTGTTTTTGTGGTGTCCCGTTCTGTTTTCTGTAAAATTTCTCTGGAACAACTCCTTCGCCGGGTAAGCCCGATTTTTGGCCTGGAGCAGCTGGAAAACATACACGCACATTTTGCCCGGAGGAAGTCGTCATCGGAGGTCTGGATCACTGGGAAAAAGCGAAGTCGTGCACAGAAAAGCCCCTGCGGGGATGGGCGCATTTTTGGAAAACAAAGGATTTAAGCTGCGATGGGAAAAATATAAGCCGCAGGCAGGATGGGAATTGTATACCTGCCTGGCAGGGTACTTTTTCCCGTGTTATAAAAGTCACTTAAGCTGCAGTGGGAAAAATAGAGGCTGCAGGCAGGTGGGAATTTATTGCCTGCCTTGCAGGGTAAAAATTCCCATGATATAATAAAAGGAAAGTGACTTAAGTGAAATCATGGGATTTTAGTGCCTGCCTTGCAGGGTAAAGAATCCCATTGTCAAAGTCAAATCACTTAAGTGGATCATGGGATTTTGGTGCTGCCCTGCCAGGGTAAAGAATCCCATTATGGAAAAATTCTTAAAAATAGAATTACATGTGCAAAAAAGTCGCCCCTTTGGTGATGGATTAAAGTGATTAAATTGATTATTTTAAAGAATCTTTCTTCCTTCAAAAAGTGCGCCCAAGCTTGAGGAGGTCAAAAAGTCAAAGGAGGAATAAAAGAAATAAATTAAATTAATTAAATTTAATTTATTTAGTGGCTGCCCCCTTCTCTCAAAAAGTGCGCCCCATTTGGGCATTATTTAATGATTTTTGAAGCATTAAATCATTAAATTAATTTCTATTTTCAGTGGCTATGGTCAAAACACTTTGTGAGACTTGAGTGAAGTGCTGTGTGAAAGATTAAATTGGATTAATTTAATTTATTGGATGGCTGTCCTTAAACATGCTATTTTTAAAAGAGAAAAGCATGATTTTTAATTAATTAATTGCCTTTAATTGTTAGGGCAATTATTAATTATAGAATTGTGAAGGTTATATAAGCATGGGCAGCCATATGGATGAATTATTTAATTCACAGGTTAAGAATTGCAGCAAGGAGAAAAAGTGCGCCCCCATTAGAGGAAGGATTTTGCACAGACAAAGTGCTAACAAAGGCTAAAAGCTTCCAGATTTGGCGCATGCTTTGGAGAAGGTTGATCTTCGTCGAGATAGTTGTTTTCACAGGTGTTACAGGAGCTCAGGTGTTGATTGAAAGGATTCATGCTCTCTTTATGTGCAAATTAAACACCAATTTTTGGGGCAGCAGGCTTGAAAAGTGCAGATTTTTATAATTTAAATTCACTATTCATGCTCCGGTGGCCATTTTTGTCTGAATAAATTGCAGGAACTCATTACAGGTGCTTTATAAAAGAAAAGGAGTTTTTATCAATGTCGATACATTCGCAAATATCCTCCGAATCGAAGAATTGTCGGATCGCACACGGTATTGAAGAAATCCGGCCAAATTAGAAGAAAAAGAATTATTCAGACAAAGATTGATAAAGCCATGGCAAAAGGAGATGAAAAAGAGAGCACGATGGATTCATGCATTGCTTCTAAACTTTCAGACATAGGAGACACGGATCTAGGCCCAGAACCTCTTTCTGATTTGATTGACAGATCCAGTGGAAAGACTTCACTCATGCGTGCGGTCAAAAGTAGTGGAATTATTCGAGCTGCAGCTTTCCCGTGTACAGCCCAATTGCCAGAGTTTGTGATGGAGTGTGCTAGATCTTATCATCCTTCATCCAGATCAGTGCGTGATGTTGCGGGAAAGACAATAATTTGTTTGGATGCGGAATTCTTCGATTATTGTTTGAAGATTCCAGTACGAAAGGTGGTGACTTCTATTAGCATTCAGGATGCTGACAGTAGGTGGGAAAAGCATAGAGCTGATTGTGTGAGCATCATGAATAGCCGGTTCATGAAGAAGCCTAGATCCCCTTCCAAGTTCCCGAGAACTCTTCCACGATCCAATTTGGTGCAGGAGGCGGATGATATTGTCAAATTGCTATGCAGGTTGAATGGTGAAGCGAATGCCTACACTTTCCGGACATGGATGTATGCTTTCATCAGGACCATTGAAATCAACAAGGTTGATTCTATAATCAATTGGTCAGAAATTATTAGCAGCAACATCGGTGAGCAACTGCGGAGCGTGAAGCGTACCTTCAGCTTCAAGATGACTTCATACTTGGTGTATGCTGCAACTTCACAGGGTGTCTTTTCCAAGCTGGATAGATGTGGTATTCTTTCGAGGATCCCATTTTGAGTGCTACCCCGACTACTGTACTGCGTGCGAGAAGGACTTCAAAGTGATCAACGATGGTTTCTTCTACGATTTCATCTGCAAGTTAGACAAAGACTTGAAGACTCACAGGGTAAGCAAGGAAGCATGGGAAGCAGTGTCCAAGATTGGCAGTGTATTCATCCAGTTTGCAGATTTCACATACCTCGAGTTACGAGCTTTTCAGGTGAACCAACAAAGATGCCAAGTACCCAGTGATGATTGATTGCCATGGAGTGAGCGGTGCAACTTGTGGAGTTACATGACCTTCAGTCGAAGCGGCACAAGTCTACGGGCTTCTTTCCACTCACTGTGGGATATTACAGTTGCATCAGCATTCACGGAGCTCGAGGAATGGAAGCACAAATGTTGTCCGAGTATGAGCAAGAGTTCTTCCTGCGGCTTAATTTCGATCCATTTGGAATAGCCGGGAAGACAATCTCCCAGAGTACGCACATGTGCCTTCGTTAGAAGATTTACGGATGAAGTGCGAAGTGAGTACGAGGTCGAAAGAAAGATTTCAGCGGTGTCGTGCAAAGCAAGTATTTGACTTTGGACTAGCGCGGATACTGCGGATCTTAAAGATGATGGGAACGTGGTACTTGACACTTACCATCAAATGGGAGGAGATAAAGCTCTCTACCGCAGGATAGATGGCGAGTGCGGCCTGACACAATAGAAGAAAGATCTGGAGCTGTGTTGGTGAGTACTTCGAGTTGGTTGCTAACGAAGGGATACTGCCTTGATGAAGTATTGATGAACCAAATCACGGGCAACTTCGGCACAGGAGATTCCCTCAAGCGAAAGCATGAAGTAGAGAGAGCGAGAAGGTCGAGAAGTTGAAAGTACGCAGAGGATCTCAAGAGAAAGAGAAGACCACTTCTACGACCATAGCTTTGACTCCGACTTCTCCAGTACCTAAAGGATCACCAACTATTGCACCACAGCAGCAGGATGCTTCCATGCCTTCATTAAAACCAGCAACGTTCATCTTCTCTCCGCAGCCACTTCGTTCAGCACCCGTTCCAGAGGAGATGTTGAAGCTGCAGATGACGGAGTTCGAAAGAGCTTTGTCCTTGGATGTTTCAGAGGATGGCAGCCATGATACTGTGGCACTTTCTGATGGAGAGGATGCAGAGCGGGAAATGGTAGTGCACTCAGCGACTTCTCACTCTCCGAGAAGTAATTTCTCGGAATGGTTAGCTTTGCAGTTGGTTCCGGAAGCAAGAGTAGAGATGAACTTAGAGGAACATGACTTGCAGCTACTTCAGGATCTGAGCAGAAGAGACAGAAGGCCTAAAGTTGCTAAAGCAACTTCTAGGTTGATCATCGAGGATTCGGGAGAGAAGTTTGCTGAGATATCAATCCCGGCGGAAGGAAAGGTAGAAGAGGAACTCACGGCAGAAGATGTGACGGTGACCAAAATACCACTCGGTCAAGCTACCCTTTGAAGGATTGAAGCAGGACACGAGGCGTTCTTTGGATGCTTTGTTCCTTAGGCTTGGCGGTGAAAGGCGGAGAAAGAAGAGCTGCGAGAAGCAAATATCTCAATTATGTGAGATCATAGCTAAGGTTGCTAAACCTTCCGTTCAAAGCCCATTTCAGCAGGTGAGTGATCATCTTATGCGGGAAATGGAAGATGCAACAATCAAGTAAAGGCTATTGTGAATGGAAGGATCGATTATTCGTCAAGCACGTGCTGACTTGGGAAGTGCCCGACCCGCTAAAGGTTATGAGCGATGCAGAAAATCAACTAAAGCAATGGCGATAGAAAGCATAGAAGGAATGAATACGATTGCGAGAGAGTAACCTGAGTATTTTGGCGAGATCAACAAGCTGTAGGAGATGTATTGGTTGCAGAACAAATTGTGCCGGATGGATCAGTCGAGAAGGGGAAGCAGCTAGAGTTTGCAGTATCTTTCCGTTTGGAGATCTGCAGAGTTTTGCTGAAGAGGATGCAGGCGCTTGAGAGTAGAACATCAGATTTGCCGGACAGCATTATTTCTTTCACCGAGAAAGAGTGGATGGATGTATTACTTCATACGTGCGGATTGTTTCTAACGAGGTGCATAATTCCTGGAGGGTTCTCTTTTGATGGTGCAAAAGAGGATTGATAAAGCCACCAAGCCTTTCACGATGAACTCTATCAGTAGGCTGGTGACACTGCAGGCAGACATTGCGAGATTTGGGCCAAGTTTGGAAGAAGTGGAAGCATGCAGCAAAGTGTTGAATGAAGGATTGCTGCGGTCGGGACGAGAAAAGGAAGCGATGGCTAAAAGCAGATGGAAAGATCTTTGAATTATATGTTCGACAAGTATATCAGATATCAGAACAAGAAGAAGATGTAGATGTTACAGCTGGCATGACTTCTTCTATTTTCTATGTTCCCGGATGAAATTGTAAACTTCTAAGTTATTGGTTTTGCAACCATTACTTGAAGTCATGTGGAACCTTTCTATTAGTTAAGTGATACATGTGTCACTTAAGAAGAAGTTAGTTGAGGATGATTGTCAAATGTCATCTTTACTTGTTGTTCATACTTTAGTTCAGTTTGAGTCTTCTATTTGTACTTTCCCTCCTACATTCTATAAGTAGGAGAAGAACCTACGGGTTAATCATCGATCAGAATTTGTAAGAAGCAATCTTGTGTTCTAGACTTTGTGCTGAACCCCTGAGAGCCACTTGTTGCAGAGGAATACAAAGAAGCAGGTTTCCGGAGAACTTTGTGTCACGGCGTACTGTGTTTCTTGCTTTTAAATCTTAGATCTTTAAAGTAAACTTTGTGTTATTTTAGATCTGGATCTAGAACTGCCTTTGCTTTAGAATTCTGTGTGTTCAAATCTATTAAGTTTCTTCTATGTGCATGCAATTAGCTCTGCTATCTACTAATTGGGATGCACATCTTCCTTATTTCTTCTCTGTAATTCCTCTACTTCCTTCTTCTATAATTTTCCTTTCTTAAACAGCTGCTTACTTGCTGCAGAACTTCTTAGTTATGGTTCATGAACTAAGTGGTTAAAGTAAAACCCCTGATAGATAAAAACACATTTATATTGACAAATCGACATGGGAGCCTCACCGGTTAAATGAGGAGATTTATCTCATGATCGCTAGGTTTGATGCTATGCGAAAATCTAGCCAACAACTTCTCACTAAACTCCCTATATGACCGTAGTAAGTCATGTCTCTGTGTGATAAGCCCATGGTGCCACCAATCATATGCCACCCCCTCTAAGTGAAGAGTAGCAAACTGAATAGCCTCTTGTTCCTGCATAGGTTTGAGAGTGAGGTATGTATCAAGCTTGTGAATCCATGCCCTGGCACTAGTCTTTCCACTGCCATCGAAGGTGGAAAGGGTCACCTTATTGGTAACCCGCTTGATTCTCTGTTTTGTTGGGTCCTGAGCCCTGTGTGCTTGCCTAGCTTTCAAGCTCTCCCTTTTCTGCATACAATACTGGTGGAGGGGAAAGGCGTTCCGCACCTCTTCTGGTAGTGCTCTCCACTCATCATGAGCTACCATTACATTATCTTGAAAGGCTATGTCTTCAAGTGGGTCCTCAACTAATGGCGGCTCCTCCCTTGGTAGGAATCTAGGCTGCATAGGTCGATCTGCAGATCCTCGTGGATCTTCTTTCCTCTCGTATGTCTCCTATCTCGCGGAGGGGAACCTCTTACGCTGCCCATACTCGTAGGAACCCGCCGTGCCTTCGGTGAAATTGTTGGTATGGATGCAGATCTTTCCCTTCTATCATGCCGATTTCTTGCCCTATCCATAGTCAAATTCTCCATCAGCTGTCTCATGGTCTGAATCATTTCCTGATGGGAATCGATCATTCCGCTAAAAAGGGCATCCGGATCAGGCCGCTCACGCCGTGGAGGAGTGTGTGCTCCTTCTCCTCTATCCATGATACCTTCAATATTCAGACGTGCCTGACTCCTAGTATAATATCGGTGTGGCCCAACTTCTGTAGGCTGCATAAAACAATTCCAAACAGACCCTCCAGGTGGGAGGATTGATGCTCTGATACCACTGAAAGATCCCTAGATGGATCTTCCTTACACTATACTGATTTTTAATCAATCAAAAACAGCAAATACAGATTTCTGTGTATTTTATATCAAGTTCCTAGTGCAGATCTGGAAAGTGCGACTAGGGTTAAAGCAAAACGTCAATGTAAAACACGCCCAATAAAACTATTCTCTGATTTCTAATGACTGCCCAGATTTTTAGGGCTGAATTACACAGAAAACTGAACTTATCACAAACTGGAATAGCCCAGAAAATCAGATCTGAGATCTGTTAAAATTCAGATTAAAGAAAGACCTTCAAATGTACCTCGAAATGATAAAAGTACAGCAATCAGTCTACAGTCTGATGACAAACATTTGACAAATATCTTGGATAAAAATACCTCGAACATGCTGCCAAAACTGCTTACAATGGACTGATCCAACTGCTGGTTGCAAATCACTGGAAAACACCTTCAAATCCCTTTACCCACACGGCTGAACTGACCTTGGAAGTCTGATGAAGAACACTAGGAATTTTTGAGTGAAATCCCCTCTCAATCTCCCGGGGTTTTTGTCCGCAAGAGATAAATTCACAAGGGTTTTCGCCTTGGAATTTCCAAGTAAAAGCTCGAGCTCTTAGAAATGCAAAGATGATAATAAAAATTTGGATGTTCTCTCTACAAGTCGACTTGTTTATTTAAAGGGAGATCAGCCAACCACCACCCTCAAATCAGCCAATCAAATTGTTTCATTCCCCCGTCTGGGCGCATTTTCCCTTTTGGGCTAATTGGCACATTTTCCAAAAAAATGACTCCTAAGGTAAGTCGCACTTTCTCTTTTCTAATACAATTACTTTTAATTGTATTTTTGACATTTTAATTCATTATTATACTTTATTATTTATTATGTGCTTTTTTCATGATATTATTATTTTTGAAACAATAGCACATTATAATAAAATAATAAAGATAAGTCACCCTAAAACTTCCTTTGGCCGTCGGGTAGACATAAAGGGCCAAAGGTCTTCGCCTGTGCTCACGCGGGCGAGGGGACATTACACAATGTGACGAACTCTTTTCCAAAGTTGTTATGGGATGTGTTCATACACTACTGACTTGTCGTGTACATAATGCTTTGGAAGGGTTAACGAGCTCATGTGAAGCTTCCATGCTACATTGTTGGCGGTGTTGCCTAGGTTCAAGCTCAAAGGTTTTCGTGTGATGTTCATTTTGGATCCATTGTGGATGATAAGTATAGATGTGTAGAAAACCAACATTCCTTCTTCCATTGCCTAGTTTGGATTTGGGGAGATCATTAGATAATTTCTCATCGAGGACCACCTTTCTGCATAAAGATTTGTCATCCTTTGTTTGTGTATGTGTACCCAAAAAATAAAAGCCTTGGGAAAAAAATTAAAAGATTATGAGATGTGAAGAGGTACCACCATATCGTCGAGGTAATAACAAGTGCCCGTGAAGAGGAGATAATTGGCGGTGAGAGAGAACATCCAAGATAGATGGGAAGGCTTGACAATAGGCGTGTGGAAAATGTTGCATCGATTGAAAACGTGGCATCCAAAGTGTCAACGAGAGTCGAAACTGCACCCAAGTATCCCAAATATTATGGTGTGGTGACCGAGACCAATAGTGCTAGGAGAACATGGGCATAGACCAACCATTCCAAACAAAGAAAGGATTGCAAGTTCAAAGACATTGTAAGCTAGGTAACGCTAGTCTTAACAAAGAGGGAAATGCCACCAAGAAAACAAAATCATAGAAAAAGAGATGGAAAATTATTGATGAGAAGTGAAGTTAGTCAATAAGAGGATTGAAAGTTACTAACCTCTATAAATACATGTGTATACTGCCCCTCAAAATAGCAATATCTTTATTAAAAACAACTGACTCAACTTAAGTTTCAAACTATGTACTCAATCCCAGAATGGTTGCTACAACTTTGCTATTTTTAGAGAGCAACTCCCTGAATCCTCTCAATTGCTTGACTTTTCTCACACGAAACCAACACCTATATTCTCTCTCGTAAAGCAACTCCTTACACTTTCTCAAGTAATTGGAGTGATGTAACAATTGGACCAGGCAAATGTCCCTTCGTTTCATCTCTTGCATCGTTTCTCCCTCGAAAAAAACAAATTGAACCTCCTAGTTCAAAGCCATGCTTTTCTTCCCTTGTGATCCACCTCCACAAAAATATGTTCTTTGGTTCCTTGTCTTTAACAAATATTTGTACTTTCTTACTTGCCATTTTTCTTCCTCAGTTCTTACGATGACCCTAGAGCCTTCTAATGTTTGCATTCACATTTTCTTTTCATTGAGCTGCTTGACACCTCCTCATCATGCTCATTCACTTCCCACTTTTATTGGTCATCTTCAAAATGGCTTTCTCTTTCTCTTCTTCAATACCTACACACATACCAATCAAAGCATTAAAAATTGAAGCTATGGGACTCAAAAGTCCCTACAAGTACCTCCTTCAATGGCACCTCTACTTTATTTTCGTCCATCACTTCAAATGTATGAGCCAATATCAAAATCAGCGGCTCAAACTCCTCCATATGCCACTTAGGCATGTTTTCTAACTCTCCTTTGCACCTACTTACTTCATTTCTCGCTGCATGATGAATATTCAAGAGCCTGTCCTCTTCAACCTCATCAACTCTTGTGGCAATATCAACCTGTTGCCACCTTACTGCTGCTGCAACCTCCTTTGGCATGCTCTTACCCTTATGCCATTCACATGGTCTCTTCTTCTTTATCCTCATTTATGAGGATCTCTCTCTTCTTGTGTCCTCTGCAGTTTATTCAAATGACTGCTCCCAAGTTTAAATGTGGCCACCTCTTCTCCACTCTCCTCTACTGTTGTTGCTGTATATGGGTTGACAAAAATAATTTTACGGGAAATAAGAATTCCCATTGGCACCTTCACCAATGTTGATTCAGCTGCATGCTCTTGCTTTTCTTCGCATTTAGGAGCTGAAACTAATATCAGTTGCCTCTCCCATTGCTCTTCTTGTAGCTGCTTGTTGCTCCTGCCCTTCATCTCTATTGGCATCAAATGCATGCAGTGTGCAAATGGATTTGCACTCCTCTCCTTGCTACAAATCCAGCTTTGACGCATAAGATCTCTTCCTCTTCTTTTTGCTTCTCACATTCACCATCTTGCTCTACAAAAGCAATCGTTGCAACATGCTGAACATATTCAGCTTCGCCGTCTCCAGGCATGAAATCCATTGTCAATGGATGTCCTTCTGCTGTTTTTTCAACAACAGAAAACTCTCCTTCCACAGGAAATTCTTTCATCTCTTGAAAGGTCTTCTTGATCCAAGAAATGCTCTTTCTCTTTATCCTAGCTATGCATGGTGTGAGCCATTCCATTTTTCTCCTCTCCTTTTATGCTCTAGGATGTTGAGAAATCTCTGTTCTTACAACCATCTCCTTCAAGTCTCTGATGACCTTCATAATTTTTTTCTTCTGCTTATTCATTCTTTGTTACTCCATCTCTTTTTCCTCCTCCTCTGTATGCCAAAACCTCAAGGCTGAAACTCTCTTTCTTTGAAGATACTTTTCCACCCTTCTATCAATTTCTTCAATCATTCTCAACTGCTGTCCAAATTCCATCTCTTCACCCATAGCCACAACCATCGCTCTTCTCTGAGCTATTCTATGATATCCTCAAAAACAGCTAAGGCTATCCCACAAGGTCTCTACTCCCAGCGTCTTTGGGTGCTTTGATACCAACTGATGCAAATCAAAATAACTGCACACAAATTTCACTTACAGCAACTCAGTAGTCAGAAGTTACAGATTTAATGTCTAGGCAGCAAACTGCAAGAGATAGCAATTTATTTTTTAAAACAGTTAACAGAAAAAAAAGCAATGGTAGCGTTCAGCAGCAAAAGAGGAGACTAAATTTCTATTGTTGCTAACCTCTAAGAATGCATGCATATACTGCCTCAGTATCTTTATTAACTACAAATAACTCAACTGAAGCTTGCAACTGTACTTAATCCCTAAATGGTTGTTACAACTATACCATTTTTAGGAGAGCAACTCCAAATTCTCTCAACTGCTCTTGATATTTCTCACACAGCAACAACTCCCTACACTTTCTCAAGTACTTGGAGTGATGTAATGATTGGACCCACAAAATGTCCCTTTGTTTCAGATCATGCATCACAGAGGCACTGAATCATGCAATGCTTTACAACAAAAGAGAATTTAAAATTCCTTAGTATGTATGCACATGCATCTACAGAAATTAATATAAGTGTAACTCAGTCAAACACCTTATATAGCAGATGGCTCGAGTCTTAACATAGGTGTAAAGTCCATTACTTGAATGCTAGCAAGATATCAACTCCAGAAGATCAGTTATACCCACTAAAGATAAGTCCCAAATTCTTGAACAAGTTTGCCATAGCAATTAAAATATAATGTATTTTTCTAGAAGATAGTGGGATATTAATGTATGTCCAAATATGTATGTATTCATGAAATCTCCTTTAGTTGGCCAAGAAGGCCCCTATTTTGGTGTGGAACTAGCTTCTTCTGTCCTCATTTAAGGTCACTCATATGATATATCTACTCCTTTGGTCACCCGTCTCTGAGATTGGCACCAACTTCTTTTTGAGAGTTGCTTTTTCCCTTAATTTTCTTCAATAATGTATTCTTTTGAAGAATTAGACTTCTATTAAATTACAAGGGATTTTTTTCAAATATCTTATGTATTGTTTGGGGGCCGTACATACCCTACTCCCTCTAGATTTGAACCTTTTCCATGGAATACACACACCTTCACCGTCAATCCCACTTAAACTGTACCAAATTAAGGAGTTCATATACGTATATGAGTATGTGTAAATTATGAGTTTGTTGTCTAGAACGGATTTGTCTGATAATTGGCCTTGTAACTATGACATTTTTCCGTAACCCATTTAGAAACATAGGGCACAAAAAACATCAGAAAGTTGGAGTTTTTGGTGGAGGAACCAATAGAGTTTGAGGGACATCTTTGACCTTATGGCTTCAACCACTGCCTCTCTCTATTTTGTAGCTCTTTTTAAATATTCAATTTGTGCTAGAGATGCTTTAGGCACCCTCTAGCCTTCTTTCTTTGTATCACATAATCAATATTTCTACTGGAGATTCATTAGGCTCTTCTCTCATTGTATTCTCACACCTGCTTCCTACAGTCTCATTGACTAGTTTTGGTTGTCTATGGACATTACTTAAATTTTCATTTCATTTTTAATTCACTCCTCAGTGAATATGATGATGAATGCACTAAACTGAAGAATGGCTCCCATCACCCATAGCTTCTGGCCACACCAACTGTCCTCTCTCCCACTTTCTTCCCAGTTCCCTTAGCTATTCTGATCACACCTGGATCTGCTATGTGTCGGACTCGTGCCTTTTTCTCCTCCTTCATGTCTTCTGCAGCAAAAACAGTGCCTTCGCCCTTTCTCTCATGTCATTTCTTTGCCTTCTTTGGGCATTCCTCTTGCAGCCACCCCTATTTGCTGCAGTGGGGTCGCTCTGCAGATCTGGCCTTCTAATGCTTGTCAGGGCCATCTCTTCTCTGCTTCCAAGGTGGGTGTTGCAGGCAGCTTTTCTCTGGCCTGTCGACCCTTTCTTTTGGGTCTTTCTTGGGACATTTTCTGCCTCTTCTCTCTCTATGGCACATAGGTGCTGCAGTGCACCCCTTCTTTGGGCTGTTTAACTTGTATCTGCTTTTTTGCTGTTCCAAACCTCCAGCTTCTCCTGCTGCTTCAGGCTCTCCTTGGCACCTTGGCCCTTTCAAAACCAGCCCTTGTTCCCCTGTCTGGGATTTGTGTGGTTGCACATGTGCTCTCATTTGGGGATTCTTCTTGGTTCAAGTTGCAATGGTGAAATCTTTTTGTTTTGAATCTGTAGTGATACGGGCAATGCATATAAACATGGCTTTCCTCCACTGTGCTCCCTTGGGCTTGGATTTTGAAGCCGCACTGAGTAGTCTGTTCCTCCTCTTTGCTTCTCTGTAAGCCTTTTCTTTCATGGTCTGGCTTCTTCCTGTAGATGAAGCTGCATTGGTAAGGCTTCTCTTCTTCCCTTTCCCTTTTGTTGGGATTTGGTTCTCGAAGGATTCTGGGTTATTTCAAAGGGCTGAATTGAGGGCTTTCCTTTTCTTCTCATCAGTTTCTCCAAGGTTTTGGTGCTCTCTGTGGTTCTTTATTTTCATGTGCCTGATGCTTCATGAGGGTGAAGCTGCAAAGTGTAGACTTCTCTTTCTACTTCCTTCACTCTTTGCTGGGCCTTGGCTTCTGGAATTTGTTGGGCTGTATTTGGAGGGCTGCACTGAAGCCATTTTCCTTTCATCCAGCTGGCCCTCGGTGCTTGTGGTGTGTGGGCTCGTGTTTGTTGGCAGATTACTATTCCTTGGATCCCTTTTGAGCTGTTTACCTTCTCTTTCTGAGTGAGACTCCCATTCCCTCTTCTCTTCTGGCCTGCTTCCTTTCTTCTATGGGGCTGCTTTATCTGTTGCAGCATGTCATTTGCAGTCAGCAGATATTGCCCTGAGTTTTTCTATCTTCCTGGAACATGGCTCAAGGGGATCCAAGTTAGAGTATCTACTGATTTGAGCTCATATCCCCCTTTGAAGATGGCTCTGTCTCTTCTAGTCTGGGTGAGGTCCATCTAAAAAGGCGGTTTCTTCCATCTACTTTGTGGTGCTTTTATTTTGATGGGGTGTTTTGCAGCTTCTGCCAGCACTCTTTCTATCTCAGCTGGTCTTGTTCCTAGAGGTGTTTGGGACGTGTTTGTGTCTTAGCACTTCTGCTTTGCTTTTGGGGCCCGTTATCTGTGTTCAGGGCCTGATTTTGTAGATATCTAGTTTGCCAGTTAATGGGAAGCTATGCAGTTTCTCCTGGAGCATTTTTTTGCTGGCTTCTTCATGGGTCTAAACATTAATTACTTCACTGTTTCAGGAAATACATGTGCTGATCTGTTAATAGGCTGTGTATCTCTCTCTCTCCTTTCATCTCCTCTCCTCTCTCGTTCTTTTGAAGAAAATTAAACAAGAAAATGAATCTAAATTGTGAAGAACCATATGCAAATTAGGGAAGAACATTTCAGCCTGTATTAAAATCAGTGATGTAATATTAATGGGAGATTTCAATGCCGGAACAGCAAATAGGTAAGCTAACACCCTAAGGGACAGCAGAGACACAGACGACAACCCGTTATGGCTAGAGGAAGAGGAAGGTAGTAGGTGGGAAAGGAAATCAGAAGATGGGCAGAAGAAGATAATGTACTTTGGGGAAGAACTTCTAGGGTTCAACAGCATATGCAATCTTCTTATATGCAATGGCATGAGGGCATGGCCAAAATAAGGGGGGTACATTTGTACAACTTACAACGGGCAAGGCATGGTAGATTACATCATTTACTCTCATGAGTTGATTCAAAAGATTGCAGAGATAGAAATCAGGGAATCACCAATTGATCTTAATCCGATCACAACCCTATATACTTAAAAATCAGCATGCCAAGGTCCAAGCATCACCAAGAACATATCCAAGACAATCAAAAGGAAAACAAGGGAAAGGGAACATAAGCATGACACAAGAAAATCAGGAAACTTTTAGAACAATTTTGAAAGTCAGCTTACAGGGGGTAGACAAGAGACAATACAGGTCTCATAGGAGTCACATAAACAGTAGCAAGTTAATGGACGCAATACAAGAAGCACTTAAAAAATGTAAGAGATCTAAACTGAGTAAGGATAGAAAGTCAGCTGTTCAGCAAATGCACGGTTTGACAAAGAATGCAAGGCAGCAAAGAAGCACTTTAAGGAAGTAGGAAATAAGGCAAATAAAAAACATACATGCAATTGGTGAATACAAAAAGGAAGAACACATGAAAATAAGGCAAGAAGAGTTGATATGGCTTGGGAAACGTGACCCTAAATGTTTTTGGAAAGAGCTACAAACAAGTAAAAAGCAAACAAATAATAATATCACTCCAGTGTAGTGGCTAGAGTATGTGAAACGACTGTATGAACGTGGAGAAGGTAATGGTAGACCCCCAGTAATCAACACACAGGAAAAAAATTACCACAAAGGAGGTTAAAAAGGCATTAGAAGGCTTGTAAGCAGTAAGGAATGAGATATGGATAGGTAACAGGATAAATATTTAAAATGGGGGATCAATATTTTCACACCCTGCATAAGAGACATCTTCAACAACTTTGCTCGAGAAGGTTTCCCATCCAAGTTCACCACTATCTAGTCATGCCTCTTTTCAAAAACGGAGAGGTCAACAACCCATCCAACTATAGAACTATTATGGTAAACCATCTCATGGCAAAGCTGTTTGGAAGCATGTTTGAGCGCAAAATCAGCAAGTGGGCTGAAAAATAGGGAAAGAAAGCAAAAGGGCAAGCAGGTTCAGACAAAATCCTTCAACAATATATTATTGCATCACTCTCAGGTATTTAATTGAAAAAGTATGGGATGAAAAAGGAGAGGTCTTATGCTGTTTCATTGACTTCAGTAAAGCGTTTGACCCGATTCCTAGAGACAAGCTATGGGGCTGGATGGAGAAACTTGGAGTTCCAGAAGAATACAAGGAACCAGTTCATTGGCTATATGAGCAGGTTAGAACCAAGATCAGAATGCATACAGGTTTATCAAAAAGCTTTATCAATGACATAGAAGTTAAACAAGGATGTCCTTTATCACCCACCATATTTGGTCTCTATATTGACAAATTGGAAGAATGGATAGATAGACTAGGGGGTGGTGGAGTCCACATAGTTAGACATGTGATAAACTCCTATATGCAGATGATCTTATTTTGACCGCAACAGAAACTCAAAGCCTAAGAGACCATGTGAAAGCCTTAGAGCTTTTTTGCAAAGAGGTCGGGATGCAAGTTAATACTAGCAAAACTAAGATTGTGATCTACTCACATCGAAAAGAAACAAAACATATAAGCTTCACATTCGAGGAAAGCCCACTAGAGATAGTTTTAGAATAGAAGTACTTAAAGCTTGATTTCACTAACATACTCAATTGGGAAATATGCATAGCAAAGAGAATCCAATGAGGGTGGAGAGCATTGTGCTGTCTTCAAAACAAGAGCAAGGAGGCTGATTTGTGGGATTGGAAGACTGCAGAGTCCTGTTTAGGCTACTAGTGGTTCCAGTGGTAATCTACGTATGTGAAGTTTGGGCCAGCAGTATGTCCGGTCTAAAGTGAAGGCAAATTGAGAGAATCCAAAAGCGTTTAATCACAAGTATCTTTTAAGATTAAAGCATCAGTCACATACGAGATAAACCTAGCAGAAACAGATACTTTCCCAATAGAAGTTGCCACTATGATTCGTCTCCTAGGCTATATAAAGAAAGTAGTGGCTATGAAGGAGGATAGGTGGCCAAAGGCAGTAATAAAAGAAGAGTTGAACAAAAGAAAGAGGATGTGGATGAAACAAAACAAAATATGGATGGATAAGTGTGATATTAACATACATGAATGCCCAACAACCAATCAAGAGATAAAGAACTATGTGAGGGAAAAGTTTAAGCTAGGCATGTGGACAAAGCAAATAGGGAGGAAAAAGCAATACTACATGATTGAGTTCAACCCCACTTATGAGCATGACCAAAAACCTACATAGGGGCAAAAATCAAATGGAGAATGAAGATGCTCATAGCTCAATTGACAACGAGATTACACCAACTCCGTTGTGAGACGGGGAGGTAGGTAGAAGATCTCAAACAAAAAGTAGGAAGAGAGGATGTTTTTTTGCACATCAGGTAGGGTTGAGATAGAATGGCACTATATCATAGAGTGCTCCACATATAACGACATCCAGGCTAGATACTTGAACAGCCTACAGGGAGTGTCTATGTCCAATATATTGAAACAGAAAGCATTGGTAAAAACAGAGAATTTCTAACCAAGATCCATAGTAGGAGATTGAACCTTCAGAGACAGAACAGTGACAGGGTTTTGAACTAGAGTCTAGCTGCTAAATTCTTCCCTTTTTCGTTGGCATCTTCACTCCTTGATTATGCTGTTGATTTTGGGGTCCCATAGACTGCTTTGGTCTTGTGGACGTTATTAAAAGTTCTATCTTTTCTCTTATTTCATTGTTCCTCCAAATTTCTCAAGGGTGTGGGCCCGATAGAATCTCACAATTTACCAATCAGAGGAAAAAATAGATGAATGCACTTATACAAAGTACTGAAAGTTGCATAAAATTTGAGCAAGGTAGATCTTTAATAAAAATAAGTTTTCAGAAAGCAAAACATGCAATACAATAAAACTCCTGCTTGCAAGAACTTACAGGTACAGCTCTGAAGCCCTTCCCACCAAATCCACCGCCGACTCTTCTTGTTATAACGCGCACATTATGAATAGGAATGCCTAAACACTTTGCAATACATGTTTGTAAAATATTCGGGTTCTGGCTTGAGCTGTAGACTACCATGCACTCATCTTCATCCGGTATAGCTAACGCAGTCTGCGTCTCTAAATAGAAATAATATTGAGATCCAATTCTGACCTGTTGAAACAACTGTTCAAGTTACATATGATTTATAAGATTTATTCTACCTGTATTGTAAGGGGCCTCTGCTTATTTTCCCTGTCATAGACCTTAAAATTTAAATATTTTGTAAAAATCACCTCGGCAGATTCAATCCTATGGTCTGCTTTCGACATTCCTTTTGCAAAATCTCCTACGGGCTTTGGAGCCCACCATTCTGGAACTTCAAAGAAACTCTTTTTTTCACTCGCATCTTCCACAGAGAGAATAGGAGGACCTAATGTCTCACAATCATAGTCTACACTCACTATATCAGCTGCCCTTTTGGCATCGTGCCAAGTTTTTGCAACCTAACAAAATGCAAGCAAAAACTGTAAACTTTTACGGCAAAACTGTAAATCAAATGTCCAAAAACGGAAATAATGTTTACAATTCCACAAACAAATCCTTTTAATGTATTACCATAAGACCTATCGGCTGACCAACCCACTCCACAGTATCTTCAGCAAACAGAATTTCTCCACCAAAGAACGCTTCAACACCTAAATTTCTTCCTTGCTTAGGAATATCAGTAGAAGATATATAGGAAACCACACTTGGAGATTCCAATGCTTGTTTTACGTCAACCTTATTAATTAATGCCAAAGCCTTTTTGCTGAGAACAAATGCCCCGTATAAGCAATTTTCTGGAGCAGGAATGTCATCTACATATACAGCTTCCCCTGCGCATTGTCACGCACCTCCATTAAATCGTTAATTCGATTAGGACAGAGAGATGCAAATATTGTAAAATTTAAGTCATGGGACATCAAGATACCAATTATCTCGTGCATTGCCTATCAAATTTATACCATCCACTCTACATATCATACAAATTTCGGCTGAAAAAACAGGTTACTTTAATTTGTCAACTATATGTTATTTTCCTCATCTAAACTCCAATTTGAAGCAATAGGGCAGTGAAAATGAATTATTAATTTTCTGAATCATGGAATGCATGAAGGATCCTGCTCCTTAAAACACGACACGCCGAGTGGGATTTGAACTCAGCAATTAGCTTGGGTGAATGTCAGTCCACACCAAAATGTTCAATTAGGGGTGTTGAGAGTGACGTATCAATGGAAATGTTATATTAATAATGAATGGTTTTAACAATGTTCCCAATTTATTTATTTATTTAAATTCCCGGTAATTTGAGGTCTCTGTGCTATGTGGTTTATGGTATTGGTTCAAATCTCATGATTTATCCGCATATGAAGTTGATCGGTGGTGCTTGTCTTGTGTTATAGTTTTACTCCTCAAAATGAATGAGGTTGTTCGGTGGCACTCCCCTTGTGTTAGAGCCTCGCTCCTCAAAGCTCGGGGTCATTGGGTATTCGTTGATCCGTTTGGATTACAAAAAAATGAGGGGTTCCATTGGGGCCCTCACCCGTAAATAAGTTATAGATATTACATTACAACAACATGAGAAATAAAAGTGACAGTGCAAGAAATTGTTGGGAAATACGAGTTAGTGCTCCATATTTATATATTGATAAATAATAATTACGTTAGTATTACAACAACTATAACAAATATGTGGTTGTTAAACAATCTCAGGTAATTAGGTCTGTAGGATAATTGTGGGGAGAGTTGTTATGGCTAACTCCTAATTTATATGAGTTTGATAGCTTGTTTATTTGGATCCATTATATTGAATCATACTTATCAGATTATTGTTGTGAATTATTATTGTTATTCTGCAAATCTGGTCCAACAACTTCAATTGGTATCAGAGCTCCGAAGTTAATCCAATAGTCATGAGAGTCGTCTGCAAGTAATGAGACTCTAACATATTGGCATGCATTTGGAGAACGTGGAAAATTTACACGCAGCCATTTGTCATCATTTTTTATTGACTTCAATCCTACATTCTGCATCGACTTGGTCTGCATATCCATGGCATCAATCCATTTGAATCCACATCCTTTCTTGTGGAAGTCTATCACTCGTGCGCCCATTCAAATACTGTGGTAGTTAATGGCATTCAACGTTATTAACAACATTAGCTTGACACCTGGAGTAATTGAAATGGCATTGGAAATTAATATGCGTTGTAGAATATCTAAGGACACCAAGTGACAGTACAGACATGGACTTGCTCTCGGTCTTCTCTGTAGAATCATATATGCCACGTTTGTGCCTTCTTTGACAGTCCCCATATGCATCTCTGTGTCTTGATATCCGTGAGGTTCAAAGTTCAATACAAAGGCTTGTGTCCAATTCTCTCGCCTGCTCAACCACAAGATCATTCTCGCTATGCTAGCGTATTATCGACCCTCATGGAAAGACTTGTTGTGAATTGACACCATATCATCTCACTCGGAGCAGACTGCAATAGAACAAATCATTCTTGCTGGTGCCTATCTTCTCCATGCAACTGATTACCAGTCACATTGGAAGTTGTCATCCCACGATAGGACTGTCACGGCCATCCAAGTCTGCATTCACGCTATTCATACGAGGATTTGATCAAACAGAAGTGAATCTGTTGGCCGCTGCAAGTCCATTTGACCTGAAGGCAATGCGTTGAGGTTATCTCGGTAAAGGGCACACCCCACGATCAAACTAGCTATGACGGCTAGGAGACTAAAGTATCAAGCCCAAGGGGCAACAACAAACTTAACAACAATGCCAGAAAAACATAAAAAAACTAGGCCGCCGCAACAAACATAGGGGCAAGGGGAGGTGGAGGCCCCTTATCCTCCAAGTTACTACCAGGAAGATCGTTGCCATCCGGAAGGGGCGGCCAACCTAAAGCAACTTCTTCATCTTTGTCTTCATTTTGGCTAGGAGAAATAGCAAGAGCCAACCTGGGAACTTTTTGCCAGAGTCCCACCCATCCCTCTGCACATGAGGTGGGGAGTGGTGGTGGGAACCCCAACCACCTATGTGCGCGAGAATGGTGAGGGGACCCCAACCACCGCGATTATGTGGCTACGTCGTTTGCTCGAAGCCGCCACTTGGGAGAGCGATGACGATGAGCTTGGTCTACCGACCAGCCATGGCCACGACGCCCTCTTGAACGAACACTCCCAGAAGGGGAGGTAGGAGGTTCCCGCGCCACAGTGCAAGGAGCGCTGGCCCAATGATCCAGAAGGGTCTGAAGGTGCCACACCTCCAGCTCCACCTTGCGGGCCTAGTCCTGGATCTGTAAGAACACATTTGAGATAAGCATGGCCTTATCATAATGCGAAAGAATACAAGAAACTACGGAATTAGCAAAAACAACATAATTGCGTTCTTTCCATATAAAAAAGGATCTCCACTCTAAAAGTATGCCACACTTGTGCAAAAGCATGGGGAATGGAAATAGAATCCCCTAGCAAAGCATGTTGCCAATGAAATTGAGCTGGTCTAAACGGCCGAAAGAAATCGTGGATCCAAGCCCAAATAGCTTGAGCTTTTGGGCAGTAGAACAGATGTATGAGCATCTCAATGTGCCCACAAAAAGGGCATAGCCGAGGAGCTATCCTATAATGAGCTAATCTACGCCCAAGAGGAAGACCTTGATAAAGCAGACACCAAGCAAAATAAGCTAACTTGGGCTGAATGATGGCTTTCCATACGGTATGAAATCTAGCTTCCCAGGATGACCATCCAGAATTGATGGACCATCTAGAGTTAAGCAAGGCTACCATCGGCAACCTGGGGGTGAGCAGAGCATAACCTTTTCCTGGGGAGTAATTTAAAAAGGGGTATCTGGAAACCATTTCCAATCCTTCCACCAAGGCCTGAGAGAGATGACACCAACTTTGTGAAGCATCTCGGTAGGAATGGAATCAAGAACTTCCTGATAAGACTCTTTGTCAACAAGAAGCAAGTCGAAACTTGGCTTTAGCTTGAGGCCAAGTGAGAAGTAATCTGGTCTGCCTGCAAAAGATGTCTTTAAGAGTGCACAAGCCTCGACGATACAACTTAAGAGCATGAACCCAGGGCACTTGGGCAAGTGACACATCATGAAAATTGATGAGAGGAGACCACCAAATGTTGTGGTCATTAATGGATAGCCCATTTCTGAATCCATCCCCTTCCCAGATTAAAAAGGGTTTGAGAAACTCCCAAGCTTTCCATATGCTTTTGACAACAAAGGTGCCCACAATCTTAATCGGGATTTGATAATGAGTAGGCTATGAAAATCCAGCCCTTGCCAAGTTTTACGCCCCTGTGGGGAGCCTTGACAAATACAATTGTGAATCAACACTTTCCAAGCTTTGTTGCCAGTGCAGGCCCGAATAATCCACTTGGCTGCAAGAGCAGACCCCTGGCGGCAATGTCAGTCAGACCAAGACCTCCAAAATCCCTAGGGAGACAACAATACTCCCAGGAAACTCTGTGAAAGCCTTTGCCAAGGTCCGAGCTAGCCCAAAGGAAATCTCTGAGGAGTTTCTCCAATTTCTTGTAAGAGGCTTTAGCCAGCACCCAACACGAAGAATAATAAACATGTGTGGCTGCCAATATCTTGGAGCAAATCTGAAATTTTCCTGCAAGTGAAAGGGGTTTAGTAATCCAAGTACTCCAATTTCATGGGAAACCCTATCAATAACATATTGCCAAAGTTGACTGGGAGAAGCATCGAAAGCAAAGGGAATGCCCAGAAATTTAAAAATTTCTCCATGCTGGATATACTTCCAGTCAAAATGATTCAGCCAACCAGGTTTAGGGAGAAAAGATTTCAAGCACTGGGTCTTTCTCCATTGGATACTGGAACCTGAAGCTAAACAATACGTGTCCAAACATTGCATGGCATTGTTGATATTCGCTTCCTCCTCCTGAGAGCGTGAGGAAGGAGTCATCTGCAAAATGCCCATTGACAAGCTAAAGGGGAGTCACATAAGGGAGTTGAATACCCTCACAAGCCCTTGATCATGAGCATGGGCAAGGAGGAAACCAAAACCTTCAGTGGCTAGCACATAAAGAGCAGGTGCTAAAGGACAACCTTGTCTGATAGAATGAAAAATCCCAAACTGCTCGGAAGTATGACCATTAATAGATAAAGAGGTCGTGGCATCTGAAAAAAGCATTTTGACAGAGGTGATGAAAACCGAACCAAGCCCAACGCTTCAAGCATCGCAAGAATGAAATGCCATTCAATCCTATCATAGGCTTTTTCAAAGTCAATTTTGACAAAAATGGTTGGTTGTTTAGAGGTTCTTGCCCACTCCATACCTTCCCAGATAGCCAAAATATTATCCAAAATGTACCTGCTTTGTATGAAACTAGTCTGCTTAAGATTGACGATAATGGGAAAAATGGGCCGAAGCCAAGAGCTAAAGCCTTAGCTATGATTTTGTATGAAACATTGAGCAAGGTAATCGGCCGCCAATTGCAGATGAGCTCCGGGTCTCCTGCTTTAGGGATGAACTTTATGTGACCCCGATTAATAAGGGCACCGAGGGACCCTGAGTGGAGAGCCTCGAGGTAGACTTGCAGCAGATCACGACCTACCATGTCCCAAAGGGCTTTGTAAAACTCGCAAGGGAAGCCATCCATTCCAGGAGCTTTATCATTGGCCATAAGGGAAACAACTTCATATAAGTCCTCTAAAGTAAGCAATCTGTCACAGATAACTCTGTGAGCAGTGAAAGCTTGCAAGGAACTACTAAGAGGCATTCAATGAGCACAACTTTTCACTCAGGAGACTCGTCCTATGCTTTGAAAACCTGAACATAGTGCCTAACAAAGGCTTGGACCATCTGAGGAGTGTCTGAAATCCGAACACCAACATCAACAATGGCAGAAATTTTTGGTTCATGTGTTTGGCCTTGAGCCGCTGGTAAAACTCTTTGGTGTTACGGTCTCCAATTTTAAGCCAGTGGAGCCGAGCCTTAATCTGAGCACCCTAAGTTATGTAGTCATCAACAATGTGGATTTTTTTCCGCAGTTTTTCCACTTGGAGTTGCAGAGCAACATTGAAAGGAGCCTATTCGAGCGCCACCGTCGAGCGGCTCACTCGATGGAGGTGGTGGAATAGGCCCGCCACCGGAATTTAGTGAGCTGAACACCATACATCCTAGAGGAATTTAGTGAGCTGAATTATAACGTCTTTCCACCAACTTATCCAACCCACCTTACCAAGAGGGCGAGGTGCAAGGTTCCAAATTTGGTGGATGTGTGCCAAAGTTGGGTCATGATGCAGTAAAGCAATATTTAAATAAAACTGTGTCTTTTTAATTTTTGGCAGTTGAAAAGTCCATTCAATCCAGAACCGAATCGGAATGTGGTCGAAAGAACAATCGAAGAAAGCTTCCACCGGAAGAGAGTAACAACTAGAAAATTTAAAGAAAGGTGAATGAGATCATGACATGATCTAGCCTTTTAAAAACTCGATCTTGGCCATTTCTAAGATTAGACCAAGTGTACCATGGCAGCGTGTTGGTGTGACGTGAATAATTAGGGTCATAAAACCCAAATTTATTACGCATGTAAAACCAAGCTTCCCTTTCACCAGTTGGCCATCTCATGGGTAGAAGGCCCATTTTGTCTTTGGGATGCTCAACCATATTAAAATCCCCATTGATTAACCAAGTGTGCATTTGGAAGGTCGTCAGCCACCCACCGCCAAAGTGACGTCCTTTCTAGACGCGTCATTGGGTGCATAAACATTAATAATCCCAAAGGAGAGATTTTCAATATTGAATAGCACCCAGAGAATACGGTTGTCAGGGTCACATCCATGATTGACATAATGCGGCCGCCACTTCGGAGAAATAAATGTGATCATTCCACCTCTGCTAGTTCAGCATGGTTGCTAGGGATAGCTAAATTGTCTGGCCAAATAGTCTTGGCGACATAATCAAGCAAAAAACATGTAACTTTGATTTCCTGTAAACACAAAATATCCATATCCGGGAAGCTTTTCCTAAAATCTCACACTATGTATTTGCGAGTGGAGTCTGTGAGACCCCGAACATTCCATGAGTAGCAATTCATGAGGAAACATTGTCCAGATGCATTTATGAGTCTAGCTCACTCAAACCATCAAGGGCCCCAAAAATTGTTCTGCAAAAACTGTTGTTAGTTAACTATAAAGAAATTAGATAGTTGAGTAGCCCACCCGATTGTTAGGGCTATACTCCCCCTCCTCGTGCTCGCGAGGAGGGCTGCGAGAACGCCGAACCACCTACTTTCGTGGTGAAACCACTTTGTTAGAAACTAGTAATGGTTGAAGACCACTCTCATTCTGCAAAAGAGCAGGCTGAGTGTTTGAGGCCAAAGGAGCCAATTTGCTTGAAGAACCAACCATACTGCTAGCCATAACCTTCGTATGAACCAGAGGCAACTTGGTATCCGAAGGTTGCTTTGCAGCTGAGCTGGAGGCATTTGGAAGTGTCTTTCTAGCTTGAATAGCTGAACCAGGTTGCAAAGGCCCGACAAGAGTGGCTTTGTTCTTGTTGGCTCTTTGGCCACCCACTGTGTGTCAACCCTCCTCTTCAGGTTGAGGGTGAGGATCGCCAAGTGGCTTTGAAGTGGCTCGGCGAGCGCCAACAAGGGACAATCCCAAATTTTATGCTCAGAAGATTGACATGGAAACAAGTATTCGGAAGATTGATGTATACCACCTTCTGAGTGAAATACACATCACCAACCTAGATGGCAATGGACTCTTTCAGGTCCTTCGAAAGATCCAGTTCTATGCAAACCCTCTTCTGCATGGACGAGCTGCAAAAAACCTGTTAGGCTCTGTGTAGATAACACGACCGAGGGTGGCAGCAATACACTCTAAAAATGCCAAGCAAGGCATAGGAAGCCCTAGGAACTCAACCCAAATGGGGACCTTAAGAGTCATCTGGTCAGAGACTACAAAGTCCCTGGTCCAGGGAGACAAAACCAGAAGGGAGCTTCTTACATACCAGGTTTGTTGCTTATGCAAGATAAGGGAAGCATGACTAGGATCAACAAAACGAAGGCAAAAAAACCACGGGTTAGGTTCTGGATAGAATCCAGTTTAATACCATGCGTCGTCCAAGCAGTTTGGACCCATGATTTAAGCATACTTTCAGAGGGAGTCCTTCCAACAAAATACCCTATTAAGCAGAATTGTTCTAGCCATTTACAAGTGGAATCAAATTCTGAAAGTGGTAAAACAATATCAGGGGAAGTATCATTACCTCATGGAATACTTTCAGCACGAACTTGCGAGGGCGTTTCCCTGAGCCATTTTTCGCAGAATCGCCGCTCTCCGTCGCAGTTGAAATAACTGGACTAGAGTCGAGCGAAGTCATATTTAAATCCCGCAAGCGGCTAGGCTCTAGAAAAGAGGCCGAATAAATGCGTTAATGGAAATAGATCTCTCACTGCAGATAAACTCTCTACTCTCGGCATGCAGAACCCTAATTTCTCCATTTTTTTAGTTTTTAGTTTTTGTATCATGTTTATTTGCCAATTTGTGGTTTACAAGTTTGTTAGTATTTGTCTTCATCAAAAAAAGTAGTGTGTACTAGTAATTAAACATTATTTTTAAATCTTTTTAAAATTATATCATTTTAGATCATAAGACGATTCATTGCGTCTAAATGTATCATCGTCGAAAGTGTCTTGTCAAAGTTAGAAAATCAAATATTGTTGTTAGTTTTATAAATTCAAATAGTCGTCATTGTCTCATCAAAAGTTCATCATGAGTCATAGTCAAAAATATTGTATTACGGATGCATTTTTCGGTAGAATCCGATGTCTAAAATAAATCAGTTGAGCTTCGTGATCAAATTTGGTTGAGCTAGCGGTAAAGATCATACATTAGAGGACAAAGGCATCGGAGGAAAGAGGTCGATCAGTCACCAACGATGAGGTTCATGAAGGTTTGGTGACATTTTTTTCAGTGTTTGATTTCATTTTTTCATCTACTTCAGATTTCATTGTTCTTGTTTGGTTTGCGGAATAAGTGGAAATTTCACATTGTGGGGGGACATGACACCAATGTTCCATTTCCAATTTCATTTTTCAGTTTGTAATGTGTGAGCACAATTCTTGTGTAATCCCCTGATGGAAGAATGTGATGAGAGTTGATGATAATATTGCAACATCATGATATTATGGTTGTTGGTTATCCATTTTGAAAACCATCCGAAGGTTTGTTGGTTATCCTAAAAACAAAACCATCTTTTGTGGTTGTTGGTTTACCACTTGAAAAAAAACCATCTCGGAGGTTGTTGGCTATCCTAAAAAAAAACCATCCAGATCATGAGCAAGCTTCAAAGTGGCACATTCATAAAGATAAGGAAGGTTTTCCCCATGTTCGCACTAAGGGGGAATGTTAGGAAATATGAGTTAGTGCTCCATATTTATATATTGATAAATAATAATTACATTATTAATTATTATCTTGTTATGGTAAGTTAGTAATTTGTTACAAGTTGTTATATTACAACAACTATAACAAATATGTGGTGGTTAAACAATCTCAAGTAATTAAGCCTATGAGATAATTGTGGGGAGAGTTGTTATGACTAACTCCTAGTTTATAGGAGTTAGATAGCCTATTTATTTGTATCCATTATGTTGAATCATACTTATTAGATTATTGTTGTGAATTGTTATTGTTATCCTACAAATCGGGTCCAACAACTTCATAAATAGAAACAAAAGAAAGAGAATCCTAAGAGAGAGAATCTCCTAATACAACACGGCAAACTAATAAACAATCGAGGAGGTTATACCCAATAACAAACCACAAATAAAACAATAAGAATATACCAATGAAATTCCACAAAGGAAACAAACATGCATTAACATTTGAACAAAAAATGGCAACAAGAAAAGACTAAAACTCATAGGGGAGAAAAAGGAGTTATCTATAGCTCAAGTACACTTTTCTCCCTCTTTGGGAAAAGTGGTTATCCATAAACTTTTGAGAAGCATCACCAAATGCAGCCTTTGCCTCCATGAGTCATTCCACATGTCCGACTAATTTTTCTCTTGAACCAAGACTTGCAATGATCTAAGGAATCTTTACAAGTTGATTGGGGGATGATAAGCTATTAGAGACGCCATCATCAACCCCTCTTTGTCACCACAAGTTTTTGGCCCTTCATCCATGACAACTCACTTGAAAAACACGGAGATGAAAGGATAACAAGCACCAAAGGCTCAATCATTTACATTTCCAATTTAGAGGAGACTAAGCTAGTTCTTTGAGTAATTGTCCATGATATCTCCATAAAAATTAACATTAGGGAGCCAACATTTTGACACCATGTAATATGAGTTAGGTTGCATGAACCTTAAAATTTGAGGGGCGAATGATGCTTGTTTTGTGCCCAAGTTGGTTCAGAATGAAAGTATTGTTGGTAAAATAATTTGTCGCAAGGGAAAATTAGTGATTTTTCACCAACACTCGGAGACTAAGTCCCTTTTGGTAATGGGGAGGCTCCCATTTATTGAATGCAGAAAAGTAAATCAGTGGGTGGCCATGAAGTCGGGATCACACAAGAATACTCCACTAAACCTGTGGCAAATTGTTTGTACTTAGTACAAGGGAAGAATTTACTTGGAGGAGGGAGAGGGGAGTAAATAATATAGTAAAGGGAGGTTAATTTTGTGAATAGGAACTTGCAGATTTCACAACATTAACCAGAGTAGATCCACACTCAATTAGAAGAATTCAACCATGCAAATAACAATAAGATTAACAAACCAAAGACACAAAGTTCTATTGATTTATTCCTCTAAGGTACAAAGCCATTTTTGTTGGGGTGTTAACATTAAGTTGTGACACCATTTAGGTGGGCCACCACTTCACCTATTATTTATAAACTTTGTTTAATATGTCGGGTCCCATTCCACATTAGATGGAAGTGTTAATTAAATCGTATGATTTAATATATTTAGAGTGAAACGGTGTACCCATGTGCTGTTGAATCACCCACCCTACTTAATAGTAAAAAAATGCCTTTTTAATTCATTGATTTTTCAAAAATAAGAAATTTATACTCATTTTTTCTACGACGAGTAAAGTAAGTCGGGTTTTTGCAAAAAAAAATTGTTTACATTTCAATTGAAGATGTTGTACTTATGGTCAAACTAATATGTTTTTTTGTTAAGTATTCATTTGATAGGTCAAATTTTGACATGAACAAAGGAAAAATCATTGAAATATGTGACATATTTGCTTGACAAATGACAAGGGGACTTCCTCAATTATTCTTTAGAACTTGGGTACCGGTCCATGAGTAATGTTAGAGGACCTTTAAAAATTCTATCCCTAAATGGTTCAGTGTATGCGAGTTAAATTCATTATTGATTATCTGCACGATTCACTCATTCTTGCATATATATATATATATATATATATATAATTTATTATATATATATCATCACAAATTTAAAGGCTTAAAATAGATAATGGAGATATAAATGTTGTTGATAAAACATCTCTAAAACTCTAAATTAGAATGTGTTACTAAAAATAGTATTATATGCATATCGAATGACACTGGAGATGCCTTTGTGTACAGTATTGAGACGCGTCAATACTGATTGCATCTAATATTTTTCAAAGTTTGAAACATTGAAGTTTTTTCAAATTTCAATATATATTAATAACATGACATGGTTAGTTTTTTAAGCATATTGTCATTTAAGTTGTTATAAAACTTGTTTTTTAACCTATTAATGTAAGATTTATAAATGGTTAAAAGTGAAATCAATAAAGATTAATATTATGTGTATTATGATATTATGATTATAGCCATGGTGGTGTTGTGTTAGATAGAAAATCTACAAGTGGATATGTTTTCAAGTTTGCTACAGGGGCCATCAATTGGAATAGCAAGAAATAACCGATATTTTCTATCTCTTCTCATTGAAGCAAAGTATAGACGTGTTATAGAAGCGTGAAAGGAATCTATGTTGTTGAAAAGATTGTTGGATGAACTCCATATGGGCGTCAAAGGAGGCACTACTCTTCTATGTGATAACTAAGTTGTATCGCTCTTGTGAATAATCCAGTTCAACATCAGAGAAAGAAGCATATAAATATTCATATGCACTTCATTCGAGAGAAAGTCCTAAATGGTGATATTGATCTCAAGTTCTATTCGACTAAAGATCAAGTTGCTAGATATTTTCACGAAGCCACTGAGTCTTTGTGAAGTTTTACAAGTTTTGTGTTTTGTTAGGCCGTTCAGAGTTTCCATTAAGGGGAGTTTGCATGTCAATGCCACCTCTTAATGTCTTGTTGTAAACTTCCTATACTTCCTCCACTTTCTAAAAGATCATTATATACATGAGTCTTAAGTAAATGATCACAACATGTGAGTTTACTTGTAAATCCCAACGAAGTATTAGTCATGGGAGTTCCTTATTTTATAAAAGGCTCCAAAAGTTGATGTAAGTTTTCATATATAAAGCACTTTTCCTAAGAAATTTTTACGTGGGAAAATTTGTATGATTTCCCTTGTTTACATGCTAGCATAAATCATCATCGTTGATGATTTATGGATTGTAAATCTTTTTGTAGAAAAAGGTAATTTGGCATGTTTTCCCACTTAACATTAAGGGGGAGTGTTGATGTTAAGTGAGGACACCATTTAGGTGGACCACCACTTCACCTCTTATTTATAAACTTTGTTTAATTTGAAGGGTCCCCATTCCACATTAGGTGGAAGTGTTAATTAAATCTTATGAAAAAGCTAAGTCATTAAAAATTATTATCAAGTAATTCGATTAGCAAATATAGCTTCATTATATATATATATATATATATATATATATATAATCTCTAGGTGGAGAACTACGTGTAGTTTGAGGCCTCTTGAGTACTTGTAGCATAAGTGGTGTATGGATTGCTCTTTAACCCAAAAACTAACCTTTTGTAAGGTTTTTAACCTAGGTGAGGGTTTTGGGTTAAGTTGGTTTGTTTGAAAGGGTTTTGTGCATTTCTGAGGCTTAATATTTCAATGTAAAGCACATACCGGTCATTCACAAGGGTTATGATAGTTATAGAGCACTATTTGTTACCCGGACCAAATCATCTAGAAGGAAAAAACTATCAAATGGTTTGGTCCAAGTGTATCGATTTCATCCATATACACAATGTAGTTCCAAAATCATACATGATGCATTTTGCAAGATATTTCCAACCACTTCATCCATTTTACATAGCCAAATTAACTTCTAAACCAACCAAAGAGCTAAGTGCACTTATTGTCTTATATTTAACATGTTTTCTAATCAAATACAATTTATTTATATCATTAAAATAATGTTGAAGTATTCATTTATAAATATGATTGCACATTCATTAACATTCACTAACATATTTTTACATTATAGATCTTAATTAGAGTTTCTTTAATTCCAATTTGGGTGAATCAATAACTTACTAAGAGGGAATGATGTCACGCACCCATGTGAAGGTTGAGGTGTTTCCTTGTGACAATTATTTTTAGGCGAGCACATAGATGAGTTCCTTTCATGAGAGGTCAGCTTAATTTGGAAGAAAATATCGAAAGAATTAGAAGTTTGTTAGCTCGGAGTACCTAGGGAATCAACATTTTTCTTTTTGAGTAATAATTTGAACAGCTCACAAGGCTAAACTTACTAAGATCGCGTAGAAGACTTTTGTACATGTATGTATATTTCATCCATGTGCATTTAAGTAATGAATAGTATATATCTAACTAATTTGAGGCTCTTTTAAAAGCTAGGAGTGTAGTGTTCACGTGTATTTTATTCATTGAAAACAATTAAAAGAATTTTTGTAGTGGTTCACAACCACGTGAAACTATTTTAAAGTGTTTGTGAATTTGGATACATGAGTTATGGTTGTTTTTCATCCATTATATAACCGTGACTACATCATAGACCCCAAAGGCCCTCGCCCCAACACCTCACCTTATGATTACTACTATAAATGCATGAAGAAAAGGAAAATAATTGGTAGGATTTCTTATCAAGGTCATTTTAAGATGACTTGGGTCCCCTTACCTTGTTAGTGATCACTTATGGAGATTATATTGAGATGACTATGGTTTCATTCTCATGTGATTATTACCAAAAATATATAAAGAAATAGAAAATTGTCATTAGAAGTTACATACACCTAATTGAAAATAGAAGTACCATGTTAAGTTTGTATGTTTGTGTTAGTTCATCATGTATTTTCAAGAATGATTCGATCAATCAGACCATGTCTATGTTATTTTTACTCTATTTTTGTATTTAATTTGCCACTAGCCCCACCTTATGGTGAATTTAGGATTTATATGTGACTATAAACTAATGAATCACAACTATTTTTGCAGTTGGTGGTGAGCATGCCACCAAAATCAGATCAACACTTTGTCTTGAATGTTGATGAATAGATAATGATTCTGGTATTCCCTCTCAACATGTAGAAGTGTTCCTAGTTTTTAATGTTAAATTTATTTTTAATTGGTATGAAACTCGATCTTAATGTCTACTATATCAAATTATTCCTTCCGAGGAAACCCTCAAAGCCTTTATTAAACGACAATGAAAAACCATGGTATTAAGTTAGGAGCATTGGAAAAACTATCCTAAGGGCACGTGTCTTATAAATATATTAACAATATGTGAAATAAGAAGCAACTAAAACTATAAATATAAATATAGACACCCAAATTTGGTCATTTGGTAGTTGATAATGTTGGTTTTGGCTTAAATCCCCTATACATGACTTGTGCACATAAAACAAACTCAAACACACTATCCTATTCTATCATAAGGCTTGTAATCCCTCATTCCGCTACTCAAACACCCACAAGAATAACTTTTTCATTCAAATACAACTTATGTATCCTATACAACCCATTCTAGAACATTTAAGATCTTTGCCCCATTGAACAAAGCTGTCCACTAGGTACATGATCAACTGATCAATTCTATCTCTCTCTTGGTTGATCATGTTCTTAGACTTCTAATGGTTAGATTTTTAAATGGGCACTTTTTATGAGTCATTATTTCCCCTTGGTGACCTTTGTGTGAAATATTACCTTGGAGTTGTATAAATACAAATCAAACACACTCATTTTCTCACTTGGAAATTACCTATCTCTTATCAAGAGCCCCTTTAGAAATATATATCAAGCGTCAATAAAGGTTTCCCTAGTTTTCCCTATTTCAAGAGCATAGAATAGGAACAACCCATATACAAGCATAAAGCACTCTAAACCAGCTAAGAGAAAACAAAACCTAGTTAAGAGCATTCCAAGACAAGTCAAAGCAAACATGATCAAGTGCTCAATGTTTAAGTTCTAGTTCCATACATGTAGTCAACATGAGCACAATTACACTTTCACTAGCTAGGAGAACTACATTTGAGTTTGTGTTCCACATAGAGCTATATATGCAACACATGCGTGCTTTCAACTCAAATATCCCTTAAACATGTTCGTATAAGAGATATAAGGTTTTCAACTATAGGAACATTCACAAACATCTAGAGCGATCACACGAGAAAAAAAGAAGAGTAAAATGAGATGAAGATGCACAAACTGAAATGAAAGAATAAAAGCTCTAGACAAGTCCACGAAAAGCGCGTGGACCCTAAATTTGGTAATGTATCACTTGTTAACGTCGGTATTGTCTTAATCCCTTAAATCATTACTTGTGTGCCTATTCCAAGTTTAATTATTATAATGTATTTTATCTTTAGTCCCATTGCAAGACTTTCTCTCTTCATTACACCACTCAACTATCTATAAAATTCTCACAATAGTCACAAGCTATCCATATATCCTAAATGTCATGCAAAAAAACTTTATAGCTCAATATCTTCCTCTTGGACCAAACCATCGATGAGTTAGTCCTTGGAAGAACAATCCCATCAAGGCCAAAAATGGGGAAGTTATCAATTTGGGTATCTTTTATGGCTTAATACTTTTACTATGGGTTGGTCTTAATGAAAAATTATATCCACAAAACCCTATATAAGCAAGTCTAATGCACTCATTTACTCACTTGGCATTCTCAAGAGCCCCTAGCAAATTTCTATAAAACCTCATGCAAATCTCTCATAATTTTTCCTAAACTAGTAATAGACATTTAGAGTAGCCCCCACACAAGTTTGAAGCACTCTAAAATAGGTTCAAGAGTCAAGCTTCACAAATCAAGAACTCTCAAAACCAAGTTAAGCACAAGTCATTACAAAGCATTATCAAGTGATTGGATTATCAAATATAATTATATAGTATTAAGTTGCATCTTTAGGTGGATAATTACTTGCGCTTTGAGGCCTCTTCAAAGTAGTGCTAGCTTAGGCGATGTATAAATTACACTTCAACCCAACCACCGACCTTTTTGCAAGGGTTTATTGTAGGTTAGGGTTTTGGGTATATTAGGTTGATTTCATAAGGTATCACACATTATCAAGACCTAATATTTTATAGCGAGGCAATACTAGTCAATTATAGAGGTCCTGAAATTTATAGAGCATCATTTGTAACCTAGAAAAAACCTTCAAAAAGATGTAACCACCAAATGGTTTCGTCGGTGTGTTTAGTGTAAATCAAGAATCATGGATGAAGCATCTCGTAAGAGATTTCTAGCTATTTCATCCCTCTATCACATCTAGATTATCATAGAAATAGCTAAGTCGCTATTCTAACCCTAATTTGTCTCTTACCCACTTGGTTGAATGTTTATGGATGTGAATCGTAGTTTACAAATCTATATATTCATGTATGTAGTTTACAAATCTATATATTCATGACTTCAAAATAAATAACTTATATTACTAACTTAAACTATGGAGGTGTATATGTGGTGGCCCACCAAAGGTGACCCCACTTAATATTATACAGTTCAATAACCACAACTATGGCCCTTCAGAAGTACGAAGGTCCTTGCACCTACTTGTAAACAATGGTGCACCACAACCATGGTCATCCAATAGGAAACCCACCACAAACACACAAAGTCATACCCATGTGAGTGAAAAGGGAGGCCTAGGTGCATAACTATAGTCACCCACAACCATAGTGGTTCCTACGCATGTCCGTAAAAAGGGGGCCACCACAAATATGACCATCCAACCATGACTAAGGCCATCCAATAAGGAGCCCACCACAAAATACTTATTTATTTACCCCTGCATGTAAAAAGAGGATCCTATCACAACTATGGTCATCATAGTTGTCTTGCATGTAAAAAGAGTGTCCCACCACAACTATGGTTCTTTTGTAGCTCATTGGTATTTGATCTTGTAACCCTACCGCTTCATAACCCTACTGACCTAACTATTGCTTTGTGCATGTGTTTAGTATAATGTTAACTACACATTACTAATTATGTAATGCAACAAAAATCATTATTTCTAACATTACATACATAGTCATGTCAAAAAAGATATTAGTGTGGAAGAGTTAAGTAACTCACTCATTGAACTAATTGAAGAGTGAAATGATGTAACTAATAAGTGCAACCTAATAGCTCATCCTATCTTTTGAGATTGTGAATAGTAGAATGTCCGGATGAAAAATATTCATTGGAGTATTTTTACGAAAGCATTTTGTGCAACCCGAGACCGTTAATGTAAATTTGAAGAAGTGAAGATTTCTTGTGTTAATATTGTGTAACTTCCTCATCTAATATAAAGGGCAATATTTTTATTATGGTGGGGTTTTTACCCTCAAGGTTTCCCCACCTCAAATGTTATGTCAAATGTGTTTTATTGTTTTATGGTGAGTAAATAAATTATTTATTGCTCTATGATATATTTGCATATATAGTGTATATAATCATATGGTTGAATTTATTAATCAAGTAATTAATTGTTATTTATTTATTTAATTTAATAACTTGAGCCACCAGTCTTGGTAGTGGTGCATTGCTTGTCACCACCTATCTTTTTACACATAGGGGCAAGAACATGTGAGTTTTGTGGTGGGCCCCTATTGGATGACGATAGTTGTGGTGGCCCCATTTTACATACAATGGCATGGATCTCCATGCGTTTTAAGGGCTATAATTGTGGTGGCGGGGTCTCCGCCTCATACCCCCTTACACACAAACATGAACTTGACCCTTTATTGAATGACCATAGTTGTGGTGGCTACCCTCTTCACATCTAGGGGCAACGACCTCTGTGTGTTGTAAGGGCCATAGTTGTGGTGGCCCCCTTTTTTACACATAGGGGTAGGGACTTGTGTGTTTTGTGGCAAGCCCCTCATTTTACACACAAGGGTGTTTATAGAGGGCCGTAATTGTTGCGGGCTCCTGTCCATTTTTGTCCATACCTACATGTTTTATGGTGGCCCTCATTTTTATATACTAAGGTAGGGACCTATGTGTTTTGTCGGCACAAGATTTACGTGGATTGTAGTGGGGCTCTTTTTACTCATATGAGCATGAACTTTGATAGTTTTATTGGAACATGTCATATTTTAATTATTTAGGGCATGGTCCCATGAAGGGATTTTTGCTAAAAATATATATATACCCATAAGTCCCCTGAAATATATTTGAACCCACCAAATGCAAATAATGAATCTTCCCTCTAAAATAGGAGTCTAAAAAATTCTGTCAGCTATTTTTCAAGGTTGTTTGGAAGGGGAGCTGGAAGTTTTCCTCTATTGTTTAGGGATTTTTTTGTTCATGTGGCACCCTGGGATGTAAAATCTGCACTGTGGTGGTTGGCTGCTGCAAAGTGCATTCCTATAATTTCTTACCTAAAATACCATGCAATTTTTCATCTGGTTAATTTTAACATCACATTTGCTCACACCCAATTTACATAAATGCCCCCTTAAATTATTGACTAGAAGCATCTGCAAAGATAAAAGAATTTCAATTGGTATTGTATTGCAGGAGGAGGACAGGATATTACCAGACGCCTGAAGCTCCGCAGAGACTTTTTGAGAAGGCTGGCCTACAGGATTGTACTCGTCATGAAACTTCATTGCTTGTTTACCAACTGTAAGACTTTTCGGTTTGGAAGACCATTTCCCAATATTGGGAGCCGCTTCCACAGAATCAACAATGCAAGGAGGTACTACATCTTTTACAAATGGACAAAAGAAGTCAAACAGGAAACCCACAGCCACACTTTGCCTGTAAGCAGATTTTGAGGTACCTCCCCTGGGAATGATATATCCTCTAAGCATTTCTATTGCCTCAAGAAGAATAGCTGGAGATATAACTTTACCAACTAAGAATTCTTCTACACTAGTAGCCCTTATAGCATGCCTCACCCCAAATGCACCAAAAGCAAGCCGAAGACTCTTTGCAACCTGATATCCTTGAGTTTTGTTGGGTGAAATTTGAGCCAAGAAAGCAGCATTAACATAAGACACTGCATTACCAAGCGGACGAGGGGCTGCCCTATATGTTTTGAACAACAATTTTTCAGAAACATAACCATTGATCTCTCTGGGATTGCTAACTTCATTCCAGTGTGGAATGCATACTGATAGCAACAATGCCCCTGAATCGAGACAAGGTTTATCAAGGAATTCCTCCATGGTTAACACTGATTCTAGTCTTTGGGGCGAGATAATTTTGACTGATGCACCGGCTCCAAGAAGAACTGTTGCAACATCTGAATCAAATGACAATTTCTGGGCCATAATTAAGTTACCACCGACACTGGCTGTATTTCTAATAAATCCAGAGGCTACCTTTTTAGGTGGTTGGCAATGCCCCGAAACACTAAATTTCCAGTATAAATTCCTTTCACAACATCATCTTTAATGGCATTTGTATCATCCAAGACTTCAATAAGCTTGGCGATGGTTACAGCTGCTCCAACTTCAATCCCAAAGTCATGTCTTTTAATAATCTGTAGCTCTGGGATATTACTGATATCAACAATGACTTTAGGTTTTATATCTTTGTAGATCCCAGCACTTGTATTACCTACAACCAGCTTAGGTTCAACATTTTCCTTAACAGATTTTGCCAAAGTCTACAAAATTTCCTCCAAGTTGGACGGTCTTACCCAAACACGTTCTTCTCCATCGAACTCATCTTTATAAGCAAAATTCAATCCGGGTGTTCTAGATTCTTCACAGTCGTGGCTACAGAGTTTGGAATTTGCATCGACTGCAGTTGGATTGTATTTCGGCAATTGATTTGGATCAGGAGCTCATTTTTTTCCAAAAGGAGTTGAGACCCAAGTCTTCCAAATCAACATCTCCTGCAAAACTTTTACACATATCAGCAATGGGTCTATAGCCAGTACACCTGCACAAATTGCCTGCAATGGCTTTCTCTGCTTCCAATACCGAAAGATTTGAAAACCCATCTCTAAGGTCGTGTGCTCCTTTGGCTTCAGCCCGACGAAGAGCACCATAAAGAGACATACACCATCCCGGAGTGCAGTATCCACACTGTGATGCATGAAAGCCTGCAATTCTCTTGTGGATGACATGATATCCATCCCTGCAATTCCCAAGGCCTTCTGAGGTTGTTATGGAACAACCATCAATAGAACCCAACAATGTCAAGCATGAACTTATTGAAAATTCTTCTGTCTCCTTTGTACGACTGTTGAATTTTGATAAGAACACCACACAAGCCCCACACCCACCTGCAAACAATCCGATGACTTCAGGCCGAATTGGTCTGTACAAGTGAATCCACTTATTTAGTTGATTGATTGTTCATATTTCATATATGTTTCCAGTTTTTAAAAATTTCTCCAAAATTTGTTTGCTTGTCTTATTTATGATTTCATGTGCTTGTAGCTTATGACCATGAATATCTGTATAGTAGTCCCTATGTTACAGGCAAGATTAAAAAGGGGTTTCATCTTCTGCTTAGCTTAAGCTACACCCATTACAAGCATATGAACAAGTTATAAAAGAAAGTTTGCATGCATCCTCTACTTGGTCTAATTTACTCCGCATAGAAATCCCCTGTTATTGAAGTGTTCTTAGGTAGATCTATCAGATGTAGAAAATCATGTTCTCCTCAAAAAAAAAGAAAGACAACAGAAATGTCTAAATAAGGCAAGCAGAGACTACAGAGAACTCAATTTGAATAACTGAATTGCATTTATGATGAGGCCTACCTTCTCCACAACCAAGTTTAGCTCCTTTGTACTGAGTATGATAACGAAGATAAGAAAGCAGTGTAGTTGCTGGGTCGATTTGAGAAATATTTACTTGTGTTCTCTGCCCATTCAGGAAAAAAACCAGATTTTTGCATTTGCTACTGCCATTGTTGGGAGCTTCTTCTTTTGCACTTTCTGTACTAAGTTAGCTACAAGATATCTGAATTTGTGTTGGAATAGAGACTAAGATGTGCCTCGTTACCCGCCATTCAGCGGAATAAGTATTAGAATAATATTTTGGTTTCTTAGTGAAATTGTGTGGTGGTTTTGGTATCCCTATGGGAAAAGGCTTTGCGGATATTCATCCGACGGTGTCAAATTTGACGGCTTGAATGACGGTTTTTAGATTTGCTATTTTTAACATTTTTACTTTTCCAATTTTTATTTTTACATATTTACTATTTTTAATAATTTTACTCTTCCAATTTTGCATGTTGCGGTGGGTTTTGTTTTTTTACGCGTAATTTTAACAATTGTTTTTGTTGTTTTTGCCTAATTTTAACAATTGTTTTTTGTTGCATCTTTGGATGCGGGGGTTATTTAATGCAGGGGTTATTTTTACTGGAGGGTTCGAGAAGAGCATTAGTACACAAATTTTTGCTGCGAGATCCAGTGTAAGTGAAATCCCCGTTAAATTTTAATTTAACTTTGTAGGTGATAATTTGCACTCGTGAACTATTACAGTCTTATTTTTCTTGGCTTTTGTGAATGAAAATTAATTTGATTGTCATACAAAAGTTATATAGCATACAATTTACATGGTTTTATAACCATAAATTTGATTGTAAGATTGTAATTGATGCCTCTCCTTGCTTATTTGATTATTGACATTATTTCAAATCTTATTCTAAGAAATGTTTGTAGAATTGATTTTAATATAAGAAAAGAATGAATAACATAATGTAGGTCCAAGAATATACACTGTGAATTTTTTTGCATGTCGAGATCTAGTGCCAAGTGAAAGTTTGTTAATTTAATTTGTAGCATGCACTCAAATTACTCTAAATCTTCTACAATTTAATGATTAATTTGATTGTCATACTACAAAGTTATATAGGTTCTTATTAAGAATAGTCAATTTGATTGTAAGAGCGTAATTGGCTGATCTCCTTGCTTATTTGATCATTGACATAAATTTCAAATCTTATTCTTGTTGCGACTGTTTTGGCAAACGCCGCTTAATTTTTGGTTATTGATCAATAAAATATATTTAGGTCTGATAAGAGATGTTTGTAGAATTGATATAAATATAAGAAAAGAATAATGAAATTTATTTATTATATCTTTTAGTAACATTACATCCATGGTTTTACACTATCGATTTATAAAGGAGAGGAAGTCTAATGATTGTAAATCAAATGAAAATCCAGACTTAGTCACAAAAGGGAAAAATAACTGTGGAGAAAGCAATTATCCATGCAGACTCACAAGATTCCGATGCTTGATGCTTCAGATTGTTTCCAGCTCAGTTTCAAATACATGTAAGCTTTGTGGGTTGTGACTGTACAGAATCTTTACAGCAATTGGCTTACAGTTGTTTAGAACACTTTTATAAACACTTACCTTCATTTTAGGCTTCAACCTTTTGAAGAGATTTTCATTTTTAGACACATGATCTTTATCTTCTGAACTTGTGGAACCTCTTAACATACCTATGAGATTAGCCAATGTATGTCTCAGGCCATCATTCCCCATTTTCAAGGATCAGGTAAACTAGATACCTCACTATTTACTTGCAAAGAGGACATACACTTTACAGAAGACAATCTACTTCATGGACAACTGTTTGACTTGTAAAAATTGGTGGAAAGGAAAAGTTCTGAGTAGGGTTGTTATGCTTATATGTAATATGTAATGAAAATATAATTTAACAATTTCCCTTGCCATTGATGGAAAATCAATTTTAAGTATTAGTGAGATCATTTTTTTCAACTTCTATGGGAATTTGAATGCTAAAATAAATAGAACCAACCCTCTAAACATTAAAATGCAAGTTTCTGTTAAAGATATTATTTTATTGAGACGAGGATTATACATACTACTAGTTGTTATTGAATTTTATTTCAATTTTTTTATTTTTTATTTTAATTTCAAAATTTTCAAGAATCATTGTTATTAGAAGGCAAACTATTAAGGTAAAGAATTACAATCAGTTGTTTGGCATTTTAAAATCAAAATAAGCAGATGGGTGGATGGAATTAAATTATGTTTTTCCAACTTCTATCTTTGGAAATATTCTACTCCCCTATTAATCAGGAAATTAAATTTCATTTAAACACCACAGAGATGTGCAAAACAAATTTCATTGATGGTTGATTAATAATACAAGAAAATTGTAGTTATTTTGATCGACCTCTCCTTGGCATAAAATGGCGTTCGCATGATATTTTGGGACATGAATTTTTCATAGATTTGACAAAACTAAGAATGTAGCTACTATGACATAATGTGAGGGATAGTTTGTAGATGGTAAAAAATAATACCAATGATATGATACCCTCGTGCAGTCATATGCTTCATAATATCATCAAAATTATATCAGTCCTACAAAATTTCACTATACTTTCCATTCACATTCACACCTCTGCACATTTGATATGATACCCTCATGCATTCATATGCTTCATAATCTCATTAATAGTATAGAGTTGAACATAATTTCTTGTCCTTTCCATTCACATTCACACCTCTACACATTTTCACTCTATCTTTTCAACTTTGAATCGACTCCATATCACTCTTGTTGTACCATAACATCGTTTCTATATTTTCCCTTGCATTTCAGATTTAAAATCACATACATTTTACTACTTTTCATCTTCTTGAATGAGTACAATCCATCATGAATCCTTGTCTCTTCAAATTATTTATTTGTTTTCAAAATACTCCTTTTATCTCCTTCATAATTATTGATTCAAATGACGCCTTTTCACATTCTAATTCGATCTTAGAGGAAGGAAACATCATTTGAGTACGTGAGAAAATGGATTTTTTACTTCTCTTAGACTCACCTTGTTCAACAAACAGGTCTAAGACCTTTCATCTTCTCAGAAATTCTAAAAAAGACCCTTATAGCATACCAACATTCAAATACTAGAGATTTGTTCAAGTTTTCAAAACAAAACACCTACACCTTATTCTTCTCTGATCTATTTCTAAGCCATTGAGATATTTGCAGGAAGCTCTTAGCCATTCACCAACACAACTTTTGTATCAGAATATTTTGCAATCTTTGCACAATAATTTGAAAGTGATTACAATACAACTGTCACATGTTTTTTGAGATTTTAAATCGATTTAACCACATACCATTATTGTTTTACGTCATTCATATTGCTTAGGGCCTTCATAAGGATTAGATCATTCTAATTGAATAATTTTATCAATAAATCAAGTTTTATTTTGAGTTGGGTTTTTCCTCCTAGCATGTGAAAATGAATATTAATTGCATTCTATTAAACCAATTAATGATTTTGCTTATAGAAATCTACGGCTGATTTTCTGTTGAACTTAAAAGTCAAAATTTAGATAATATAACCAAGATGGCGTCATATACGTTTTGAGAAAGGTAGTAGTAGTTTTGAGTGTTGTTTTTTATGTCGATGATGTCATGTTCTTTTTCACAAAGCCCAATTACCACAATAAAATAATCCACTCTCTCCAAATTAAATATTAAAATAATCTATTGCGGGTAAGTTATATACATAAAAGAAGAAACTATGTATTTTGTTTGGAAATAGTTTTAATATAATGTCTGTATTTGGAAAAGAGTATTCATGGAATTTGATTTGGGTTTTGACTCTTAACTACATGTTTGAAGTATGTATATCCATGAACCACATATATTATACTGATGTAGAATGATTCCAGAATTCAAGTTTAGTTCCCATCATGTAATGGAGGAGATTTAGTTTTATTAACTTCTTTTTTCACTTTTTTGTAGGGTATTTGTGATTCTCATTCTCCCGTGGTAAAGAAAAGAGTGTCATCTCTAAACGAACCTGAGGTGGGTTTCAATATTGATTGAAGTATTTATTCATTTGTTTTCTTTTGAATGTTGTTGTGGATTGTTACATTTATATTTAAACTCCAATCCTTTTTCCAAAGTGACATGTGGGGGCATGTGCCTTCGTTAATGATAGGATTTGTTATGTGTTGAGGGGCTTGTTCCCCAATGAGGCCATTTGAAGCGTCCCAAGTTGGACATTAGATTGATCATTGACAAGGCTTTTAAGTTGCCCGTCATACCTAAAAACATCTTCTATAACTAACATACTTCTTTTCCCTCTCCAGTTTAATATGATGTAGACTAGAAACACAATTCCCCTCCCTACAATAGGGCTGACATTAACTACGCCTCACTTGCAGAGGGAAGAAGATTTTAAACGTCTTCAATGTGTTGTTAATGTTTTGCATTGCAGGCAACCAAAACCACCTAAAACAATGATAGCCAAAATGATCAGAGATCGCCTCCACCTAATGCCAACATCCCCAATTTTTCTCTCCAAAATCCGAACGATTGGAGATCATTCATGAGGCTTCTGCTTGATTTATGATTCTAACGAAGATGCACTGAAATATGAACCACCCCACAAATTGAGGAGAATGGGAATACCAATCGAGGCATCTTGCAATTGACAAAAATACAAGAAACGTGCAAAGAAAATTGCACAAGCAAAAAGCAAGAAATTTGATTTTAAAAAATAGCTTATAGTGGTTAGTTTATAAGTGTTTGTCTATAAGTGTTTTGAAACAAACTGTAACTCGTTCCAAATAATTCCATGTATGTATTGTGGCAGTATATATATCGATAGAGAATCAAACTTTTTAAACACATGTTCAATTTTTGTTATCCAACAACTATGCATTCCTAATTTCTTTATCATTGTATCTCCATACAAATACCTATAGTTTTCTCACTTCAAGTGTACATATTGTTCTTATTGTTTTCCATTCTATTTGCTTAACATAATAATATGTAATTCATTACAAATAAATGTATGTATATATTTCGGTGGAACATATGGAACACAAAATCTAACTTTTCAACAAACGTGTTCAATTTTTCATTTATACAATTACAAGCTACTTTATGTAAACCAACAACAACACATTTTTAATGTGTTCTTCATTATGTCTTTCCTTTAAACAATTGCTCACTTTTTTATGTAAACCAACAACAACACATTTTTGATGTGTTCCTCATTATATCTTCACACAAATACATATAGTTTTAAAATGCCAAGAAAGAATCATGTAAATTTTAGTTATTTACATGCAAAGCTTTTTACATTATATCATGTTTTTGCATATTGAATTGTTAAAGGGTTAGACCTCATGTTTGTGATTTTTAGAAAATATAAATGAAAAAGGAAGCAAAATTTAAAGGTTCTCATTGCTTACAAATGCATGCTTTCAGAACACATCCTTCATTTCATCTTTGATTGCACTACAAGTTTACATTTTCCACCATACATTTGCAGAACTCCCACTATCTCGAGCATCTTTTAGTTGCCATGGAAATAACTTTGACACATGAAGGAATTTCTCAATTGATTGAGGGCGGCTCCATTGTTGACCCCACATTTCAGATATTGCACTTGTCCTCCCTAAGGTCCATTCTCAACACTATTTCCCAACATCGTGTTGACCTTTCAGATGGGATACATTTTCAGACAACACTTCTACCCTCCAAATTTGCAAGTCGTGTAATTGAAAAATCAATACAAGAAGGCTCCATTGTGTGCTTACACAAATCTCGTGTTAGAATGATCAAAAGTGAACTGTAAGCTTCATCTCCTGCTCGATTACCAATGTATATAAACTCCCTATATTAATTATAATTTCTTTATGTTTTTTTCCATTTGTTGCTCAATTCTAATTCTATCATGATTTTCTTTTTCGCTGTAAGATTGTTCTTATCATTGAAATGGATATTGTTGTCGAAAAACATTTCATAATCGGTGCCCCAACCCGAGTACCAACAATTTCTCTCCAAGAAAGTCAGTTTGCCTCAAATATATGCAAGTTCCAATCAGGTTAACAAATATTTTGCGAGAACACCAACTAAAATAAGTGGATTGAATACAACTATGTGCATGTGGTCCGTAGAGGTCGTGCCTAGAAAAAAAACCCCCGCGCCAATATCACAATGCAAAGGAGATGGATCCGTGTTTGGGTTTGATTTTGTTGATCAAGAAGGAGGGAAATCCACATCACCTATTTCAATGAGGCCATGGAAGCATTCTATGAGCAGATTGAAAATGGGAAGCTATATACAATTTCCAATGGGAGGATTGTGAGGATTGTTGATGCAAAGCTATGTTACAACCATTTGAACAATGCTTTGGAGATTTTCCTACAACCTTCCTCAACCATATCTCCACTCATAGCAAATGAGGATACAATACCTTCCCATCACTTTCACTTCACCAAAATCAAGGACTTACCTGCAAGCGTTGAAGGTTCTACAGTTGATTTGATTGGCATTGTTGTTACGATGTCACCATGCTCAACAATTCGTCGGCATGACAAGTCTGAAACAAAGAGAAGAACACTACAATTAAAGGACATGTCGGGATTCTAGTGTAAGTGTCACATTGTGGGGACAACACTTAGATGATATAAGCAACGAACTTGAAGACATGCTTTCTATACCGCCTCTTCTGGTCCTTGCCTTGAAAGTTGCTCGCGTCTCCAGTTTCAATGGGAACTCAATCGACATTGTTTCAAGTACCAAATGTTACGTCAACCCTCTAATTTCAGAAACCAATACACTTCATAGTTGGGTAGATTCCGATGACTACTCCCTTCCAGCACCCTCTATCACAAGCCAATTTATGGGCCCTCCAAAGAGCTTGACCTCTGTAACAACGATTTCGGAGGTACTACATATGGGGAACACAGAGAGAAATGAATGGGCCATGGTTTCTGTAGAAATCACAAATATCAACATGGAAAATTTTTTTTACAAGGCATGTCCTCTTCAAAAAGGTGAAAAAAATGCGGAAAAAGGTGAGAGAGAATGGTAATGGTTCATGGTTTTGTTCGAGTTGCAACGTACAAGTTCAGAACTATGATTATAGATATGCACTCAGGATCGATCTAAAGGACCCAACAGGAGAACTCCAGTCAGTTACTGCTTTTGATGAGACAAGTTGAGTCAATCATGGGTGTTGAAGCTAGCGATCTCCACCTATTGTCTATAGACGAAGACACAACCAGTGAAATTACAAGCAATGTCATCGGCAATGAATACTGCTTCACACTTTCCCTGAAAAAGAGACATACTGCGGAAACAACAGATTGAAATGTGTCATCCTCAGTTCTAAGAAAGTGGATAACATTGCAACTCCTCCATAACCTTCTTTATGCAAATACTTCTAATGTATCCATGCCTTCAAACTTAACACCCTCACCCATCCCATTCTATACTTTGAACTATCACTGCTATGTTGCATATTTCATATTTATGTTTCGCCCTTTTCCCATGCTTCAAAAGAAAACTTTTGTAGTTCCTTATAAATTGACATACTATTGTCACCTACTACTATGTGGATTGTAAGTAATTTTAAGAAAATAAATGCATTTAACTTGCACTTTTATTATGTACGTATTTTCATCCTTGTATAGTATTAAAGAACATATTGTAACTTTCGATATAACAAAAATTCTTTTCCTTAGGCAACACATAAAAGTTTTTATGCTCAAATTGTTACCTCTTATGATTAGTTCCCATTAGAACTCCACATGCATTTCAAATGTATATAGTTTATTGATTCTGACATACTATTGCCTCCTACTACTATTTGGATTGAAATATCTTTTAAGAAAATAAATGATAATTACTTGCACTTATATTATGTACGTATTTGCATCATTGTATACTATTGGATCCATATAATTAATATTAATTTTCTTAAGCAAAAAATGCAGATTTTAATCCTCGAAATGATACCTATTACACATAGTTCCCATTCGAACTCCACATGCATTACAATTGTATATAGTTTATTATATAATGCAACGTTCATTACTGACCGAAACATTTTTTTCCCAACAGGTGGTTCTCCATAGGTGTGTCACTTCACAATCATGTCAACTCCTGCAAAATGAGCACGACGAAGAGAGAACTATGTAAAAATAAAGTTCACATAAATTCTGAGCAAAGACGTCGTTACCTAGAGCGTAGAACAACGGAAATCTCAAATATCTGTCAACTTACATCGACCAACAACCTACCATTCCCTATCATTCAAAACTTACCAACAAATACAACTATTGAAGGATTTCCAGCCAACATTCCACAAGTAACTTCCATGGAAACAAATTTACACGCCCATACCAATTCCTTCCGTACGAACCCATATTTGCTAACTACTGCCATGCCTCCCCATTTTCTTGTGCCACCACAAGAAAGTGTCTCAAGTACCGACTTTTCTTCAGTTCCTCGCACATGTACAACCAATTCATCCTTTCCTTCTGTCTGCTTTCCACCTTGCAATCCACAATCCACCCAAATAGAACACGCCACCCCTCCCCATACACATAGACTTCCTATATTGCCACACTCATCGCAGACTATTGAAGCCCAATGCCAGTTTCACAAAAGAATAGATTTGTTGGCAAAAATCCAAACTTGCTCAATCTGTTTGGAAAATTACCCTGGAATTAAAACAATTTCCTTTGAAGGCTTTCCCTCTGTAGCAGATGCAAATCTGAAAAACACGGCCATTGCTTCTCTTCGTGGAACAACTTGGACCCTGAAAAACAACCAACCGTTCTTGCGTCTTTAACCCAAATAGAGGAGATGCTTATAGCATGGGTCAACCCATTACTGCAGGTCACCCAAGTACGTGGAGGACAATACAAATACTCAAGACACACCATAAGTTTCCCACAAAACATTACTTCAATAGCAAACCACCTACCACACCGCCTTGGAGATTTGGACATAGTACTCATACAAAGGGAAGGATATAATTTACAAAAGTATGATTTCTACGTCAGTAGATCTCATGTTTGGGCAGCCTTGCAATATAAAATCCAACATGATCCATACTACAAAGATGTCTTAATCGACCATGATGCCCTTTCCTCCCTACCATCTGAGTCGTCAAATATTTCCTCGTCTCTTAACACAAGCCACAGTCAAATTTCCCCAAATGCAAACTGGCTCTATAGCTCATGGTAGTGATGCTTCCACTGACGCTGAGGAAACGTATGACCACTCATTGTCTTTCATGCCAACACCCCATAATTCAGGAACAAAAGAAGAGGAAATCAAAAATTTCTTGCTCAACCACGATGGTAACACCCCATTTACCATGCCATGGCTAGAGCTTGGCCTCTCACCTATAAATGAATACAATACAGAGGGCCTATTCTCAATGGCCTTCCCAACTTTGTTTTTGGCTAGCAAAGCAATGTGGCAACAACCCCGCATAAAATAAGTTCCAATGCATGAATATGCTCTTCATTTGATGTGCTACCATGATGGTCGTTTCGGTTCACACCCACGATTTCGCTACTTCCTTCTAAACCTCATAATGCGGCACAAAAGTCAGTCCACATTACTGAGTTTTCATGAAACAAAACATCGAATCTGGAATCCCTACAACAATTGGAGATCTACGAAGACAACTATTGGAATGCCCCAAAGATAACCTCCCAAGATAGTTTAATGCGGTTTGGATCGAGCCTTCGAGGGACACGTTCATTTTGGGAAAAAAGTAGGAGCGAGATTTCAGATATGGTGGAACAATTGGGGACACCAACCTTATTCTTCACTCTAAGTGTTGTAGACACTAAATGGCCAGATCTCCACAGTATTATGTATGGTGAATGCCCTACTGATCCTCGAGCCACACAACATTGGAGAACACTTAACATTGTCTCAAACCCTCATCGAGTATCAACATACCTGCATCACATATTCACAATATTTCGTGAAGAAATATTGCAGAAGGAACTTGGAGCAGTAGACTATTGGTACATGTAATAAAATCTATTATTTAATAAGTTTTTCCAGACTACATAGCTAATATTTATGTTCTCTCGTCTCGCAGGTATGAATGGCAACATAGAGGCTCCACACACGTCCACGGTTTATTATGGCTCAAGAACACACCTAAAGTTGACGTAATGGACTTGGGAGGATACAACTGTTATTGAGGCAACAAAACAATACTTTGATAAGTTCGTGTCTGCCTGGAACCCCTATCCGACTTGCAACCGCTTGGATTTTGTTCGCAGGTCACTGCTAGACGACCCTTGTTTGCTAGATACAACACAAATACTATCCTCCTCCCCACATGCAGACCTTGAAGAATTGCTTAATCGTGTTCAACGCCACACAAAATGTTTAGAACAGACATGCTTGCGTAGAAAGAAATCACAGATGTAGTGCAGGTATAACGCACCATGGGCCACGCAACCTACTTCATCCTTGCTCATTGAAAGTGATGGGAAAATTAAGTACCTCCCTTCGAGAAACGATGATAGACTGAACATACACAATCAAACTATGATATCCATATGGAGAGCAAATGTCGATTGCCAACCGGTACTTTCCCATCATGTAGTTCTGAAGTATATTGCAAAATATGCTTCAAAAGTAGAGCAACGTTCAGAAACCTATCACCAAATGTTATCTAGATTTTCAAGAGATGTTAATGCAGATTCACTAGCACACATTACGATTCAGAAAATGCTCATCAGAGAGCGTTGTTGAACATGACATAAGCGCACAAGAAACATGCCACATGCTACAAAAATTGCCACTTGTTATGTGCAGTCATTCGTTTGTATCATTAAATGTTGGCAAAAAAATCTTGAGACGTGTCGTTGAAAGTGACGTCGATGTACAAGAAACAACCGCTTTCTTGGATGCATATAGAATTCACCCTGCAACCATGGAACACCTACCACTTATTCAAGTTCTTTAGAGATTGGAGCTATAATAGGAACCGTAAAGGAGATAAATGGAAACTGCGGTCGACTAAAGCAATTGTTCGGGTCCACGAGATTTGTGGATGTCCCAACTCAGGATTCAACATCATATGACCTTTTTTGTTGGTCAGAACTCCTTTTATACAAGCCTTTTAGAAATATTGCATCGAATTTGGCACAAGCCCACATGACATAAACAACACTTGGGACATGTTCAAACACAACTATAAACCATGGCATGTTTTACGCACTACCGAAGACACAAGATATGAAACAGATGTTAGTTTTGACTCAGAGGCTGAATGCAGTATTCAACATGAACCATTGCAAGAATGGCAAGTCTTCACACAACTTCGTTTAGGAAACAACACGGGTCTTGACAAAGTCTTGAAATGTTAGGGAAACGAGATTTTGACATACACAATAATTGGAACATACATGGCATTCCACATGATTTGCAGATAACTGGTTCATCATTCATCGAGAGAGAAAAGGTAGACACAAATAACACTAACATGTAGGCCACACCACCATCTACCACACTACCTTTGTCTTCAGAACAACAACTAGCTCTTGATACCATATTGCACCATTTAACAAACAAAACACTTCTACCTCCATTAAGATTGATAATTCAAGGAACAACTGGCACAGGAAAATCATTTTTGATAAATAAAATCCAAAATTCATTTACAGCAGCATCAACCACATCTCCCTCGCCTCTCCTTCTGCTCGCCCTACTGGTGTTTCAACATTCAACATCTCCGCACCCACAATCCATGCAACCCTCGTATTCCAATCAAAGAATTAAAACCCCTTGAAGGCCAAGCATTATCATCTTTTCAAGAGTCACTAAAACATATAGAATATGTTCTTATTGATGAAATGAGTTTCATCGGCCCAAATTTGCTAGGAAAAATTGACAGTAGGCTACGCGAGGCTTTCCCACACTCAAAAACATCTGAATTTGGAAATAGATCAGTCATCCTCCTCGGTGACCTCGGGAAATTACCACCGGTTATGGACAATCCTCTTTATGCAAGTAAATCCTATGGAGCCACCCTTTGGAAGGGATTTCATTCTTCCATTACATTACAAACTATATTTTGGCAACAAGGAACAACTGATGCACAAGTTTCATTCCGCCATTTACTGCTCAACATGCGAGATTCAACCCCTCTTATTAAGGACTGGGAACTCCTAATGTCTCACACAGACACACACCTAACTCAGCAAGAGCTCAAAATTTTTAAGGATGCACCACATTTGTTTGCAAAAATGACCTCATGGACTCCCACAACCTTCACTATTGAAGGCATTGAACATTCCGATCACCCAATCCATTGTAGAAAGTAATAGGCGGGTTGGACCAAGAAATGTTGATGATGATCAATTGGAGCACAAAGTTTTGTTGTGCAAACAACAAAAAATCATGCTTATTATAAATTTATGGGTTGATGTTGGACTCGTAAATGGTGCTACAGGAACAATCATCGACATTGTCTATGACGCATCAATGCCACCACTAGCATTACCTTTATTTGTTGTTGTCAAATTTGATAGATACAACGGCCCATGTTGGGATGCCTCCTACCCATTACATATTCTCGATACCCCCTATTTTGAGAGGAAATCGAAGACAATTGCCGCTTAAAATGGCAGGCATTAACTATCCACAAGTCTCATGGACTTACTATGCATAGAGCAACTGTCGACATTGGAACCAATGAAAGGCAGGGTCTGACATTCACAGCTTTCTCAGAGTTGCCTCACTTACAAATCTATGCATTTCACCTCCTTTTTCATTCAAAAGGTACCCAAAAATGGCACACGTAGCAACACTTGGAGCAAGAAGAAATGAGGAAGCAATACTACTATCACTCAACCCTTCATAACTACTACACTCTACTCTGATAGCTCATCCGCTACTACATTACTCAACACTTCTTCTATCCAAGATGATTTCGAATAAAATAGTCCACAAAATGATACCACTCATGATATGAAATTTGAAAATGTATATGTACGAATTTGTAACAAGTATGAAATGAAGAGATGAAACCTTTAAATGAAGTGGTTGGTCTATACATCTTCAATTACATAATTACACATTTCAACATAAATGTTTGATTTTTCCTTTATATTATTGCTCATTCCATTATGATAAGCAACAACACCACATTTTTAATGTCTTCATCTACACACAAATACACTTTTCAACATACATGTTAGATTTTCCCTTCTTATTGTTGCATGTTTCTTTATGTTAACCAACAACAACACATTTATAATGTCTTCATCTGCACACAAACACCTAGAATTTCAAAACGCCGAAAGCAAGATCAATGCAATTTATAGTTGTTTCCATCCAAAGCTTTGTACATTTAATAGAAAATCAGTATTGTCAATCACACCCCTTACTAACAACAACTACAAAAGTAATAACTGTATTTCTAAATCTAATAACATATTTAAGTTATATGGTACTTTTCAATGTGTGAGGTTTATATTATTTCTACAATTGATTATATATAAGTTGCTTTTAAAAGAAATGTTTTAAGATTTATTAGGGTTTGATGTTCTCACTTTATTGATTTTATCGTGTGTTTTATGTAGCTTTCATATCATGTTTTAAATTAAAAGCGAGGGGATTGTGTTTGTTCTTTTGTATTCATTGTTTCCTTTTTAGAATATGTGTTTTTAGGTGATTTATTTTCTTATACAATGACATCTCACATAAATAACTCAATTATTACAACTTTACGATTGTGGAGATATCGGAGATGGTGAGACCAATAAAAAAACCAAGAAATTCGTCTTGAAAGTGTACTATGAGATAATACTTTGAGATCACACATAATATTATCTTGCAGTTCTTAAATATGATTTTTTTGTAAGTGATTAGAACAATTTACATTGATAGGTTATTTTTTCAAAGGAATTCTCTCTGAAGTATGCTCAAGTATTAGGTACAATGGTTGGAATCGTTAAGGGTTTAAGGTGGATGTAGTCCAAAATATGACTACATGTTTTTCTTTTAAATTTAAATTTTCTAACCTGCTTATATAATTCCTAAATTTTGGAAAAGATTATTGGGTTTTGAAGTTCTCTCCTTGAACATGTGATTGTTATTTAAAAAAACCATTGAAGTCTATGATTGAGTTAAGGTCCTTGATCTTCCCTTGCCTTGTTGGCCATTTCTTTATTGCTTGGTGGCTTCTTTAGGCTATTTTATTTTTCATAAGATGAGTAAGTTCTATTCCACTTATCCCCATAAGCGTGTTTTTGTTGAGATTGATCTCTCTTGCGACCTTAACAAAACCATTGATATGTGGGCATGGGACACTCTCCACACCCAACACGTGTAATTGTAGACGTGGATAATGGTTAAATGCACTAATTGTAGATGTGGAATTTCACTTACCTATTTTGATTGTTCTAGGGTTTTCTTTATTTTAAAAATATTATAGCCATAACTATCTTGTATGCGTTTTATATTGGTTGTGCATTGTTATTATACAAGATATATATCTTATGATATCCAAGTTGGTTAGATCCAACACTCTAACTTTGAAGAATTTCCATGTTAAATTCTAATCCAGTTGATCTTGTAGAAATTTGCTTGATTCCTCTTTGAGTTTTGTGAAGAAAAGATGTCGAGTCTCGAAGAGACCCAAGATTACCATGAAATCATTCCCATTGAGACCCCCATGGATGAAAATTATTTGAATGCACCTCATAAGTCTAGCAAAAGTGAAAGTAATAATGATAAAAATTCTATCTTAGAAGATCCGACTTAAAATTTGGACATGTAAAATCTTAGACAACATTTCTTGATGCATCTTAAGGAAATAAACACTATATTGAATGTTAAAATTGAAGGTCATGAACATTCCAATATCCTATAAAGGGAAACATCAACATCTCAATCCTAGAGATGTTTATTCATCTTTATAGACACTTTGATGCCTTCTCATACAATTATTCTCGCATATTTCCTCCATACTATCCTAATTTGCATTTCTCATGATGTGCATGCCTTCGCATATTTTATTTTCAACTCCCATATTTCTTCTAAATGTTTACCAACACCTTTTGTTGTGTGGGGGCAATACTCTTGCCACTACTACATAGTCACACAATGGGATACTATAAACACTAAATCACGCACTTAGGTGCATTTTTAGGTCCTAAACATATACTAGCATTCATATGATTCCTAAGTAAGAAAATTAGTAGTTGACGATTGTTTTGACCTCTTGTCTTTGTTTCTTGTTTTATATTTGGTCTTACACACCCCACAACCCAGTCGGTATTTTACTTATTTATCTTTTATGGCTCTAGACACTAGTGCCCTGCCGGAGATAGGAGCGCCTAGGCACCCCTGTCCCCTTGTGCACCCCGACCCTCTTACTCGCTTCTTTTGGGTCTATTTTATCTTTTGGGAACCTTTTTCACTTATGGGTCGACCTTCGAGTTGTCAATTATGAAATTCAAAGAAGGAAATCATATAAATACATAGTTATGTGTTCAAAATCAAGGACCAAGCTCTAAGCATTATTACTATCACCTAAACTTGCACTTAAAAGGAACCTAAAACACTTCAACACATCTATTTGGCATTCAATTTAGGGACAAGTGACTGTATTTTCTACATACACTGCATAGGAAGGGGAAGTTCATTTTTCCATCCACACATTCTATTTACATTGCTACATATAGATATAACTTGCTATCAAGTGCACTTGCACAAGGGCATCCTAGGGCATGATTCTTACACACACTCACTAGAAATACATGGAGTTTGAGATGTAGTTCATCGTTCGATTGCAAGTTCACTCTATCAGTGACCGTCGGGAGTGGTCATCAGACTCCCCATATTGCATCTTTATTTTTTTGAATTTGATGTGGTATTGTGGGTTTTGTAGGCGAATATTTGTTTTCTAGGTTACAAGTACCTTGAAAATAAAATAACGACACACATGAGATCAACATGAAATATTTGTGACACTTGTGTGACATAGTTGTTGAGCTAAAACCCCAACAAGCTTGTGAGGTTTAAGTACGGATCGATCAAGGTTAAGGATGTACGCGGGAAATACACCACCACTATGCTAAGGACAGAAAAGTAAATAACAACATGCAAGATAATTTAATCCCAAAAACCCCAATATTTATTCATATATCAAAATGCATTACATTAGTACATATACATATCTTTCATTCTAATTCCCTTTATCTCAAATATGGCACTCTCACATAAGTCTTCTGTGAGGCACACTTTTCATAATACATTGATTACAATAAATATACAAAATACAATCTATTTCAAAGGTCACTTCCTTTGAATCGTGCCTATGTCGAGTTCGGTCATGATTTGGCTTGATTTATCTTTAATTCGCGGCATTCTCGTTGTTTTACGTATCTTCTTCCGAGTCTTCCACGACTAGCTTTATTACATCATGGCTATCTTTATCACTTCACTGATTTGTGTCTAAACTCCTGTCAACATTATCCCCCTCTTAAACTTTGTCTCGTCCTTAAGACAACCAAGTGATGATTATGCCTTCCTTTAAAAATTTCTTTCCAAAATTGGGATCAAATAGGCATCAACCACCAAGCCTTAGGCGTCACGGCCTAGGGAAGGATTCCCTCACTCGACTCACCTAAATGGATTTATGGGACACTGGGGTATAGAAGCATCAACCTCCCCATGAACTTAGATGTCCGGCGTAGGAAAAGTTAAAATTAGGTTTTGACCATCCACATGCGATCCAAACGCCTAACGAGAGGTCTCCAACACCCATATGCCCTTGTCTTCAACCGTGGACACCCTTGTTTGGCCTTATTCCCGTAGTCCATAATTTCTCCCGAGAATTGATGAAAGCTGTTCACCTCCTATTCAGAAATTTTTCCAGTCCGAACACTCCTAGATGAAGCGTTAATCAACTAAGTCACCTTTCTTATATATCTTGGTTACGATTTTGTATTTTGTACTTTTTGCTTATTGCTTGTGTCATATTTTATTTAACAATTGCATATCATATTATACATTCGGTTACTCTACAATTAGGGTTTTAAAAAGTATATTTTTGTTAAATCATTTGGTGAACCCCACTCGTGATCATACACTTGGATCCTCATTTTGCTTATTCTATCAATCTTCTCTCATGACTCCTAAAAATCCTCAAGTCTCCTTACATCAATTGCTTCAAATTCAGCCGCATTGCAAAGATGCTCTCCAAAAAACCCTAGACACTATGTACCTCCCTAATAATATGCCACCTTCACAAGTTAGTGTTGTCTTTGATCGTCTCTCGATGACTCTATTAGTCCTAATGTCACAACTAATCAACCTACCTTACAGTCAATTCAAGATTTATATTCTTTATTTCAAGATAAAATTCAAGCTATGAAAAAATGATTACATATCTTAAATATGAAATTCAACATCTCAAATATGCTTCTCAAGTTCTTGCTTACTTATTCTTCTACATCTCATTCTATTTCTATGACTGCTACATGTGCTCATATCAGTGAACCCCAAGTCTTGCCGCTCCGACGCTTCTCAAGTTTTATCTCAATGCTATGCAACATGATATTCTTTTGCAACTCCTCACTCATCAATTAATCAAATTGTCATCTACTCATTCCTATCCTCCTTATTGGCTTGCTAAATATCAAGGTCACCCATATTGCAATTATCATCAAATTAATGGACATAATGAAAATGATTGTTATTCTCTAAAATAAAAAATTGGCCACCTTAAGCATTATGGTCTCATTTCATTTGCTACACAAAATGCTACTACATGTTCATCTCCAATTGCTACATCTCATTGGGTTCCTAAATATGATTCATCTATGTCTAATGAGCATCATGCCATCATTACTTATGTTCTTTCTACAGATAAGTCAAGAGCCACTTAATAAACTTCCTCTTAAAATCATTCCAACCCATCCTCCTCTCAAGTATTTTACCGCATTACCAACTCTAACTAAGCAAATTCCTCTAAAAATTGGTCCAACCCCTCCTCCTCTAAAGTCTTCTACAACATTATCAATCCGACATAAGCTACCACCATTCAAGATCCCTCCCCATCCTACTCCACTTTTGTTTTCAATTCATTTTGTCAAACAAACTATTCCTTAATGGCCAAGAAACATTCTTAGCTCCGCCACCATGGCATGTTCCTTCTCACATCGCCATATAGATCTCCATCACTCACATACTTGGCACGAGAAACATGATTTCTTCTCCCTCCTTCAATCATTATAACTCTTTCTAATTTCTATGCATATAAATTATGCATCGTGCTTTACATCTAGTCACTTTTACACATCTTGATACAAAACTTGTATCATCATTACCCTATGATGCACTCTAGTTCTATGGTTCATACTCATTGCTTTGAGGGTTTAAATCTGAAATGAACCTAACCACATTCACACTATACATTTCATGATTTATCTTTCTAGATCACATTTTCAAACCATTTCCCTATGACGTACTCTAGTTCCATGACTCATACTTGATCTGTATTGAAGGTCTAAATCTGAAATGATCCTCATCATCATTCACTCTTTACGCACTATGCATTATGATCTATCTTTCTAGAGCACATTTTAAAACCATTTCCCGATGATTTCCTCTTGTTTTATGGTTCATTCTTGATTATTGAGGGGTATTTTATAAATGAACCTTATCTCATACTCATCCACATCTGCTGGGGGACACGTTACTCCTATCACATTCATATTGCATACCATTCTATCCGACTCATACACTACACTGCATATGGTTGCATATCTTGGTTGCACTTATTCTTGCTTGCTTATACTTAAATGTACACTTTGTTTCCCATGCTAGATGGATACTTAGAATGTCAATATCTTTTTTTATACACACACATGCACGTTCACTTGGTCTTTTGGAGTGAATGCATATCTCTTAAATATTTTCACACATTGCAATGATGCTTTGAAGCTCGTACCTTTTACCAGTCCCAGCAAGGCTCATGGGAGCATCTACATTTCCTACTCTCATACATTATAGGTGCTTTATTATTTCATTATTTACTATTTATACTTTCTAACACACTACTTCGCATTGATACATACATGATTTGACATACTATTTATCTTTCTAACATGTTAACAGGTGCTTCATGTCAACATTTTCCTTAGAGGACTATTTGTCACCATGGTTGTCTTTTTATATTATTTGAAATTGTTTACTATTATATGCCATTCTTTCAGGGCTATACCCTGTAGACACAAAATCATACACTTTGAGTCATTATTTAGTCTTGATCACATACTACTATTTGCATGGTTCCTAAGCAAGAAGAGTACTAATTAACCCATGTCTTTGGCCATCTTTTGTTGCTTTCTATTACTACTTTCGGTCTTGCACCTTTATTGGCCCAGATTTATCTTTTCATACTTTAGTTTCACCTTTTTTGGATTGGAGCACCCAACTAGGATGCCAATGCTAGGCACCCTCATCCCCTCTAGGTGCCCCTGTCCTCTTTACACTTTACTCTCACTTTTTGGGTCCTTTCTAGCCATTTGAGCATCTTATATTTTTGGTAGTCGGCCTTTTCGGGGTTAATTACAAAATTCAAGTGAAGGAATCATATAAATATAAAGTTATGTGATCATAATAAGGGACCAAACACTAAGCACTAACTATCACCACCTAAGGTTGCATCCATCTAGCTCCATCACAAGGCACAAAGGCTAGTTCATCTACATCACACTTCATAGGAGGGGATTCTATTATTTCCATGCACACATTATTTACATTCTACATCTAGTTACTTGCTCGCTACTTAAAAAGTACAATTGACACAAGAGAAACCTAGGGCACAATTCCACACACACCTATAACTACATTGGGTCTGAGATGTAGTACAACACTCAGTGATAACTCCATAAATTTGGCAGCTGAGGACAGTTTGACCCCTTCATATGCATCTTTATTTTTTAGGGTTTGATGCTTTTTTTGGGGTTTTGCAGGTGATTCCTTTATTATATATTTATAGAAACATCAACAATTTAAGTGAGACATACATGCGATAGGCAACGCAGGATTTACACCATTTGATGTCTTTGTGAAATTAGCTTCCAGACTTCTTGCACAGATAAGGGCACCCATAGTGCTGACCAGGTGCCCTAGGAACCCCAATCCCTTTTTCAGGTACCCATGATGTAACCTAGAATATACCCACAAATCCCAAGGCACATTGACACATCACCCAACCTGAACTAAGTGCTCACCTGAAGAGTGCAAGGGTACTAGGTTCCCCTTTAGAGTTTCTTGTCCATAATGTTAGCATGATTGTGCATGTATATATTGAAATCCATAATAGGTAATTAAGTAGACCACAACGCATGAATCAAATCTAGATATAAGCCATATGAAATGTTTATTAAAAAATGATTATCATGAGATTTACCATGTAATAATCGAGATTTAGTCACATCTAGCACCAATATCCACCAATATAATCCATTAAATTAAATACTACAAAACATAGAAGCTTTATATGTTCAAAATCCAATTTCCATGGTTATGTGTGCTAACAAATCTACAAACATAACTCTACGATAATCAAGACTCTTTGTGAGGGCTTCACACTTTTATTTCACTAGAGAAAGTCTATCTGTGTACCCAAGTGTCTCATCCTTCATATCCTTTAGACTGCATTATCTTCTTCAAGGGTCCTTGTCCTAATTATTGCGTCTGGAGCTACGCACATGTTCAGAGCTTGATTCCCCTTCTTAAGCTCATCCTTCAAGGTTTGCAACAAATATTCATAACTTGCAATTTTTTTAGAAATAGTGGCCTTGGATCTAGCTACTTTTTCTTCAGGATACTTTGATGCGGGCACATGCATGGGACCTTCATCAATGACAAATTTTACCAGTGTGCGTAGACAATGCATTGCAGAGGGGTTTCTCTGAGGAAGATGAGACTCTAGATGAGGTCTTACCTTCATAATGTCATCTCCAAATTCTTCAGCAATACTGTGAAATGCTTCATTATTTTACTCTTCCGAATAATTCTCTATTGGTTACTGCTTTATCTACATTCCTACGTGCAACCTTTGTAGATATATTTACTAAGGAATTTCTTACCTACTCATTCGACATGGCCATGGGCTTAATATTCATGTGTCGGAGATGTGGATATAATTTCATTCGAGGCGACATGTAGGAATCTTCGCACATGTCAAACTATAGCTCGTCCATGTGAGTTTGCATGGACCAAGATAGTTGCTTCTGGTGCGCATGTTGACCATATCTACATCCATTAAGTCCTAGCCATATGAATCCTTCGCTCTCTTGTGTTATGAAATCGGGTGCATATGATTTTACTTATATCATCTATGTAGCCTAATGTAGGAGTCATGTTGAAAGGAACAATAACGGATCGTACCAAGCCAAGAACACGATGCTAATCAAACACCACGATCAATAAGATGAAAGCAATTTTCCGAATAGCTTTACATAAAACCTTTACAAACAAATGAGCGAAATATCATATATTATTATGGAACCGAATGCTGTCTGATGAGAATGGGCCTTGCTTAAATAGGCAAGGAGTAACAATCTAAGAATCGGTCAAGGTCATAGATCAAGCCATAAATCAAGGAAATAACTAGTCATCAAAGAACTAGTCAAGACCATAGATTTAGGAGAGAACTAGACATCAAAGATCTAGTCAATACCATAGATCAAGGAAAGAACTAGTCAATACCATAGATCAAGGAAAGAACTATACCTAACAACTAGATAATATCTCCCAATATCTAAATAAGATAAAAGAAATATCCACACACATAAGTGGGTGAAGATAAATACAATAAAGGTAAATAAAGTACCTAGGTGAACATGAGCTAAGGTAAATACCTACTCTAACACCCCCTCAAGTGAAGTTAGGGGCCAAAATAGAAGTGACATGTCCACAGTCATGAGTCCAGGAAACTAGGCACGATGAGGTACTCATGTACAATAAATGGAAAAAAGGGACACCACTGAGGGGCCAAAATAAACATATGGAAACTAGGCACGATGAGGTACTCATGTACAATAACTGGAAAAAGGGACACCACAAGGTACCCAAAACTAGTAACAATAAAGTAAAGAGAGTAAAGACCCGCTCCAAGGCATCCCAAGAAGCTCGTCTCAAAAACTCATACAATACTAAACAAGTTTGGCGTGCACTATGGTGCGAATCACTTTGCTCGATCACAAAACAAAAAAACAACTAACACTGGGTTTCACCAGAATAGCTCCATATAAGGAGACTGTCAATGGAGTGATGTCAAAAGTATTAAAAAACACCAAAAATAATTCGATCAACTGCTGCAAATAAGTGTGCCACGATCCAAGAACAAAAACCAAAGAAAAAAGGCAAGGACACAAACTCCCAGTGTCATGATCCAAGAAAAACCAAGGTAACAAGGCAAAGACATGAAACCCGAAGAAGCAAGATCAACACCACACCCTCCCATACTGCTGAATGGGTGGAGTGACGCTATAAATCTATATGAGTTGTCAAAACAACTACTCGAACACTGACAAACTAATACTGGAATGCACTAGAATATATCCCCCATAAGAGATACTATCAACATGCCAAAAGTGTCAAAAATATAGATACAAAATCTCTCAACAAACAAGAGAGATACACTACACCTGCTAAAGAAAAATGCTCAAAACAAGAAGCATCACAATGCATAAGGTATAGAAAGTGGAGTAAGATGCCTAATGGTGGAGGAGCCATGCCTGTAGAGTCCTCTTAATGAATGCCTATGTTGTTGCCACGAGTGATTAGATATCCACCCCAAATCAACACAGATGGATGAAGAAGATGCCTGCATATGACTTGGTGCAAAATGCACAATGGGTGCATGTAAAAGAACATCAGAATGTGTGTTAGGTTGATCATGTCTGATAGCTGAAATCTCAGGTTTCTCAAGCCTGAGTGAAGGTGCAAAACTCATGTGTTTCTCATGATCCTCAGAAAGATCTAAGTGAACAAAAAAAGGAGCTCTGACAATTTCTGATCCCAATGAAGTATCTTCTCAAAAACCAATGTCATAATGAGAATTCCAATTAACATATGGAATAGAGGAAACAATACCCTATGAATGTTTGCCAATGACTATACTAGTGAGACCCATAGAATGGAGCATGTGATAACTGAATGCAGTGGTATGCTTCTCAAAAAATCCATGTAGCTGAGCAAAATAGGATACACAACATGTGGTACTATAATAGGCACAGATGTGGAAGAGCATGCAGTAACAAGCCTCATAGGTTTAGAAGCATCAAGAGTAGGAACATGCTCAAAGACTAACATATCAATGTTAGTGGGTTCAGGAGCAATAGCTATAAGTGGACTAGGAGCATGGATATGACTATCCACAAAATCATGATGATGTTGTAGGCTAGTAAGTTGTTGCTGCAGGGAGTGGATTATTGTATCCTTATTGTGAATGAGTGATTGTAGAAGAGAATTTTACTTCTTGAGTGATCTATTTTCTTCCACAAATTTTATAATATCCTCTTGAAGTCCACACACTTTAGAGAAAAACATATCATTCTCAGAATCCATGATAGATACAAACTGCAACTCCCAAAACTTTAGGATGTGGGCTCAACCAAAATTGCATCCACTGATTGATTTACAACACTCCTCCATATTTGACACTTTATAATTATAGTGCAAGTCTCAAAATAAATAACTCCAATGGAAAGAGCATGAAAAAACAAGCACTTTTGCAAAAAATGACACTCAAAACTGAGTTACCGATCAAAAGATACAAGCTTTTTAATATTTTGCTGTTATTTATTTTAGTTGCCCTTTAAAACAAAATAAATTATTGTTGCCTTCACCACACAAATAAAATTAAAGGGGGCTGAAGTTAAGCAAATCACAAGCTTTAAGCCCTCATATGACCATACCATATGACCAAGGGCTAAGGATTTCATGAAATCCAAAAACCCAATAAAACACTTCCTCCGTAACTATGTGGCGTGAATCCCAAGGTGAACTTGTGTATTTCACTACAACCACAAAAACCGATGACTTGTAGAAATGGCTGAGTTTACAGTCGATCTTAGGGTTTTCACACCTTCCGGATCCAATGGAAGCCTCTGTTTTGCATAAAAACACACGCAACAACAAAATACGACCAAATCCCAAATATATGAATATACAAAGATTTTATTTACAAAATAAAACTTACAGACAGATGTCAATAACAATCTCCTACTCTAATACCATGAAAAGAATGATAACCATATCGTACCAAGCCAAGAACATAGATGCAAATCAAACACCATGATCAATAAGATGAAAGAAATTTTCCAGAATAACTTTACATAAAACCTTTGCAAATAAATGAACAACAATATCATATATTATTATGGAACTCAATGCAATACAATGAGAATGGGCCTTGCTTAAATAGGCAAGGAATAACAATCTAAGAACTAGTCAAGGTCGTAGATCAAGCCATAAATCAAGGAAATAACTAGTCATCAAAGAACTAGTCAAGACCATAGATTTAGGAGAGAACTAGACATCAAAGATCTAGTCAATACCATAGATCAAGGAAAGAACTAGTCAATACCATAGATCAAGGAAAGAACTATACCTAACAACTAGATAATATCTCCTAATATCTAAATAAGATAAAAGAAATATCCAAACACATAAGTGGGTGAGGATAAATACAATAAAGGTAAATAAAGTACCTAGGTGAACATGAGCTAAGGTAAATACCTAGTCTAACACATGTAATCCTCACTCTCCTTCTCCTTTCTTGTTCTCTTTCCCTTAGGAACTCGGGCGTCGAATCCCGAATTGAGCCTTCAAAATTTTCAACTTCTACCCAGGTGCCCTTTAAATCCTCTTCATTATTCTGCATATCCTCATCATGAGGCTCCATTACATCCTCTCGGTTGTCTTGGATTACTAGGTACACTTTCTCTAAACTCATCCTCCTCCTCGTCTTGAAGCTTTATTTTCTCCTCTTCTTCTCAGGTGCTTCTTTCTGTGGTGAAATCCTAGGTGACCTTCTCAAAGGTTGTGATGAGCCTATGCCCTAAGTCCTAGTTCTCTTGAACACCCTCTTGAATTGTTGCTCCTCGGTGACTTTCTTTGTATCAACTCCCAACACGTCGGTCTCAATACTTCCTCTTCATTTTTCCACGGTGGAGGAGTAGTCACGCACTCACTTTCCTTTATCAGTTGGTTGACTGCGACCCTATGCTCTAACCCCACTATCTTCATGTAACTCTTCTTCTTCTTCCTCTTCTCGAATGGGAGAAACAGGTTGTTCATCTACTAGAGTGCCAACTATGTGCTTCCCCTTAGGTGGGCTTGATAGTTTGAATGTTGAGTTGTGGAGCTCAATTACTTCAGTTTAGCATGCAATGGAAACTTGTTGGAAAATACAATAACCATCATTGGTTAAGGGGGAATCAACATCGGTCACCCATGACCAGCATCGGTCAGGTAAGGGAGGAACCGAGCAACGGTTAGGGATAACCGATGTTGGTTACCTGTGCGAGGATATTTTAATTAACTCTCAAGAATTAGATCTATTTTTAGCATTAAAGTATATCTATTGATTGTAATTACATGGCTAAGTGCCCTAAGTCTATAAATGACTATATAAGCATAAAAACTAGGGTTTAGATTTATATGATTAACAAGAATTAGAAAGAACTTGAGAAAGGTTGGTGAGAGAGAATTCTTGGCGATGAAGCAAAAGCTTGAGAGAAAGAAATTACATCGTACATATGAGAGGTGTGGAAGATCGTAAATATTCATTGTATATCTTGTCAAAGCTTTGGATAACATATTGGTTTGTTTGTTGGTGGACATAGCCCACACTGGGTGAACCACATTAAATCTAGTGTTGATTTATGTTTCTTATTTTGTATATTTCTTACGATAGAATATCCGCTTTTATTTGCATGTATGCTTGGATCGATATAATGTCTCATGTATAATTTGGTGTGCTAACCCCAACAACTGGTATCGAGCTTTGTTTAGGGTTTTGTGTGTTGACAGATTTACTCACAGAGGGTTTTTCGATTAAGTGGGAGCTGACAATGACAATGTGAAGAAAAAAATATAAGGTAGAGAAATTTGACTGGCCAAAATTATCAATTATGGAAGGCCTTGATTGAGGATTATACGTATCAAAGAGATTTGTATTTACCATTGGATGAGAAGTCTAGACCTACGAAGATGAGTGATGAAGAATGGAAGATTCTTGACAAAAAGGATTTGAGATCTATAAGATTGAGCCTAGCAGCATCCTTGGCTTCCAATATTACAGAAGTGGCTTCTACAGTAGAGTTAATGAAATCTCTTACTAATTTATATGAAAAACCCAAAGTGCTTCAAATAAAGTTTATTTGATGAAGAAACTATTTAGTTCTAAGATGCATGGAGGTGGATCTGCATCTAGTCACTTGAATGATTTCCGATCTATTGTAAATCAGTTAAAATAAATTTCTATACCATTTGATGATGAAGTAAAAGCACTTTTATTCTTATGTTCTTTGCCTGATAGTTGAGATAACTTGGTAATGGATGTTAGTAATACAACATCCGATAATAATATTTTGAAGTTTGATGATGTGGTTAGTATAATCTTGAATGAATAAATTTGTAGGAAGAGTATAGAGGAATCATCATCGAGAAATGCTTTGAATGTAGAAAGTAGGGGCAGGCAGAAGGAGAGATCTAAGAGTAAGAGTAATGAGAAATAAAATTCAAGGGATAGTAGATCTAAATCCAGAAGTAAGGGAATTACTTGTTGGAAATGCGTAAAGAAAAGACATGCAAAGAAATATTATTGGTCGGAGGACAAAGAGAACCAACACCCAAATAAAGGTACAGAAGCAAATCTTGCTACATTAGAGGTAATGAAAGATGCTCTTATTCTTTCTTTAGATAACAGAATTGAATCATGAGTTTTAGATTCAGGAGCTTCTTTCCATGCAACCCCTAATAAGGGTTATTTTAGAACTTATGTCTAGGAAAATTTTGGGCATGTTTATTGGGTGATGATGAATCTTGTAGTATTAATGGTAAAGGGAAGTTCATCTAAAATTGTAGAATGGAAATACATGGGTATTAAAATATGTGAGGCATGTGTCAAACCTTGGGAGGAATCTTATTTCTGCAGGCAATTGGGTGAATCTGGTTGCATGGTTACTTTTACGAGGAGACTCTTGGAAAGTCACAAAGGGTGATTTTGTTGTGGCAAGAGGTAAGAAGGTAGGAACACTATATTTATCTACCTGTATTATTGATTCCTTTTCTACATTATCTACTTCAGATTTAGATGCATGCATGTGGCATAACCGATTGGGTCATATGAGTCAAAAAGGAATGCGAATCTTAAAGGCTAAGGGTAAGTTATCAAATTTAGATCTTGATTTATATGAGCATTGTATCTTTGGAAAGAAAAAGAGAGTGAGATTTCTCAAAGTTAGGGCAACTAAGAAGGAGCAAAAATTGGAGCTTGTACACTTAGATGTGTGGGGACCAGCTTAGGTAGCTTCTCATGGAGGATCCCAGTATTATGTTACTTTCATTGATGATGCTACAAGAAAGGTATGTGTTTATTATATTAAACGTAAATATGATGTTTTTGATACTTTTAAAAGATGGAAAGCCCTTGTTGAGAATGAATCAAATTCTAAGTTAAAGTGCCTTAGATCTGACAATGGTGGTGAATACTGTAGTAAGGCTTTCGATGATTATTGTTCAGTGAATGAGATACCTAGAGAAATAATGGTTTAAAGAACACCACATGAGAATGGTGTTGCAGAAAGAATGAACAAGACAATCATGGAGCGTCTTAGAAAGTATTGCCCTTACAATTTTGGGCGAAGTAGTTGATACTGATGGTTTATTTGATTAACCATGGGCCTTTAAGTTCACTAGATGGAGGAATACCAGAGGAATATTAGACCTAGGAAAAGAGGTAGATCTTTCTTTTCTTAAAGTTTTTGGTTGAAGCTTTTGTGCATGTTGGTAAGAAAAATAGGAAAAAGTTGGATGTAAAATCCAAGAGGTGCAATTTCATTGGTTATGGATCTGGTGATTTCGGTTTTTCGTTTTTGGGATTTAGAGAATTCTAAAATTATTAGGAGTCGTGATGTTGAATAAAATGAAAAGAGAATGTACAGGGATCAAATTTTGGTACCCAAGGATGAACTAGTTGAGAAGTTTGTGAATGAAAATGAGCTCTCGAATTTAAAAAAATTAACGACACGGTTACATAGTAATGGGTGTTGGTTGACCCTGGCCGGCACCGGTCGGATGAACCGATGTATCGATTCTGAGAGGATCAAACCACCATTTGTTAACATAAGCGACGCGCCGGTTAGAGGTGGTGGCATCGATCACTTTTAGATTTGGATAGGAATTTCGGGAGGTTCGAATTGAGCCTCTGGTACCCCCAACTCCTGTGAGAAGGTCAAAAGGGTAAGTAAAATTCTAGAAAGATTTACACCTTCTCTATTTTATTTATTATTGACTGATAATGGTGAACCAAAGAGCTTTGAAGAAGCAATGCAGGATAAGAATCACATTTAGTGGGAGCATGACATGGATGAGGAGATGGAATCCTTGGAACAGAACCAAACTTGGGATTTGGTTAAGTTTCAAGTAGGTAAGAGAACATTGCAGAACAAGTGGGTTTACAGGATTAAGGAAGAAGAGGGTGGATAGAAAAGGTACAAGGTAAGGCTTGTAGTAAAGGGATTTACACAGAAAGTAGGTATTGACTTTGGTGAAATATTTTCTCCTATTGTTAAGATGACTTATATTAAATCTTGTATTGAGTTTAATTCTGAGTAGAAGATTTGCACTTAGAGGAACTAGATGTGAAGATGAGTTTCCTTCATGGTGATTTGGATGAAGATATTTATATGCAACAACTACTTGGGTATGAAGTCAAGGGTAAGGAGAAACTAGTGTGCGGGTTGAAAAAAGAGCCTATATGGGCTCAAGCAATATCGAGGCAATGGTACATGAGGTTTGATAGTTTTATGCATGAACATGATTACTTAAGATGTGAATCGACCATTGTGTTTATTTAAAGAAGCTTGAAAATGAGAGCTATATTATTTTGTTTCTTGTATGTGGATGATATACTTATTGCGAGAATCTAGTATGTATGACATTGGTGAGCTTAAGAGAAAGCTATCTCACACATTTGTTATGAAGGATTTAGGAGTGTAAAAAGAATCCTCGACATGCAAATACATAGAGACAAGAAAAATAAGAAATTGTATTTGTCTCGGGAGGATTATATCTATAAGGTGTTAGAAAGGTTCAACATGCAGAATGCAAAACCTGTTAGTACACCTATGGCTGGACACTTAAAATTGAGTAAAGATCGGTGTTTTTCATCACATGAGGAGGTCAAATACATGTCACGAGTGCCATATGCTTCAGCAGATTAGAAGTCTCATGTATGCTATGGTTTGTACCAGACGGACATTGCGAGACAATGTGAGTTGTGAGTAGATATATGACTAATCCAAGAAAAGAGCTTTGGAAAGTAGTCAATGGATAGTTAGGTATTTGAAAGGGACATCTAGCATGAGTTATGCTATGGAGGTTTTGATATTTCATTACGTGGCTATGTTGATTCGAGATATGGTTGGAGACTCGGATGATAGGAGGAACACTACTGGATATATTTTCATAGTAGGTGAGAAAGGAGTTAGCTGGATTTCAAGATTACAGAAGGTTGTGGCTTTATCTGCTACATAGCAGCGAGTATGTTGCAGTTCTACGAGAGGCTAGTAAGGAGATGATATGGATGAGTAGGTTCATGTAAGAGTTGGGGAAAGGAGCAAGGTGATTGTAAAGTGTTCGGTGAGTCGAGAGTGTAATTCATTTGGCAAGGAACTCAACGTTTCATTTGAGAACAAAACAAATTCAATTGAGGTATCACTTCATATGACAGTATTGGAGGATGGACAATTGAATCTGGAAAAGATTCATACGAGCAAGATCCCCTATGAGATATGCTAATGAAGCCATTAGCGAAAGAGAGAAGTTGGAACTACACTCCATTTCTTTTAGTCTTCAAGTTTGAGATTTGAAGAGGAAGAAACAAAGCTAAGGAAGGATCTAAGAATGATGTTGTACAGGTATGGTGCAATAATTAATCTCCAAGTGGGAAATTGTTGAGTTGTGGAGCTCAATTACTACAATTTAGCATGAAATGGAAACTTGCTGGAAAATACAGTAACCATCATCGGTTAAGGGGGAATCGGCATCGGTCACCCATGACCGAGAATAATTCAGGAAATGGAAGAACCGACAACGATGGTTAGGGCTAACCAACGTTGGTTACTGTGTGAGGATGTTTTAATTAATTCGGGAATTAGATCTATTTTTAGCATTAAAGTATATATATTGATTGTAATTGCATGACTAAGTGCCCTAAGTCTATAAATGACTATATAAGAATAAAAGCTAGGATTTAGAAGGATATGATTAACAAGAATTAGAAAGAACTTGAAAAAGGTTGGTGAGATAGAATTCTTGGTGATGAAGCAAAAACTTGAGAGAAAGAAAGTACTGTACATATGAGAGGTGTGGAAGATTGTAAATATTCATTGTATATCTTGTCAAAGTTTTGGATAATAGATTGGTTTGTTTCTTGGTAGGCGTAGCCACAATGGGTGAACCATGTTAAATATGGCGTTGATTTATGTCTCTTGTTTTGTATATTTCTTCTGGTAGAATATCCGCTTTTATTTGCATGTATGCTTAGATCGATATATTGTTTATCTGTTGGTGTGCTAACCCCAACATTGAATTCATTTTCCACATACTTTCCATTCTCTACTTGGGCTTAAGCTGAAGGTATATCAAGGCTTCCCCACTGTCACCCAAACTTACATGCTTCATAGTTATGTCATCAGAGATTAATCTTTCTATGTATGTAGACTTACATAGATAAGCGTAAGTATTATGTAGAGTGTGGTAGTTCTGATCTACCTTATTTTTATTTTATATCGACGAAGTGCATTTGTAAATTTGTGAACCGATGCCTAAAAGAACCACGCTATGAAGGTATAAGAAAGTTTGCACCATGGAATCCATGTAGTCCTTCATCGCAAAATGCGTGATGCAAAAATGTTGGTACACTACAAATTGTTCCAACTTTCCTACCACCGTGGGAAACTCCTTAGGTATCCTCCACTCTTCTTCAAATGCCACACGAAGTCACTCATATCACATCTCTTCCCTTTTTTTGAATGGGCCACTCATGGATCCTGTTGGTGCCCATTTTGATCCTCTGTTATATTGCCATCTTCCCCCTTTGTTCTACGTGCTCTAAAACATTTTCTTCAAAATTGGTGGTTTGCAAAAATTTGTTCTCAGTTAGATGCTTTCAAAAGCTCACAAAATTATTATTTTGCCCCATTTTGGAAGAAAATATAAATGCATTCCCCGCTTTGTGCCATAAATTTCCTAATCCACGAGTGCCTCTGTCATTTTTTCCACTTTTCCGGCATTTAGAGCTCGTGGTTGTTCGTTTCATGCATTTTTCCCTCAAAAATCCTTTTCCATAGTCAAAAATTGATTTAAAACATTTTCCCTTTATTTTTTGACCAAAAAATCCTTCACCCACGAAGAAAAAATCAAATTCGGACATCTCTAGTAAATTCTATGTTTTTTGACAATTATATGGGTGTCACTTTCCTGCCAAATTTAAACTCAAAACTCTCCTCCTACGTGGCCGCTTGTGGTTGGAAAGGGTTTGGAAGATTTCTAGAAGACTTAGCATTTTTTGAGTTTTGGCAAAAAATCCACATTTCCCCTGCAACTCCGTAGGAGGGACACGTGTCATGTTCTTATTCATAGACGAAATGGAAGGCTAGCGGAGGACTTCGACATTTTTTTCCTTTTTGGAAAAAGGGATGAAAGTTTGCAAATGTGGTGTGGGCTGCGGTGGAGCAAAGGGAGACACGTGGTAGGTGCAAAGGAAAGTGTGGGTTGACAGGGAAAAAGTAAATTTTTTCCCTTTTTGCAAAAATGAGTTAAAATAAAAAGTGGCTCCATGACAAATCAGAAGGAGACACGTGGCAGGGAAGAAATTGGAGGTGCGGGCCCATGGAGGAAAAGTGATAAATTTTCCCTTGGTGAAAAAGGGGTTAAAACATGAAATAAGCCCACATATTCTTAGCGATAGAGAGGTGGACACATGTCAAGGATAGAGGCAGAGGTGAGGGCTCGCGGGAAAAAAGTGAAAATTTTCTAAAATTCCAAAAAGGGTGGAAATGTGTAGAATTGAAGTGCTATTTCAATGGGACCCACCATATGCCACGTGTCAGCACCAAATTTAAAGGGCGGAGGGGTGGAGAAAAAGTCAAAATTTTACATTTTTCTAAAAATGTTAAAAAGTCAAATAATGATCCCAAATCCATTCCCAATCACATTTTGACACGTGGAGGGACCAGATTGAAGGAAAAAGGGAAAATCAATGGTAGCTGTACATTTTCCATTTTGGCCACCATTTTTTGCTCCAGGAAGTGTGCAAATGTGAATCTTACATCAATTTTGATCAAATTTTTGGCAAATTCTTGTCGTTTGTGCCTGCGAGGATCAATACAAGTGGTTTTAAGGATCAATTTACATATTTGAGGTGTTTTTGAAATAACTTTTACTCCGAATTATGTCAAAAGCGTGAAATATCAAATCAAGAAGTTCTGAGAATGAAATTTTGAAATGATAAGGATGAAATAATGAAATGAAAGGAGTCTTCATGCTTGGAGAGTGAAAACGTGCCTCCATAATGGGTAATGATGAAGGATTTGTAATGATTCACCTTTTTGAAACACTATGCAACTTTTTGTTGCAAATATGTTAAACGTCCCTATTTGCGAATCATGTTAGAATCTTGTAACAAACTTGATCTTTGGGCATATTATTTTCTTGGGAAAGAAGGATAAAATGTAATTGAAAGTTATATAATGCATGTTTTGAGACATGCAAAAGGTCGGAGAAACTTAGAATTTCACGAGAAAAATATGGGAAGAAGTCCATTCTATGAGAAGCTGTCTGAGAACCATTTCTAATTCCTTTACGCATCATGTTGAGTTGGTTTCAATTGTAAAGCCATAAACAAGCTCTAAGATTGTTCTTATAACATTCCCCTGCTGATAAATTTGGTCATTCTGGATTATTTTGTGTTGTCTCTTGGCAAAATTTTCATGCACTTATGTTTCAGAATGTTTTCAATTTTTGTTTCTTGCTCCTGTTGCAATCTTGTGTTTAAAATCTCTCTTGATCATACATGGTCTCATTTCTTGTTGATAGTTTAGTGGCATTTACAATCTCACACTCAAAAGAGATTTCATTTGATAAAGAGATAAACAGATTTAAAATCACTTTACCTTCCCTGAATTTAGAGATTGTTTGTAAACCTTTGGGTGCACCTTAGGTCATGATAAAATAGAGGTTTCTGGATGCTTTGTTGGTTCATCTACTTCAAGATTTTGTGGTAGGTTGTCAAATATTGTGTGGAAGAGTGCATATATGGGCCTCCATTTATTGCACATATCCTAGTTGAAGGAGTACCTTAACCCCTTTGAAGCATTATCTTTGTTTAGGTCTTACAAATTTCTTGCAAAGGTCCTCAAAGAATTTGGCAAATTTTGGTTAATCTTGTCTAAAAATCTCCCACCAAAATTCATTCAAAATAACTAATCCTACCCCATACTACCCTTGCATTGCATTTTGTGTGTCAACAAAAATTATAATCCACCTAAAAAAATGCACAAAGAAAATTAGGATCATGCAATGTCTTGATAACCCTTGCCTTGCTTTAAAAATATCTCCATGTCTGGGAGTGAGAAGTTGTGAAAGTTAGATTTGGAGTGTTGATCATATTTTCCCAAGGCACTTTCCATACTATTTGCACAAATTGAGGGATATCTTCATCTCATTCACCATTTGAGGGTTACAAAGTAGGTTCTCTTACCCTTGTTGAAAGGCACAACCTAAAATAGTTAGGACAAGATCGAGTCCTATTTGAGTGCTATCCATCTCTCCACAAATTTGAGTGCCAACTAGATCACATCCCCGACTAAAAATGATACACATCATGATTTATTTGACTTCAAGCTTCATGCCATATCTCGATGCTACTAATACTTGAAAGGGAACAAATTTGGGTACCAACACTTTAGCACCGAATTCTTTAGGGATCTGCTTACGAATTCTTCGGAAACAATTTGCATTCTTGAGATTGATTTGCTGTTTTCATTTGCTAGTTCAAATCTATTTAGCCCGTCAACAACACTTTTTGGTGCCTTTTCCGAGGATATTATTAAGTATTTCAGGTATTTCAGATCCCTGGTAATACTTCTTATGTGATTTATGTGTAATTACAAATCTAAGTATCATCTTCTGATCAGATTTATAAGGCCGGAATGAAGAGTAGAGTTCTGAGTTTGACATTTCCTTAGTTCAATCTGATCCATGTGTATACATATTTTGTAGTGCCCACTTCCCTTTGACACTTTTAGATACCGATCTTGATATCACGTTGATCTTATTATGGACACTATTATATTTTATTTTATTATGATGGTTAGATGTTAGATCGGGGATTATTATTGATCCGGATTCGATTCTTATGCATGATGGTTATTAAAGACATTTTTATATGTGGATGATGATATCTTGTTTGAAATGGACATATTATAGATGTTGATTTGGACATATGACATTGGATATGTTGAGTAGACCTAGTATGGTAGATTATTGATGATGATATAGTTGATTAATTAATTGAAAATGATAGTGTTGAATTCTTGATGTTGTTGTGATTCACATGTTTAGATGATCTTGAAATGTTGTTTATATCATTTTGGATGTTCTGATATGGCCACGAGGCCAAAAGAGGTATTTAAATTTTGCAGGTTAAAATATCACAACAATGTCGGGGGACTGGAGACTAACCATATTGAAATTCTGGGTGAATTCAACAAGGTCACCATGGCAACTGTTGTGTGTGTGTGTGTGTGTTTTTTGTTGTTAGGGATTTCCATGGGGAAATTTCCATTATATGTGACCATGGGTTTGTGTAATTTATTAATGTGGTTTCTTTATAAATGTTGCATGAGTTTATTTTGTGATGTGTTACCCCCTTTTCATTAGTTATTATATATGTTGTATTAATGTTGTGGATAATCGGGTGTTAAAATAAATAAATCATTATGTCATAGAATGTAATAAATAAAGTGGTTGCTCTTAAATGAAATATTGTAAGAGTATGTAAATAATGTTGTAAGGAATGTGTAAGAAGGTGTAAAAGATATGTAAGAGAATGTAAGATAGATTTTGGAGTGAAAGACACTTCATCCTCTTAGGAATTCGTATTTTTCCTTGGAGGCTAAATTTGGAGGCTTGTGGGACAAGTTAAGCTTGTCCCACACCTCTTAAAATTATTCACCAACCATACCTATGGTTTGGAGGTTAAATTTAGGCCCTTTAAATACATTTTGAAATGACTAATTGCAAGTTTTAATTGCACTTCTCTTAGATGTTTTTAATTTAGTCCTTTTGGGGTATGGGTTATTTTGGAGTGTGTAAGTGAATTTTTCATTTTTATTTATTATGTTTAGGTGCTTGATGTTGACTTTCCTCTTGGGGTTGAGGAAGAATGATGTGGCATCCCACATAGATCCACATCATCCTCTTCTCTTCCCTCTCCTTTAAATTCAAAACTCCTTGCTTGTTTTTGGTTGTTGAAACTTTGTTATTCCTGTTGGGGGCACATTTTTTCTTGCTGTTTTGGGAGCTTGTTGTGGAAGGAGTTGGAGCCTTTTTGCATGCTTGGACATTGCTGATTTTGGACTGTATTTGGCTTTTGGGAAGCTTGTGAGCTTGGAAAAACTCCAGTATGGAGAGGTAGGAACTTGAGCCTTTTTAGAATGTTTTCTTTCTCTTGCAAAAATGTATGAAATGGTGAATGTGTTATGTGTTCTTGGTTGGTTGGGTAGACTTCTTAGGACATGGTGTAGGAGAATGCTATGGGGATTTCAAATGGGGGGGCATAAGGGAATTCCAAGGGCATCAATTTTATTATGGAGGGAGTTTGGATTGGGATCCACCTTGGAAAATAAATAGCTTGCATTTCTTACTCGTGTGGGGGCATAAGGGAGAAAATTTGGGCGGGGCATAAGGAGGGGTTAGGAGACATAAGTTTATGGGATTTGATATGTTTTATTGGTGGTATGTTTTTTGGTGGATGCCCAATTCCAAATAGGGAGGCATAAGTAGTTTCCCCATAGTTCCTTACTCTTGTTGACTTGTTTGATCAAGCCTAAGTTTTGTGTGAATGTTATCAAATATAGTTGTGAATTGCTATTTTCACTTGAACTTTATTTCTTATTGAATTATGCATGTGAAGAATGCTGCTTGTTTGCTTATGAAAGCCATTATTTCCATGTGTTGATTCTCATCTCCTATTTCAATATGGTTGGGGTTCGGGCCAATGAGGAAGGATGACTTCTTCCTTCTCATTGAATGTCTTTGTTGGGTGGAGAGCGTTGCCTTTCCCCCTTCCTTGTTGTGATCAAGATGAAAAGATGAAAGAACTAGCATGCTATTGTTTTGGAGCAAGAAGAATATACGGTTTGTGAGTCCCTCCCTTTGAACAAGTTCTTTTATAATCCTTCCCCACCTTGAAGTGGATGAGTTGTATAATATTTTTAATGTGGAACCATTTGTATTGATATTGGAAGATTGAAATTGGACTATGAAATGTAAAGGGGATTTATTTTACTCTCTATTTTGGAAAAGAAATGTAAAAGATGTTACATGCATTGCATTTTGTATTTTAGAAATCAAGAAGGAAAAGAGAAGATTGTAAAGGCTGTATTGGAAATGAATAAAGGATTGCATTAGTTTCAAAATTACCTTTGTGCTTTGAATGTGATTTATTATTATTGAAGATTGAAACTACTATTTGAAAAAGAAGAATGCGTATGAAGTAAAAGACAGTGTTTTGCTCTCTTGAAATGAGTTGAATTTAGAAATAAGGCTTTCATAATTACTATGGAATGGTTTATTGAATTCAATTAAATGTATGAGAATAGCTTAGAAACTATATACACCTGTAAATGATAAAAATTGATACATAGATTTAAAAGAAATAGTTCACTGTCATAAACTTCATTCTAGCAATTCACTTTTAATAAAATGAACAGTTCAGACCTACACTTAGTAATCAACTTAAAATATTTATAAGTTAGCATGTTCGGACATCAATGAACCCAATTTGACAAAGAAAACTTAAGAAAATAATATAACCATTGTAAACTCGAATCAACTTCCCTTCCTGGGTCGTTTTTTTGTTTACTCGTTGGAAGAATTCAAACTTGAATAGATTGGGAAAATAAATCTTCCTAAAACACTCTAAACCCTCCCTAGACCAATCCTCCATGTCTGTTTGACATGTTGAGTGAAGGAGGACATCTAATTTAACCAAATTGAGAAGTTGAAAACTACTAGTTCACAAATTAAAAGCTTGCAAATTGGTTTCTCAAAATTTACCACTCAAAATTCATCAAATTTCAAACTTTATGACTTCTGTGTAAAGAGGGCATCGAGAGCTTTCCGAAAAGTCATCATTTTACCAACACTGAGCTTGCTAGCTCATGTTATGGCCATTTGAAGTTTTACTTCAATTTGGCATTCAAAAAGTAATAAAATTTAATCTAACTGTTAAAAATTTAAATTTTGAACTTTGGAAAAATTTCCCTAAAATTCTGTAGCCCCCACCATCCCGCAACCAATCAAGATTGGCCATGTGGCACCTCGGAAGGGTGAACCCTTTTCTGAACATAAACTTATCCATTTTAAAAATTTTGCCTTGGGAAAATTTTTCCTTTTTCCTCCGTCGGCTGCAGCCTAATCAGAGGGTGGCACGTGTTCTCTAGGGGCTGAGGCGGAGGCGCGGTTTGTTTTAACTCTTAACCCTTTTGAATTTTTTTGGAAAAATTTCTACTTTTTTTCCATGCGACCGCAATGGCCAATGAGAAGGTGCCACATGGCACCTTATGGGTGGCAGTGGGGAGGGCGGACCCCTTTTTCCTTTTGTTGTTTTGGCCTTTGGGAAAATTTCCCCTTTTGTCCCCGTGGCCCCAATCCCCACCTCGCTTGGAAAACTTATTTTCGTGGGCGTGCGGACCGGCACGAGCTTTTGGGCCTTTGAAACCCTCCTTTGGCTTATTGCCTTAAGATCTCCCGCCGCCCCTTTCTCCCCTTGCTCAACTAGCGCGTGACATGTGGTGACCTCTTGGTGATGGCGGAGGCGCAGACCAATTCGGTCCCTTGTGAATTTTGGTGAAAGAGACTTAAAGCCTCAACCCGCTTTCTGCGGCCCGTCGTTTGTCCCAACCAACCGGGTAGTGACACGTGTACTCCAGGGACCCGCAGAGGCATACAAGAATGGTTGAGTTTGAACCCATGCAATGGGAAAAATTCCCTAAGCCGCCCCATGACCCACCAACCCATTCAAGGTACTTTCTCCTCCTCTTGACACGTGTCCCACCTAGGGAAAATTTGCCCTAGGAACTCTGCCGCTTATATCTTGAGTTCTACAAGGAGTTAGGAGGACTTATTTATATCACCGGAAAGGTGAGAAAATTTCCTATCCATTGGGAATGGTTTAGGGAAATTTTGAAGTGTTAAGTAGGAGAAAAATCTAGTTGAAACTCTGAGCCTATTAGAGAAAGCGAGACATGGGGGTAAATTACTCCTTGAACCTAACTAAAACTTATAACCCTAAAATTTGAACCTTGTGAACTTGATATTAGTTAATGAAGGAAAACATATGTTGTAGTACATTGGTCTTGTTCCAAAACTGTTAGTGAAAATTGATGTCTTGCAACCTGGTTGTAGACACTTCAAATAAAAAAATTATCCCATAATTTTCTAGCTAACCGTAGGTTGTTTCTTAGGTCTCAAGTGGTTTGTTTAAACGAGCATTACAGTTTGGTATTAGAGTAGTGGTTCAAAGGCTTGGACCATTGGGCACACTAGAAAACTTAAACCGAGTACACTTATAAATCTAGAAAATAGCTTAGCTAGAATTTGTAAATTTTTGTAAACATAAAAGTTGTATAAACTTAGCAAAATGAACTAACTCTTGCTTTGGTCTATGTAGGAGGCTCAGACGGAGTGAGAGGAACTTTCACGGGGACTTAGACTCACTACCACCACCACCACCACCGAGATCGGGGTGTGGCAGCCATTCTACCAGATCTATAGACCCTTAGGATGTTAATGCTGCTCTATGCGGAGGCTTAGGAGGCGGATATGCAACTAGTCATGATAGATCTCCTTCTATTGAGGGTCAGGTATCTCCTTGACTCAATGAGGAGCATAGAGGAGAGAACTCCCATGTGGAGTAAGTCAAAGCTGAGTCACCACCTAGGAGATAGGGTGGCAGAGTTCGAGTGTAGAGAGAGGTCTCGGATCCCTAGGCTTAGGGATGGGCGTGTAAAGAGACCTAGAGGCTGATAGACCACAACAACAGATCACATAAAGGAGATCTTGAAGGTTCAAACCTCACATTACTAAGGTGACACAGGTGGATTTTAGGTAGAGGCCTAGCTAGTGAGCTTGAGTGGTTACTTCAAGATTTGTCCTTATTCTAGAACACAAAGCTCATGTTGCGATCCATCACCTTGAGGATGGAGCAAGAGTATGATGGAGGACGAGAGAGTAGAAGCTCCATGTAGATTCGAGAGGCAGTGGACAGGAGATTTTGAGGAGAGATTCAAGAGCATGTATTTATCATGAGGGTTCATCAAGCGAGAGGATTGACAAGTTCCACGACCTCCGACGGGATTCTATTTTTGTAGTAGAGTATGAGAGTAGATTTTGGATCTACTTCAATATGTAGAGTATATGCGGGACAGTAGGTGTGGATTCAAAAGTTCATCCAAGGCACGAATGTGGATATTATAGGTGCGAGTGTAGATTCACTATCCATAGAATTTAAGCGAAATTTGTCGAGAAGGCCTACATTGTAGAAGAGACTCTGGGGTAAATCCCGGCGAGGCTAGAGATTGAGTCGGGAGCCACATTCAGGCCTGGGATGCAGGACAATATATCAAGGGGGTCATCTCCTCCTCCTCGTGGTGGTCATCATTCCTCACGGTCATCATTTAGGCCACGAGTAGTAGTAGAAAAAATAGTCCCGCCCACCTTATAGACCTCCATAGAGAGTGACACACGAGAGAGTTCGGAGTATGGGGCCTCCTCCTAGGGGTCCCATCAGGACAAATGGTGGACCTAGAGGTAAGTCAATGGGAGCTTTCCAGCAGAGGCCATAGTAGACCCTAGCCGGATCATCAGGATCCAAACCATAGTTTTCTTGGAAGCCTACTGGAGGTACCACTCCTTGGAGAGGATCATGTGGGTGCTTTGGATGTGGAGTTGCTTGAAATTTTGGAGAGATTACCCTTAGAACCTTAACAAGGGTAAGGCACGGAGTTTCAGAGCTGACAGTTGGTGACATGGGACATAGTCACATGATTTATGCAGTGGTTGAGCACCGCCAGGTAGAGCACCAGAGCACAATCATTAAGACCACAGCGACATTGGTGGTATTCCTACCTCTGTATTATTTGATTCTGGTTCTTTTGACTCTTTCATTTCACCATATTTAATAGAGCAATGCGGCTGGTGGCGATTAGGTAGGGTCTTAGTTGGGAAGTCGAGATGGATTTTAGAGCCAAGATCTCTTTGGAATCCTTAGTTAAGGAGTGTAGTGGATTTGGAACCTTTCATAACTACCTCACATTTCCGTATTCTTCCTTTGGGCTTGTATGGAGTCATCTTAGGTATGGATTGGTTATCTGCACATAGGGCCGAGGATGGGTCTAGTGGAACATCACTAGATGATCATCCCATCTTGAGAGATTTTTTCGATGTCTTTCAGGGGAGTTACGGGGGTTCCACCCCCGGGTGAGATTGATTTTCATATAGACCTAGTTCTAGAGAAGAGCCTATCTCACGAGCACCTTATCAGATGGCCACCCCAGAGATCTATTAGCTCAAGTTGTAGCTTGAGGGCCTTTTAGAGAAGGGCCTTATCCATCCTAGTGTATCCCCTTGGGGTGAATTGGTGATCTTTGTGAAGAAGAAGGATGGATCCTTGTGGTTGTGTATTGATTACCTTGGTTGAACAAGGTAATGATCAAGAATCGTTATCCTCTTCCTCGTATTGATGACTTGTTTGATCAGATGAAGGGAGCCACTGATGTTCTCTAAGATTGATCTCAAGTCAGGGTATCATCAGTTGAGGATTTTAGAGGTGGACATTCATAAGACCACCTTTCTGCATGAGATATGGGCACTTTATGAGTTCACAAAGTGGTGCCTTTTTGGTTTGGCGAATGCCCCCACAGTGTTTATGAGTTTGATGAATGGGGTATTTAGGACCTTTTTAGATCACTTCATGCTCATCTTCCTAGATGAAATTTTGATATACTCACGTACACGTGAGGAGCACGAGGCGCACCTTTGCTTTAGGTTCTTGAGTATCTTCGTGAGAGCGACTTTACAGGAACTTGGAGAAGTGTGTTTTCTTTTAGACAGAGGTGCAGTATTTGGGTCATATCATTTCTGGGGAAGGTATCGCATGATCAACCCTTCTAAGGTTGGAGCTATTATGGATTGGCCAGCACCCACTACAGTGACCGAGGTGTATAGCTTCATGGGATTAGTAGGATATTATAGGAGATTTGTTTAGGACTTCTCTCGGATTGTGCACCCCATCACTTCCATTCAGAGGAAAGGGAAGAAGTTTGTTTGGATAGAAAGATGTGAGTAGGCCTTCAGAACACTGAAGGAGTACCTCACTACAAAACCCATTCTTGCAGTACCGGATCCACAAGTTGAGTTATTTGTTTGCACAGATGCTTTGTTAGCAGGACTTGGAGGTGTGTTGATGTAGTATGGCAGAATAGTGGCTTTCGAGTCTCGTAAAGTCAAAGTTCACGAGCTTAATTATCGACCCATGATCTTGAGCTTGTGGCAGTTGTGCATGCCTTGGTTAGATGGAGAAATTTTCTTCTTGGATGGAGATTCACACTTAGGACTGATCATTTGAGTCTTTGCCACCTCTTCACATAACCCAATCTCAATGCTTGTCAGTGGCATTGGATGGAGTTACTTTGTGAGTATGACATAGAGATAGAGCATGTGAAAGGGAAGGAGAATGTGGTAGAAGACACTCTCAGTAGACAGAGACATGTGGCTATGGCCACCTCAATGAGCATAGATTTGCGGAGAAGGATTCTTCAAGATAGCTTACATTAGGGAATAAGAGATAAAATATGCGAGAATAATCCCTTATAGAATCGCGGTAGTAGAAAATAATATGCGAGAAAATATTACAGATCTCAAATAAAAGTGTAGAATAAATAACACAACACGAGAGAGACAAAATTTAATGTGGTTTACCCAATTTGGGCTACGTGCACCAAGAATCACTTGCTCATATTTTATTACAAGCCTCCACTCTCTCAATCTGATACCTAGATCCGTTTGGATCTATTCTCAACAAACTCTACTGAGAATTCACACCGAATTCAAAGCACATCTACAATACATTTGCTTGTTTATATATCATATGCATAAGACCATATAAATAGATAATTGCTTAAGTAGTTTGATACAAAACCATGGGTATCAAAACCATGGGAAAAAACCGTGGGTATCAAAACAATGGGAAAAAAACCGTGGGTATCAAAACAATGGGTACCGATAAACCATGGGCCCAAAAACAACCCATAACGATTACCCATTACCCATGGGTTAACAAACCACCCATGAAAATTTTCTTGGGGCTTTTCCTGAATCCCCCTGAGTCGTAAAAATACCCGAGTGTAACACATAGAAGGTGTACCACACTCGAACATGAAAACAGGCTCCTGAAACATAACAATCTCCCACTTGAAGACCGATTTCCACTGAGCAAGCTTCTCAACCCTTCACTATCATTCGTGAAGGCAAACCAAAAGCTGAACATAGCTTTAGTTTATCCCTTGTGACCACCTTGGTCATCATGCCTGCGAGGATTCTAAGCTGGTATGAATCTTCTCCAACTTGACTTATCTTCTTCCAAAGTTGTCCGATGAAGTGATATCTCAACTATATATGCTTCATTCGGAGCGGAAAGCGAGTTCTTAGCTAGGTGTATAACACTCGATTATCACTATGTAGCTTACATTCCTTCAACTTATGCTCCAAATCCTCAAGAAATTGTTGTAACCAAATCATCTCTTTACTTGCCTCTATGGCAGCAACATACTCAACTTCCAAGTGGTTGATAAAGCCACCAGCTTACACGTAGTCGTGAAATCTAGCTCACATTGTCCCACCTACGGTGTAAATATAACTGTCATGCTCGTCCCCTTTCATAACATCTCCAGCCATGTTTGAATCTACATAACCATGTAAAGTGGTGTCGATCCACTTTGTAGCACAAAATTGTCCCCATGGTCCCTCTCAAATACCCAAGGATCCACTTTACTACTTGCTAATGCTCTTTACCTGGATCACTCATAAATCTACTCATAGCTCCCCTTTGCATGGGAAATATCGGGCCTAGTGCACACCATAACATATATCAAACTTCCAACCATTGATGAGTAAGGTACCTTGGACATCGATTTCTTTCTACTCTGTCTTGGGACACTTTGCTCCTTTGATAACTTAAAATGGCACGCCAAAGGAGTCCCAACCGGTTTAGTATCTTGCATGTTAAACCTATCAATACCTTCTTAATGTACTCTTCACGAGATAAGTCGGCTTCCATTCCTTCCTATCTTGAGTTATCCTCATACCAAGGATTTTTCTGGCTTCCTCAAATCCTTCATATCAAAGGATTCACTTAGCTATATTTCTTGAGTAATTTTATTTCCTACATATTTTTACATGCTGACCAACATGTCATCAACATACAAACATAGGATAATATAACTTCCATCCTCAAATTTCTTTGTATACACACAATGGTCGAATGACATCTAATATAACCTTGCTCCATCATGAACCTATCAAACTTCTTATACCATTGACATGGAGCTTGTTTGGCCATACAAGCTCTTCTTCGGTTTGCACACCATCTCCTCTTTACCTTTGACTTCATATCCTTCAGGTTTTGTTGCATATATAGCTCCTCCTCCAAATCACCATGGATAAATGCAGTCTTTACATCTAAGCTGTTCTAAGTGCAAGTCTTCGGATGTCACTATTCCAAGAACATTTCGATAGAAGTCATTTTTACTATAGGAGAAAAAATCTCATCAAAATCTATACCTTGTTTACATGTAAACCCCTTAACCACCAATAGGGCATTATATATTTTCTTTCCTCCTTCTTCATCTTCAACTCGTACACCCACTTGTTCTGTAATGCTCTTTTGACTTCCGGTAGCTTCACCAAATCCAAAGTCTAGTTCTCCATGAGAGACTTATGCTCCTCATCCATGCCTTGCTCCCACTTCTTACTGGCATCTACTGCATTGATTCATCAAAGCTCTCTGGCTCTCCACTATCAGTGAGTAATAAATAATAAAGAGAAGGAGAAAAATTTTCAGGTTATTTTCTTACCCTAGAAGACCTCCTCACTGTAGGAGTTTGGGGTTCCTGTTGAGTAGGTTCTGAACTGATTCATGGGTCACTTTCCCATCTGGAAGATCCTCTACCACTGCATATTCTTTCTTGGATTCTTCCCTGTTTTCCTACAATTATTGCTTATACATGACTTTCTCATTAAAGACCACATCCCTAGACTGAATGATTTTCTTGTCTTTAATACTCCAACATTTAAATCCAAAGTCAACACCACCATAACCAATAAAAGTACATTTTTCTAATTTAGCCTCTGTAGCTTGGTCCTATCATCCTTGTCAATATGAACAAACACCTCACATCCAAAGACTCTAAGAAATGAGTAATCGAATTTCTTACCATACCAATCCTCCTCAGGTATGCCTCCATCCAAGGAACTTGAGGTTCCTTTGTTTATCAAGTACACAGCTGTGCTCACCACTTCTCCCCAAAAATAAAGAGGCAGTCCTACATGTATCCTCACGCTCCTAGCACATTCCATTATTGTTCTGTTCATCGTTTATGACACCCCATTATGCTTCGGGGTTCCTGGAACTTTCTTTTTCCTACTGATTCCATTCTTAGAACAATAATCATCAAATTCATTCTTTTGTAATACTCCCCTCCATTATTTGACCTGAGACATTTTAACTTAAGGCTGTTTCATTCTCTACCAATGCTTTCCATTTAACAAAAGTATCAAATACATCAAATTTGTTTCTAATACAATAAACCCAAACTTTCCTTGTTGCATCATCAATAAAAGTAACATAATAACTTGAATCCCTAAGAGATGATACAGAGCCGGCCCCACACATTAGAATGTATCGGCTCTAACTTACTCTCTTTCTTCATAGGTCTGACCTTGAGAAACCTTAGTCACTTCTATTTCCCATATATGCATTTCTCACGAAATCGAACCTATTTCGTATATCAAGAAAATTCTTCTTTATGATGTCCATGCCCTTATGGCTCATATGACCAAGCCTATAGTGCCATAATGTTGTATACGCATCCGAAGCCACAAGATTATAATCATTAGTACTATCAGTGGTTAAATACAAGGTTCCAACCTTCTTACCTCTTGCCACCACAAGAGCACCCTTGGTGACCTTCCAAAAGTCAGCTGTAAATATCAAAGTATAACCATCACTTCCCAATTGCCCCACTGATATCAAATTTCTCCTTAATGTAGGCACATGTCTAACATCCTTAATAGCCATGTATTCCCATTACGCATCTTAACCTAAACATAACCTTTTCCAACTATACTGTAAGGCTCATCATCACCAAGAAAAACATGCCCAAAATCCCCTTGAACATAATCAACAAAATAATGCCTATGTGGAGTAGCATGAAAAGAAGCCCCTAAATCTAAAACCCAAGATTCATTAATATTATGCAAAGAAAGAATCAAAGAATCCTGGCATACATTACCGATGCCACCATTACCTCCTTGTTTTCTTCCTATTGTTTCTTCTTATCTCGAAGCTCCCAATAGTCCTTCTTTGCATGCCCAGAATTTCCATAGTGCTAGCATACTATCTTACTTTTGGATTTTGACCTTGCCCGATATTTTCATTTTCCACGGTTTCCTCTATTCTTCTGTCTCCCTCTAGTTTCCACTATCAAAGCATTACTTGAAGTAGAAGATTCACCAGAGATTTTTCTTCACATTTCCTCACTTAGAATCACCCCTACTGACATCCTCAAACTTCAACTTTGAGTTAATTGGAACCGAGTTGCTTCATCGCCATTACCGAGGCTATTCCAACTTTCGGGTAAAGAGCACAAAATTAATAAAGCGCTAACTTCTTCATCAAATTCTATTGTAAGCTGAAGCTAGCATATTCACAACTGTATTGAAATAATTTAAATGATCTATTACTAAACCATTCTCATACATCTTCATATTAAACAACTTTTTCATTAAAAATATCTTATTAGAGGTAGAGGGATTTTCATATGACTTCCGTAATGCATCCGAGTTCATTTGTAGTCTTTTCCTTTGAAACATTAAATAATACCGAAGATGCAAAACACAACGAGATCATTCCAAGTGCCTTTCGATCCAACAAATCCCATTCCACGTTTTTCATACTCGAGGGTTTGTTCACCTTCTTAGATAGTAGAGATAAAGATCCTTCTAATAAAGGTAATCTTCCATCTGCATCTTCCAAAGACTGAAATTCTTTTTGTTGAATTTATCAACCCTAGATCTTCCATCATCTCCCATAGCTCCCACTCAAGCTAGAAACTTTCCTGCGATTCAACACTTCAACAAACCAAACCGAGGCTCGATACCAATTGTTAGGGAATAAGAGATAAAATATGTGGAATAATCCCTTACTGAGAATCGCAATAGTAGAAACTAATATGCGAGAAAATATTACTGAGATCTCGAATAAAAGTGCGAGAATAAATAATATAACACAGAGAGACAAGATTTAACATGGTTCACCCAATTTGGGCTACGTCCACCAATAATCACTTGCTCGATTTTATTACAAGTCTCCACTCTCTCAATACAATACCCAGATCCATTTGGAGCTATGCTAAAAAAACTCTACAAAATTCACACCTAAATTCAAAGAACATCCAATACATTTGCTTGTCATCTATCATATGCATACGACCATATAAATAGACAATTGCTTAAGTAGTTTGATACAAAACCGTGGGTATCAAAACCATGGGAAAAAACCGTATCAAAACAATGGGCAAAAAACGTGGGTATCAAAACAATGGGTCTTGAAAAACCATGGGCCCAAAAACAACCCACAATAGTTACCCATTACCCAAGTGTAACACATAGAAGGTGTACCACACTCGAACATGAAAACAGGCTCCACAAACATAACAAATTACTCTTGACAACTTCTACATTGCAGTACGAGCGGAGATTGAGTCACGAGAGACCCCTTGAAGGAAGTTTGATGGTTTTCCTTAGAAATAGATGGTCTTCTCGGGCATAGAGGCAAGGTATATGTTCTAGAGAGGGAGGCTTGAGGCGGGACATCTTGGTAGAGGCACATCGTGCACCCTATTCAACCCATCTCGGGGTGTAGAAGATGCACGCTACGCTACCTTGCGCAGTTGTATCATTGGAGAGGAATTTGTCGAGACGTGGCTCGGTTGTGTCACAGTGTTTAGAGTGCCAGAGGGTTAAGGGTGAGCATCGGCATCCAATAGGTCTTATTTATCCTCATGCCATCTTTGGAATGGAAGTGGGACACCATTTCCATGGATTTCATTATTGGGTTGTTGATGTCGAGATATCACCATGATGCCATTATGGTCATGGTTGATAAATTGACAAAAGTGGCTCACTTTTCTCGGTGAAGACCACTTATACAACTAGAGCAATGGCATGAGTATATTTGTATGAGATTGTTAGGTTGCATGAGATTATGTGGAACATCATTTATTCTCGGGACGAGGATCAACTTCAGCACAACATATCACCCTGAGATAGATGGATAGACCAAGTGAGTGAATCAGATTTTAGAGGATATGCTCAGGATGTATGTGATGGATCAACAATCTAAGTGGGAGGAGTACCTATACTTAGTGGAGTTTTCCTATAATAATAGTTTTCAGAGTTCTATTGGCATGGCTCCTTTTCATGCTTTGTATGGTAGAGAGTGCAGGACAACCCTTAGCTAGGATCGGTTAGAGGACAAAGTATCTCTTGGACTAGCTCTTTTGTAGGACATGGAGCAGCATGTAGTGTTGATCAGGTAGAGATTGTAGGAGGCACATGACAGGTAGAAGAAGTATGTAGATCAACATAGGATTGACCGTAGTTTTGATGTGGGCATGAAGGTGTTCCTTTGTGTTAGGCCACACAAGATCCCTATCCATTATAGAAAAGGTTCTAAGTTAGCTCCTACATTCATTTGTCCTTTTGAGATCTTGGAGTGTATCGGCCCTTTCGCCTACCTGCACAGCATTACCACCTAGCTTGTCTCACATACATGATGTGTTTCATGTTTCAGTTCTTAGGAGATATATTATAGATTCATCTCATGTACTAGATTGCACATCATTGTAGGTGTAGGATCAGGGGTAGGTGATGGTGGAGCCCATTTACATCATAGATCATAGGACCATGGGCCTTTGAGGTAGAGAGATTGATTAGGTACGGGTGCAGTGGGACAGATACGACGAGATGCATGACCACTTGGGAGGATGCCACAATATTACGAGTGTAGTTTCCACATTTGTTCTAGTGACTTCCAGGAGGAAGTCGAGTCTAAGGGAGGGGATGTAGTGCCCACTTCCCTTTGACACTTTTAGATACTGATCTTGATATTGTTGATCTTATTATGGACACTATTATGTTTTGTTTTAGTATGATGGTTAGATGTTAGATCATGGATTATTATTGATCTAGATTCAGTTATTATGCATGATGGTTATTAGAGACATTTTTATATGTGGATGATGATATACTATTTGACATGGACATATTATAGATGTTGATTTGGACATATGACATTGGATATGTTGAGTAGACCTAGTATGGTAGATTATTGATGATGATATAGTTGATTAATTAATTGAAAATGATAGTGTTGAATTCTTGATGTTGTTGTGATTCACATGTTTAGATGATCTTGAAATGTTGTTTATATCATTTTGGATGTTTTGATATGGCCACGAGGCCGAAAAGAGGTATTTGTATTTTGCTAGGTTAAAATATCACAACAATGTCGGGGGACTGGAGACTAACCATATTGAAATTCTAGGTGAATTCAACAAGGTCACCATGGCAACTATTGTGTGTGTGTGTGTGTTGTATGTTGTTAGGGATTTCCATGGGGGAATTTCCATTATATGTGACCATGGGTTTGTGTAATTTATTAATGTGGTTTCTTTATTAATGTTTCATGTGTTTATTTTGTGATGTGTTACCCCCTTTTCATTAGTTATTATATATGTTGTATTAATGTTGTGAATAATCATGTGTTAAAATAAATAAATCATTATGTCATAAGAATGTAATAAATAAAGTGGTTGCTCTTAAATGAAATATTGTAAGAGTGTGTAATGTTGTAAGGAATGTGTAAGAGATATGTAAGAGAATGTAAGATAGATTTTGGAGTGAAAGACACTTCATCCTCTTAGGAATTCGAATTTGTCCTTGGAGGCTAAATTTGGAGGCTTGTGGGACAAGTTAAGCTTGTCCCACACCTCTTAAAATTATTCACCAACCATACCTATGGTTTGGAGGTTAAATTTAGGCCTTTTAAATGCATTTTGAAATGACTAATTGTAAGTTTTAATTGCACTTCTCTTACATGTTTTTAATTCAGTCCTTTTGGGGTATGGGTTATTTTGGAGTGTGTAAGTTAATTTGTCATTTTTATTTATTATGTTTAGGTGCATGATGTTGACTTTCCTCTTGGGGTTGAGGAAGAATGATGTGGCATCCCACATGGATCCACATCATCCTCTTCTCTTCCCTCTCCTTTAAATTCAAAACTCCTTGCTTGTTTGTGGTTGTTGAAACTTTGTTATTCCTCTTGGGGGCGCATTTTTGCTTGCTGTTTTGGGAGCTTGTTGTGGAAGGAGTTGGAGCCTTTTTGCATGCTTGGACATTGCTGATTTTGGACTGTATTTGGATTTTGGGAAGCTTGTGAGCTTGGAACAAACTCCAATATGGAGAGGTAGGAACTTGAGCCTTTTTAGAATGTTTTCTTTCTCTTGCAAAATGTATGAAATGATGAATGTGTTATGTGTTCTTGGTTGGTTGGGTAGACTTCTTAGGACATGGTGTAGGAGAATGCTATGGAGATTTCAAATGGGGGCATAAGGGAATCCAAGGGCATTAGTTTTATTGTGGAGGAGTTTGGATTGGGATCCACCTTGGAAAAGAAATAGCTTGCATTTCTTACTCTTGTGGGGGCATAAGGGAGAAACTTTGGGCGGGGCATAAGGAGGGGTTGGGAGACATAAGTTTATGGGATTTGATATGTTTTATTGGTGGTATGTTTTTGGTGGATGCCCAATTCCAAATAGGGAGGCATAAGTAGTTTCCCCATAGTTCCTTGCTCTTGTTGACTTGTTTGATCAAGCCTAAGTTTTGTGTGAATGTTATTAAATGTAGTTGTGAATCGCTATTTTCGCTTGAACTTTATTTCTTATTGAATTATACATGTGAAGAATGTTGCTTGTTTGCTGTGGAAGCCATTATTGCCATGTGTTGATTCTCATCTCCTATTTCAATATGGTTGGGGCTCGGGGGCCAATGAGGAAGGATGGATTCTTCCTTCTCATTGGATGTCTTGGTTTGGTGGAGAGCATTGCCTTTGCCATTCCTTGTTGTGATTAAGATGAAAAGATGAAAAAACTAGCATTCTGCTGTTTTGGAGCAAGAAGAATATACAGTTTGACAGTCCCTCCCTTTGAACAAGTTCTTTTATAATCCTTCCCCACCTTGAAGTGAGCAGAGTTGTATAATATTTGTAATGTGGAACCATTTGTATTGATATTGGAAGATTGAAATTGGGTGTGAAATGTAAAGGGATTTATTTTACTCTCTGTTTTGGAAAAGAAATGTAAAAGATGTTACATGCATTGCATTTTGTATTTTAGAAATCAAGAAGGAAAAGAGAAGATTGTAAACTGTATTGGAAATAAATAATGGATTGCATTAGTTTCAAAATTACACTTTGTGCTTTGAATGTGATTTATTATTATTGAAGATTGAAACTACTGTTTGAAAAAGAAGAATGCATATGAAGTAAGAGACAATGTTTTGCTCTCTTGAAATGAGTTGAATTTAGAAATAAGGCTTTGCATAATTACTATTGAATGGTTGATTGAATTCAATTAAATGTATGAGAATAGCTTAGAAACTATATACACCCGTAAATGATAAAAAATTATATACAGATTTAAAAGAAATAGTTCACTGTCATAAACTTCATTCTGGCAATTCACTTTTAATAAAATGAACAATTCAGACCTGCACTTAGTAATCAACTTAAAAATTTTATAAGTTAACATGCTAAGACATTAATGAACCCAATTTGACAAAGAAAACTCAAGAAAACAATATAACCATTGTAAACTCGAATCAAATTCCCTTCCTGGGTCATTTTTCTATCTCTATTGTTGGAAAAATTCAAACTTGAATAGATTGAGAAAATCAATATTCCTAAAACACTCTAAACGCTCCCTAGACCAATCCTCCATGTGTGTGTTTGACATGTTGAGTGAAGGAGGAGATTTAATTTAACCAAATTGAGAAGTTGAAAACTGCCAGTTCACAAATTAAAAGCCTGCAGATTGGTTTCTAAAAATTGACCACTCAAAATTCATCAAATTTGAAAATTTATGACTCTTGTGTAAAGAGGGCATCGAGAGATTTATGAAAAGTCCTTGTTTTCCCAACACCAAGCTTGATAGATCAAGTTATGGCCATTTGAAGTTTTACTTCAATTTGGCATTGAAAAAGTAATAAAATTTAATCTAATTGTTAAAAATTTAAATTTAATTTTATGGAAAAATTTCCCAAAAAAGTCTGTGGCCCCCACCATCCCAAAACCAATCGCGATCGGCCACGTGGCACCTCAGAAGGGTGGACCCTTTTCTAAACTTAAACTTATCCGTTTTAAATATTTTACCTTAGGAAAATTTTCCTTTTTCCTCCGCTGGCCGTAGCCAATCGATCAGATGGCGCCATGTGTCTTCTAGGGGCAAAGGTGGAGGCGCGGTTTGTTTCAAGTCTTAAGCCTTTTGAAATTTTTGGAAAAATTTCCATTTTGGCCCCCCGCATGACTCATGACAATGAGAAGGTGCCATGTGGCACCTTATGGGTGGTGTAGGGTGGGCAAACCCCTTTTCCTTTTGTTGTTTTGGCCTTTGGGAAAATTTCCCCTTTTGTCCCTGTGGCCTCGTAATCCCCACCTAGCTTGGAAAACTTCTTTTCGCAGGTGCGCGGACCTGCGAGAGATTTTGGGCCTTTGAAACCCTCCTTCGGCTTATTACCTTAAGATCCCCACGCCCCTTCATCCCCTTGCTCAACCAAGTGTGTGACACGTGGCAACCTCGCGATGGCGGAGGTGCGGACCAACTCGAGTCCCTTATGAATTTTGGCGAAAGGGACTTAAAGCCTCAACCCGCATCACTAGCCCGTCGTTTCTCCTAACCAACCAGGTAGTGACACATGAAATCTAGGGACCCACGGAGGTGTGGAAGAATGGTTGGCTTTGAGCCGCGTAATGGGAAAGTTCCTAAGCCACCCCGCGACCCACTAACCCATTTAAGGCACTTTCTTCTCCTCTTGACACGTGCCCCACCTAGGGGAAATTTTCTCTAGAAACTCCGCCCGCTTATATCTTGAGTTCTGAGGAGTTAGGAGGACTTAGTTATATCACTTAGGAAAGGTGAGAAAATTTCCTATCCATTGGGAATGGTTTACGGAAATTTTTGAAGCATTAAGTAGGAGAAAAATCTAGTTGAAACTCTGAGCCTGTTAGAGAGCAGACATGGGGTAAATTACTCCTTGAACCTAACTAAAACTTATAACCCTAAAATTTGAACCTTGTGAACTTAATATTAGTTAATGAAGGAAAAAATATGTTATAGTAACTTGGTCTTGTTCAGAACTTGTTAGTGAAAGCGATGTCTTGCGGACTGGTTGTAAACACTTCAAATTAAAAAAAAAAATCCCATAATTTTCTAGCTAACCCTAGGTTGTTTCTTGGGTCTCAAGTGGTTTGTTTAAATGGGCATTACAGTTTGGTATCAGAGTAGTGGTTCAAAGGCTTGGACCATTGGGCACACTAGAAAACTTGAGACATGAAAACTTAAACCTAGTACACTTGTAAATCTAGAAAACAACTTAGCTAGAATTTGTATATTTTAGTAAACATGGAAGTTGTATAAACTTAGAAAAATGAACTAACTCTTGCTTTGGTCTATGCAGGAGGCTCAGACGGAGTGAGAGGAACCTTCACAGGGACTCAAAATCATCACCACCACCACCACCACCACCACCAGATTAGGGTGTGGCAGCCATTCTACCTCAGATTCTACAGACCCTTTAGGATGTTAATGCCGCTCTACGTGGAGGCTTAGGAGGGGACATGTAGCTAGTCATGATAGGACTCCTTCTATTGAGGGTCAGGTATCTCCTCGACTCAGCTAGGAGCATAGAGGAGAGAACTCCCATGTGGAGTCAGTCAGAGCAGAGAGAGGTCTCAAAGCCCTAGGCTTAGGGATGAGCATGAAGAGAGACCTAGAGGTTGACAGACCACGATGCGGATCACGTCGGGGAGATCCTGAAGGTTCGGCCCTCACATTACTTAGGTGACATAGGTGGATTTTAGGCGAGGCTAGCTAGTGAGCTTGAGCGGTTGCTTGAGCTTTGTCCTTATTCTAGCAACATGAAATCTCGTGTTGCGATCCATCTACTGAGGGATGGAGTAGGAGTATGGTGGAGGACAGAGGAGTAGAAGCTCCATGTAGATTCAGAGACAATGACCTGGGAGATTTTTGAGGAGAGATTCAAGAGCAGGTATTTATCACGGAGGTTCATCCAGCAGAGGATTGACGAGTTCCATGACCTTTGACAAGCTTCTCTTTTGGTAGTAGAGTATGAGAGTAGAGTTTTGGATCTACTTTAGTATGTAGAGTATATGTAGGATTCACGGTGTGGATTCACGGGTTCATTCGGAGCTGAATGTGGATATTGGAGGTGTAGTGCGGATTCACTATCCAAAAACTTTAGTTGAGGCCGTCGAGAAGGCCTATATTGTAGAAGAGACTTGGGGTAAATCCCAGTAGGCTAGAGACCGAGTCAGGAGCCACATTCAGCAGATGCAGGATAGTAGATTGAGGGGGTCAGCTCCTCCTCCTCATGGTGGTTAGCATTCCTCACAGTCATCCTTTAGGCCATAATAGTAGTAGTAGCAGCAGTCCCACCCACCTTATAGACCTCCATAGAGAGCTGATGCATAGAGAGGTTAGAGTATGGGGCCTCCTCCTAGGGGTCCCATCAGGACATAGGGTGGACCTAGAGCTCGGCCGAGAAGGAGCTTGCTAGCAGAGGCCATATCGGGACCATGCAGCTGGATCATCAGGATCCACACCATGGATTTTAGGGTGCCTACTGGAGGTGCTACTCCTTGGAGAGGATCAGGTGGTTGCTTTGGATGTGGAGTTGCTGGACATTTTTGGAGAGATTGCCCTCAAAACCCTAACAAGGGTAAGGCACAAGTTTTAGAGCTGATAGTTGGTAACATGGGATGTAGTCACAAGATTTATGCAGCGGTTGAGAACCACCAGGAAGAGCACCAGAGCATAGTCATTGAGACCACAGGTAGCATTGGTGGTATTCCTACCTCTGTATTGTTTGATTCTGGTTCTTCTAATTCTTTCATTGCACCATCTTTAGTAGAGTGATGCAGGCTGGTGGCAGTTAGGCAGGGTCTTAGTTGGGATGTCGAGATGGCTTCTAGAGCCAAGATCTCTTTGGAATCCTTAGTTAAGGAGTGTGTAGTGGATTTAGGACCTTTCACCACTACCTCAGATCTTTGTATTCTTCCTTTGGGCTCATATGGAGTCATCTTAGGTATGGATTGGTTATCTGCACACAGGGCCAAGATGGATTGTTATCACAAGACTATAGCTTGTGTAGATGATTTAGGAGTTGAGTTGGTGATCTTGGGGGTTAGGAGACCGATTTATATTCGCAACATCTCCACTATGCGGCTTAAGCGGTGTGTGCGATGAGGTTACCGGATGTATCTTTATTACGGTTGTGTGATTAGAGGATGGGTCTAGTGGACCATCGCTAGATGATCATCCGATGTTGAGAGAGTTTTAGATGTCTTTCGGGGAGTTCTGGGGTTACCACCCCCACGTGAGATTGATTTTCATATAGACCTAGTTCTTGGAGCAAATCCTATCTCATGAGAAACTTATCGGATAGCCACCCCGAGCTCTATGAGCTCAAGTTCTGACTTGAGGGCCTTTTGGAGAAGGGTGTATCCATCTAGTGTATCCCCTTGGGGTGTATTGATGATCTTTGTGAAGAAGAAGGATGGATCCTTATGGGTGTGTATTAATTACCACTAGTTGAACAAGGTAACGATCAATAATCATTATCCTCTTCCTCGTATTGATGAATTGTTTGATAAGATGAAGGAGCCACGGTGTTCTCTAAGATTGATCTCAAGTCGGGGTATTATCAGTGAGGATTTTAGAAGCGAGACATTCATAAGACCACCTTCCTTATGAGACATGGGCACTATGAGTTCACGGTGGTGCCTTTTGGTCGACAAATGCCCCGCATTTTATGAGTTTGATGAATGGGGTATTTAGGACATTTTAGATCACTTCGTGCTCATCTTCCTAGATGAAATTTTGATATACTCACATACACATGAGGAGCATGAGGGGCACCTTCACCAGGTTCTTCAGTGTCTTCGTGAGTAGCAACTTTACAAGAACTTGGAGAAGTGTGCTTTATTTCAGAGAGAGGTGTAGTATTTGGGTCATATCATTTACGGGAAGGTATCGCAGTTGATCCTTTGAAGATTAGAGCCATTATGGATTGGCTAGCACCCACTACAATGACTGAGGTGTGCAGCTTCATGGGATGAGTAGGATATTATAGGAGATTTGTTCAGGACTTCTTTCAGATTGCACACCCCATCACTTCCCTTCAGAGGAAAGGGAAGAAGTTTGTTTGGATAGACAGATGCGAGCAGGCCTTCAAGACACTAAAGGAGTTCCTCACTACAACACCCATTCTTACAGTACCAGATCCATAGGGTGAGTTATTTGTTTGCACATATGCTTCATTAGCAAGACTTGGAGGTGTGTTGATGCAGGATGGCAGAGTAGTGGCTTTCAAGTCTCGAAAACTCAAAGATCACGAGCTTAATTATTTGACCCATGATCTTGAGCTTGCGGTAGTTGTGCATGCTTTGGTTAGATGGAGACATTTTCTTCTTGGATGGAGATTCACACTCAGGACTGATCATTTGAGTCTTCACCACCTCTTCACGTAGCCCAATCTCAATGCTCGTCAGTAGCATTGGATGGAGTTTCTTTGTGAGTATGACATGGAGATAGAGCATGTGAAAGGGAAGGAGAATGTGGTAGCGAGATGCTCTCGTGAGATGGACACACATGGCTATGGCCACCTCGGTGAGCATAGATTTACGGAGTAAGATTTTCATGACTTCCTCTTGAAAGATTCTACATTGTAGTACAAGCGAGAGATTGAGTCACAGAGACCCCCGAAGGGAAGTTTGATGGTTTTCATTAGAAGCGAGATGGTATTCTCGGGCACGGAGGTAGGATATATGTTCCAAGAGAGGGAGGATTAAGGTAGGAAATCTTGGTAGAGGCACATCATGCACCTTATTCAGCCCATCCAGGGGTGAAGAAGATGCACGCTACCTACTTCGGCAGTTGTACCATTAGAGAGGACTCCATTGGGACATGGATAAGTTTGTATCATAATGTTTAGAGTGCCGGAGGGTTAAGGTTGAGCATAAACATCGAACAAATCTTCTTTATCCTCATGCCATACCGGATTTGGAAGTGGGACACCATTTCCATGGATTTCATTGTTGAAGCTACCGATGTCGAGATATCACCACGATGCCATTATGGTCACGGTTGATAAATTGACAAAAGTGGCTCACTTTTCTCTGGTGAAGATCACTTATACAACTAGAGCGTGCACAGTATTGAGTCATACGCCTCGGTTTGTGAAGGTCCTTCTACTATACTGGGTAAGTTTCATCTCTAATCTGCACCTCTATGTTTTAATTCAAATAAAATTTTCCAAGAAAATAAGCACTTAAAGGATACCAATCTTGTGAACCACATTCTTGAGCCCCAAAGACCTTGCACTCCTCATCAGCTTGTGTCACCCCCAAGATCACCTCCACCAAACAATATGGCTCAGCCTAGACCTCCATTTGTTGTTAACATTTTTGATCCTACAGATTTTAGAGGAATGGATGGTTATCAATTATGTCCCACAAGATGTAAGAAATAGGTTGCCAAAATTCCAAGGTAACAATGCAATAACTGGTGATCAACATCTCAAGCTTTTTGTTAACATGATGAAGGATTTTGAAATAGAGTTTGAAGATGTGTATATTAAATTATTCATTAATACACTAGAAGAGGATGCTTTATGGATTGGTATAAGGCTTTGCACGATAATTCTATTGATTCATGGACTGAAATGAAGAATGCATTTAGGTTTGATATGGTGACAAGGTGATCCTAGATTTCTCTTGTCTAAATTATAAAATGTCAAGAAGAATCCCGATGAATCAGTCCATGATTTCAACACAAGGTTTAACAAAACTTTGAGAAGGCTGCCTCTTAGTACGAGGCCTTGTGATGAATCTTGTCTAATCAAATATTTAGATGCATTTGATAAAAAGGAAACCTATTACCTAAGAGCAAAGAACCTTATTAATCTAAGACAAGCTTTCACCATGGCACTTCAAATTGAAAACAATATCAAAGCAATTGGGAAACCTCTCAAGAGAGATGGAGTAAAGTTGATAAACCATGAAAAAACTCAAGCTAGCAAGGGTGCTGATTTAGAGGAGGTTGTGAAAACTTTGGCAAGTCTGTAAAAGAAATCTCATACAAGTTGGCGAAGGTGAGAAGGGGTGGGTAGACTTCACAAGGTCGGTAGAGAGCACAAAACCATGATATATTTTCCAATAATCCTAGAGGTGATCAAATGGTAGATGATAGAGGAAAAGGACCCATGGGAGTGCAGTAAATAGACAATCTCAGGCCAAGGAAAATAAGGTAGTGCACGATCCGCTAATTCTTTAGGGTGTTTGTTGTTGATGATGTAAATTAGATTAGCGGTGTGACATATTTTTTTACCCCATCCTCCATGTCAAATAGATCAGAAAATTGAAGAGGAAGTTAATGTTGAAATTTATGATGATGCTTTGCATGATGGAGATCCTGCAAGTTCACCAGGGCATGACTTCAACGGATGTCATAAGTCTTTATATGACTGCTGCTTTTTTTGGTATTGTATCCAGCGGGTATATCTTCGTCATCCTTCTCATGTTTTAGAAATTGATAATGTACAAGCCTTTGAGGTTCCCAATAATGATTTTGAATACTTGAGGGCATTGATGATCAAAAAGTATGATGGAGGTATACCCTTGGAAGAGGATAGGAAATTACTTATGAATCTTTGTAGTTGCCCCGAGAGAGCACAATACCATAGGTAAGGTTGCCAAAGGGCAACAAGCCAAGTCCAAATTTCTATTGCTTACTAAAGAAACTCCAAAGAAAAATACATCTGGTGAAGGCCCTATTCCCCTAAGAAAAACTTGTGATCCTCCCCATGCCGAACTAAAAATAATTCCATACCATCTAATGATTCTACTTGTCTACATTCTAGTGGTGCTTTACCCAAGAGTGCTACATATGATATTGCCAATTGCTTTCCCAATTGCTGAGTTGCTTAGGATTTCTTTCCCAATTCTTGAGTTGCTTAGGATTCTGAGCATAAGAAGAGGGCTTTTAAATATTTAGGATTGAAAGAGGAAGAAAGTAACCAAAGCGAGTTAGAAGCAAGGTTGAGATTCCTATTTCCATTGCAGAATTAGAACAGCCACAAGTGTTGGAAGAGTTGGGGGAACCACCTAAGGTTTACTTAGGAACTTCTTTGGTTAAATCTCAGCTAAACATGGATCCATTTTTGACTACATTGGTTATCAAATACAAGCTGTTACATAACTGTATGTTTGACTCCGGGGCATCATGTAATGTTAGTCCTTTGGAGGTCATGAATGAATTGGGAATCAAAGTGAAAACAACCTATGGAAAGTGTACTACCACGGACTCAAGAGAAGTTCCAGTTGTTGGGCATGTCAAGATGCGGTGGTGCGACTTGCATCTTATCCCGGGAGGAATTTAAAATTGGATGTTGTGATTTTTGATTGCCCTACTAAATGGGTATGCTATTTTCAAGAAAGTGGGCTCTGAAGTGTTGGTGGGAGTGTCCAAATGGACATGTCTTATGAAACTATCCCCATTGAAGGAAACTTAGTGAAGTTATGTGGAGAGAAGAAGATGATGTACCTTATTGAAGACCCAAGCAATGCATCTTATGAAGTTTTGTAGGAATATGCTAGTACTGATCACTTTGTGAGTTTTGTGGATTTTGAGGAATATGAAGTTGTTAGAAATGTTGAATCTGGGTAAGATTTGCACAGGAATAAAAACAAATACACCGAATATAAGATATATATTTTTCAATAGAAATCACTTGGGATATTTTATTATAGAAGGAGGTTACAATTTATAGGGCATTGTTCTCCTACAGAGAAGGAGTCAACTCCAATCATGATCCCCCTTATCTCTCCATGATCCTCACATCCCTAGGATATCTCACACACCTCCTAAACTATCTCAACCACACCTATTACTAAGGTGAGATAAACTCACGTACAACTAATACTTCTCAATATGAGAAAGTATTATTACACACATAATAATAATGTTCACAATATTAAAACTCTAATATCCAAATAACCCAAACCACTAACACTTCATGTTCACACTATAAACATAGAATTCCTAACAAGAAACATATCTCCTAAATATGCTTTTTTCTAGAGTTTTGGTCCTTGGTTCAGCCTTGAAAAATGTTAAAAGGTCTTACTGAACACTGATGGAGGAGCTTTAAAGAAACTAGATGGTTTACAAATTAAACAAGGAAGAAAATGAGGTATATTTCAATTGCTAAAAACTTATACGAACCTCTTGGCATGGTCATATCTAGCATGGAGGACATTTGGGGTTTCCCCTTGATTTATTTTCTTTTAATCAAGGTTTGCACCAACTTATACAGTGTATAGTGTTTAGCTTTCGCTTTGTTTTTGTGTTTTGGTGGTTCTTGGTTTGCCTTGGTGTGTGGCAGCCATTTTTGTCAGTTTCTCAGTTGGTTTTTGATGGTTTTGGCTCATGACTCCTTTTCCCAATGGATTATTTTGGCACTTTGTCTACTTATTGTTCTTTTGACACTCACTAGGAGTGCCCATCCCCCAGTAGGAGCCAATGTTGGTGCCCATTTTGATCCTCTGTTATATTCCATCTTTCCCCTTTGTTTTGTGTGCTCTAAAACATTTTCTTTGAAATTGGTAGTCTAAAAAAATTTGTTCTCAGTTGGATGCTTTCAAAAGATCAAAAACTTATTATTTTGCCCCATTTTGAAAGAAAAATACTTGCATGCCCTAGTTTGTGCCCTAAATTTCCAAATCTATGGGCCTCAATCATGTTTTCAACATTTCTCGGCCTTTGGAGCTTGTGGTTGTTTGTTTCATGAATTTTTTCCTATAAAATCATTTGCTGATAGTCGGAAATTAGTTTAAAACACTTTCCCTTTATTTTTTGACAAAAAAATCCTTCACCCATGAAGAAAAAATCAAATACGAGGCATCTCTAGTTTTTTTTTTTGTTTTTGACGGTTATACGGGTGTCACTTGCCGTCAAATTTAAAATCAAAACTATCCTCCTACGTGGCTCTATTGGTTGGACAGGGTTTTGTGGGTTTCTAGAAGAGTTAACAATTTTTGAGTTTTGGCAAAAAAATCCACATTTCCCTGACTTTGTAGGAGGGACACGTGTCATGTTCTTATTCACAGGCGGAATGGAAGGCCAACGGAGGACTTAGGAATTTTTACCTTTTTGGTGAAAGGGATGAAAGTTACAAATGGATTCATGGGTCTAGAGTGGAGCAAAGGGAGACACATGGTAGGCGTAGAGGATAGTGTAGGTGGCGAGGGAAGTAAATTTTTTCCATTTTTGCAAAAATGAGTTAAAATAAAGATTTGAGGCGTGGCTCTATGAAAAATAAGAAGGACACATGTGGCGGGGAATAAATCGAGAGTGCGGGCCCATGGAGGTAAAGTGATAAATTTTCCCTTGGTGAAAAAGGGGTTAAAACATGAAATAAGCCCGTAGATTCTTAGCGATAGAGAGGTGGACACGTGTCGAGGAAAGCGCGAGGTGTGGGCCGTGGGGAAAAAGAAAAATTTCAAAAATTCTAGAAAGGGTGGAATGTGTGCGAATTGAAGTGCGATTTCAATGGGAACCAACATATGCCACGTGTTAGCACCAAATGTCGAGGGTGTAGGGGCGGAGAAAAAAGTCAAAATTTAATAGTTTTCCAAAAATGTTAAAAAGTCAAAAATGATCCCAAATCCGTTCCCAATTGTATTTTGACACATGGAGGGCCTAGATTGAAGGAAAAAGGGAAAATCAATGGTAGTTGTACATTTTCCATTTTGGCCGCCATTTTTGCTCAGGAAGTGTGGAAATGTGAATTTTGCATCAATTTTAATCGAATTTTTGGCAAATTCGTGTCGTTTGTGCCTGCAAGGATCAATGCAAGTGGTTTTAAGGATCAATTTGCATATTTGAGGAGTTTTGAAATAATTTTTACCCTGACCCATGAAAAACGTGAAATATCAAATCAAGAAGATTCTGAGAATCAAAATTTGAAATTATAAGGATGAAATAATGAAATGAAAGGAGTCTACATGCTTGGAGAGTGAAAAACATGCCTCCACGATGAAGGATTTGTAATGATTAGCCTTTTTGAAACACTGGAAAATTTTGTTGCAAATATGTTAAACGTCCCTAAGCTGTGAATCATGTTGAAATTTTGTAACAAACTTGATGTTGGGCATATTATTTTCTTGGGAAAGAAGGATCAACTATAATTAAACATTATATAATGCATGTTTTGAGACATGCAAAAGGTTAGAGAAACTTAGAACTTCACGGGAATATACGGGAAGAAGCACATTCTCTAAGAAACCGCACGAGAACCATTTCTAATTCCTTTACGCATCATATTTGTATCATGTTGAGTTGATTTTAGTTGTAAAGCCATCAAAAAGCTCGAGATTGTTCTTATAACATTCCCTACTAATAAATTTGGTCATTACGGATTATTTTGTGTTGTCTCTTTGAAAAATTTGCATGCACTTATGTTTGAGATTTTTTTAATTTGTGTTTCTTGCTCTGTTGCGGTCTTGTGTTTAAAATCTCTCTTGATCATACATGGTCTCATTTCTTGTTGATAGTTTAGAGGATTTTGCAATCTCACACTCATAAGAGATTTCATCTGATAAAGAGATAAATAGATTTAAAATCACTTTACCTTCCCTGAATTTAGAGATTGTTTGTAAACGTTTGGGTGCGCCTTAGGTCATGATAAAATAGAGGTTTCTAGATGCCTTATTGGTTCATCTACTTCAAGTTGTTGTGGCAGGCTGTCAAAGATTGTGTGGAAGAGTGTAGATCTGGGCCTCCATTTGTTGCACATATCCTGGTTGAAGGAGTACCTTAACCCCTTTGAAGCATTCTATTGTTTAGGTCTTACAAATTTCTTGCAAAGGTCCTCAAAGAATTTGGAAAATTCTGGTTAATCTTGTCTAAAAATCTCCCACCAAAATTCATTCAAATAACTAATCCTACCCCATACTACCCCTGCATTGCATTGTGTGTCAACAACAAAATATAATCCACCTAAAAAAATGCACAAAGAAAATTAGGATCATGCAATGTCTTCAGTAACCCTTGCCTTGCTTTGAAAATATCTCCATAATCTGGGAGTGACAACTTGTGAAAGTCAGATTTGGAGTGTTGATCATATTTTCCCAAGGCCCTTTGCATACTATTTGCACAAATTGAGGGATATATTCATCTCCTTCACCATTTGAGGGTTACAAAGCAATTTCTCTTATCTTGGATGAAAGGCACAACCTAAAATGGTTAGGACAAGATCATGTCCTATTTGAGTGCTATCCATATCTCCATAAATTTGAGTCTTAGTTAGATCACATCCCCGGCTAAAAAATGATGCACATCATGATTTATCGGCTTCAAGCTTCATGCCATATCTCTAATACTACTTAGGCTGAAAAGGAGAAAAAAATTGTGTACCAACACTTTACGGTGCTATTTCAGGGAATTTATTCTAAATTCCTAGGAAACAATTTACATTTACGAGATTGATTTGCTATTTTCATTTGCTATTTCATATCTATTTAGCCCATCAAAAAAACTTTCTGGTGCTATTTCCAGGGATATTATTCAGTATTTCAGATCCGTGGTAATACTTCTTAAGTGATTTATGTGCAATTACAAATTTGAGTATCTTGATCATTTATAAGGCGAATGTAGAGTAGTGTTACGAGTTTGATATTTCCTTAGTTCAATCTGATCCGTGTGCATACATATTTGAGATATTTGAATGCATATAAAACCACAGTGATGTCCCTTGCAAATTATGCATGCAAATACATTGTTGAAGCATCATTTTATAATCAAATTTGTAAGGATTGAGTGAAGATATATGTTACTCGCTTGTAATTTTATCGGTTTAGAGTAGTTGTTGCACTTCATTTGCATTTGTGGTTGATAAATTCAAAAAAAAGGAAGGTCTCGATCTATAAAGTTTTGCAAGGTTTTTAGTGCTAATATATATTTGATAGAGTATTTTAGTGCATCTCGCAAAATTAGGGTGAAAATCCTTAGTGGTAACTCCATCTTGTTATGATCTTGATAAATATGAGTGTCTTAAGCTTCTGTCATTTATTTTTTTGTTGTTGCTAATCTCTACAAAGCTGGAAGGAAGAAGATCTCTCTTCATTAGGGACTTTCTAAGAAGTTGTTCTCAAATTCAAGGAACTCGAGTTAGAAGAGAGAAGAGTTTGTAAAGTTGTTAAAGTTCGGACATTAAGAAATGATATATCCATTAGTGAGAGAGATCAGCCTTTGGTAGAGGATTATCACTCTTCTTGAAGTGATTTTGATTCAAGCAATCCTCTCATAAACTTGTTTGCCTAAGCTTGTGAAGGTCCTGCTTTATTATCTTAGGGTAAGTTCCTTCTCAATCTGCACCTCTGTGTTTTAATTCAAATAAAATTTTCCAAGAAAATCAACACTTAAAGGATACCAATCTTGTGAACCACATTCTTGAGCCCCAAAGACCTTGCACTCCTCATCGGCTTGTGTCACCCCCAAGATCACCTCCACCAAAAAAATATGGCTCATCCCGGACCTCCATTTGTTGTTAACACCTTTGGTCCTATAGATTTTAGAGGAATGGATGGTTACCCAAATGCTGTCCCACAAGATGTCAGAAATAGGTTGCCAAAATTCCACAGTAACAATGCACGATAGCGGTGATCAACATCTCAAGCTTTTTGTTAACATGATGGAGGATTTTGAAATAGAGTTTGAAGATGTGTATATTAAATTGTTCATTCATACACTAGAAGAGGATGCTAGGGATTGGTACAAGGATCTTCTGATAATTCTATTGATTCATGGACTGAAATGAAGAATGCATTTAGGTTGTAATATGGTGACAAGATTGATCCTAGATTTCTCTTGTTTGAATTTGAAAATATCAAGAAGAATCCCAATGAATCAATCCATGACTTCAACACAAGGTTTAACAAAAATTTGAGAAGGCTGCTGTTAGTCTAAGGCCTTGTGATGAATCTTGTCTAATCAAATATGTAGATGCATTTGATAAAAAGGCAGCCTATTACCTAAGAGACAAGAACCCTACTAATCTAAGACAAGCTTTCACCATGGCACTTCAAATTGAAAACAATATCAAAGCAATTGGGAAACCTCTCAAGAGAGATGAAGTAAAATTGATAAACCCTGAAAAACCTCAAGCTAGCAAGGGTGCTGATTTAGAGGAGGTTATGAAAAGTTTGGCGGGGTTGTCAAAGAAATCTCATATAAGTTGGAAAGAGATGAGAAGGGAATTGGGTAGACTTCACAAGGTCGGTAGAGAGCACAAAACCATGACAGATTTTCCAATCATCCTAGAGGTGATCAAATGGAAGATGATAGAGGAAAAGGACCCATGGTGTTTGTAAAATAGGCAGTCTCGGGCCAAGGAAAATAAGGTAGTGCACGATATGCTAGCTGCTTAGGGTGGTTGTTGTTGATGATGCAAATCAGATTGACTGGTGTGACAGATGTTTTTACCCCATCCTCCATGTGAAACAGATCAGCAAATTGAAGAGGAAGTTGATGATGAAATTGATGATGATGCTTGCATGATGGAGATCCCTGCAAGTTCACCAAGGGGAGCAACTTCAATGGATGTCATAAGTGCTAGGATTGCTGCTATTTTTTGGGATTGTATCCAATGGGTACATCTTCTTCCTCCTTCTCATGTTTTATAAATTGATAATGTACAAGCCTTTGAGCTGCCCAATAATGATTTTGAATACTTTAAAGCATTGATGATCAAAAATATGATGGAGGTATACTCTCGGAAGAGGATAGGCAAGCTGCTTATGAATGTTGTAGTTGCCCAAGAGAAGGAGCACAATACAGAGGTAAGGTTGCCAAAGGGCAACAAGCCAAGTCCAAATTTCCATTGCTTACTAAAGAAACTCCAAAGAAAATACATCTGGTGAAGGCCCTATTCCCCTAAACAAAACTTGTGATCCTCCCCATGCCTGAACTAAAAATACTTCCATACCATCTAATGAGTCTGTTTGTCTCCATTCTAGTGCTGCTTTACCCAAGAGTGCTCCATATGATATTGCCCAAGTCTTGAGTCAAATCAAGATTTCTGTCCCAATTGTTGAGTTGCTTAGGATTCCTGAGCACAAGAAGAGGGCTTTTGAATATTTAGGATTCAAAGAGGAAGAAAATACCCAAAGTAGAGTTAGAATCAAGGTTGAGATTTCTATTGCCATTGCAGAATTGGAACAACCATAAGTGTTGGAAGAGTTGGGGGAAACTGTTGTATATATCTTTCCCCCAGGTAGATATAGACAAGGAGAGGAATGGAGAAATCAAAGAAGCTAAAATCCCTGACATGCGCCCAAGGCGCATAGAAGTGGCGCACGACAATGAGTGTCGATAAGGCAAACGGCGCGCCCAAGGCGCACAGAAGTGGCGCACGACAATGAGTGTCGACAAGGAAAATGGCGCGCCCAAGGCGCACAGAAGTGGCACACGAAAATGAGTGTCGACAAGGCAAACGGTGCGCCCAAGGCACACAGAAGTGGTGCATGACAATGAGTGTCGACAAGGCAAACGGCGCGCCCAATGTGCACAGAAGTGGCGCACGACAATGAGTGTCGACAAGGCAAACGGCGCGCCCAAGGCGCACAGAAGTGGTGCATGACACGGAGCGTCAACAGGGTAAAGGATGCACCCTTGGCGCATGGAAGAGGATGTCAACACACACATGGATGCGCCTATGGCGCACCTTTAGGAGGCGCAACATTTTGAGCGCTGACAGGAAGCAGACCCTGGCGCAGATATTCAAATGGCCATAACTTTTGACTGGGAGCTCGGATTCATGCAAGGTTGGACTTTTTGGAAAGCTTACGAGGTCCTCTGTCCAACTACGATAATTGGATGAGAAAAATTCTTAAAAATGAAAAATACAGTTCGCCACTTTTGGGTTCGCTGGGGTTCTCACCTACCATCATAATGAGATGAGTTAAGTGCATTCTGGAGGTGGTTGGGGCAGATTTCGAATTCCTCTCTCTTTTCTCTCTCATTATTCCTATAAATTGTAAGGAGGGGCTTCTTTCTAAAGGTTGGACATTTCTGTTTTGCCCCTCCCTTCTTCTCTTTGGCAGGTGAACTTATGGAGTTAAAACCTCCCATTTGAACTGTAATGCAACCTTGCCTCTTGGCATTTTGCAGTGTGCTGTATCATCTTTGGAGAAAATTAATGCATGTCTGTGGATGTTTCTTAACCCTCTCTGTATTCATTTGCATTCCCCTGATCTTTCACTATGAATCTGGCTATCTGTGTATGATCTTGCATTGCATTTTAATGGTCTGTGTTTATTGGCAAGACAGGTGTTCTTCATTCCTCGGTGCATCACCTCTGTTAGTTTAGGTTTTATTTTATGCATCTTCTTACCCTGTCTCCTTGACAAGTTAGATTAGGTTTTTTGTAAACCCTCTGCATCTTCTACATGTGCATCTGAATAGAGGAATAGGAACCGGCCTTCATCCAGAGAGATTTTCTGATTTCGCAAGGTCCCACACTTGGGAAAAGCTCCATGTTATGCAATAAATCTTGAGAGTCTCAACCCATCGCATTGCGAGTCCCAGGGGTGCTATGATTTCACATCAACAGAACCACCGAGGTTTACTTAGGAACTTCTTTGGTTAAATCTCAGCTGAACGTGGATCCATTTTTCACTACCTTGGTTATCAAAGACAATCTGTTACATAACTGTATGTTTGACTCCGGGGCATCATGTAATGTCATGCCTTTCGAGGTCATGAATGAATTAGGATTCAAAGTGACAGCAACCTATGGAAAGTGTATTGCCATGGACTCAAGAGAAGTGCCAGTTTTTGGGTGTGTCAAAGATTTGGTGGTGCAACTTGCATCTTATCCCGGGAGGAATTTAAAATTGGATGTTGTGATTGTTGATTTCCCTACTAAATGGGGTATGTTATTGTCAAGAAAGTGGGCTGCAAGTGTTGGTGGGAGTGTCCAAATGGACATGTCTTATGCCACTATCCCCATTGAAGGAAAATTAGTGAAGTTATGTGGAGAGAAGAAGATGATGTACCTTATTGAAGACCCAAACAATGCATCTTATGAAGTTTTGCGGGCGGATGCTAGTCTTGCGATCACTTTGGGAGTTTGTGGATTTCGGGAGTATGAAGTTGTTGAAATATATCTCTTAAGTATCTGTTTTTTCTAGAGTTTTGATCCTTGGTTCAGCCTTGAAAAATGTTAAAAGGTCGATGTGAACACTGATGGAGGAGCTTCAAAAAGCTGGATGGTTTACAAATTAAACAAGGAAGAATACGAGGTATATTTTCGATTCTTAAAAATATATCAGAACCTCTTGGCATGGTCATATCCAGCATGGAGGACATTTGGGGTTTCCCCTTGATTTGTTTTCTTTGAATCAAGGTTTGCACCAACTTGTGTATAGTGTTTGGCTTTTGCTCTGTTTTTGGTGTTTTGGTGGTTCTTGGTTTGCCTTGGTGTGTGACATCCATTTTTTTGGTTTCTCAGTTGGTTTTTAATGGTTTTGGCTCATGACTCCTTTTCCCAATGGATTATTTTGGCACTTGGTCTATTTATTGTTCTTGTGATACTCACTAGGAGTGCCCATCCACAGCGAGGAGCGAGATGTTGCTCCCCATTTTGATCCTTTGTTATATTTCCATCTTTCCCCTTTATTCTGCGTGCTCTAAAACATTGTCTTTGAAATTGGTGAGTGCAGTAAAACTTTGTTCTCTAGATTGGATGCTTTCAAAAGCTCACAAACTTATTATTTTGCCCCATTTTAAAATAAAAATACATGCATGCCTTGCTTTGTGCCCTAAATTTCCAAATCCATGGGCCTATGTAGTTTTTTCCACTTTTCCCGGCCTTTGGAGCTCATGGTTATTCGTTTCATGCATTTTTTTGCTAAAAATCCTTTTCCATGGTTGAAAATTTCTTTAAAACACTTTCCCTTTGTTTTTTGACCAAAAAATCCTTCACCCACGAAGAAAAAATCAAATTCGGGCATCTCTGGTAAATTATGTGTTTTTGATGGTTATACGGGTGTCCCTTTCCCATCAAATTTAAACTCAAAACTCTCCTCCTACATGGCCACTTGTGGTTGGATAGGGTTTGGTAGGTTTCTTAGAAGACTTAGCTTTTTTTGAGTTTTGGCAAAAAATCCACATTTCCCCCGCAACTCTGTAGGAGGGACACGTGTCATGTTCTTATTCATAGGTGGAATGGAAGGTCGGTGGAGGACTTACGATTTTTTTTTCTTTTTGGTGAAAGGGATGAAAGTTGTAAATGGGGCCATGGGTTTGCGGTGGAGCAAAGGGAGACATGTGGCAGGCTTGAAAAGGAAAGTGCGGGCGGTGGGGGCGAAGTAAAATTTTTCCCTTTTTGCAAAAATGAGTTAAAATAAAAATTTGAGGCATGTCTCCACGAAAAATAAGGAGACATGTGGCAGGGAAGAAATCGGAGGTGCGGACCCACCGAGAAAAAAGTGAAAAATTTACAAAATTCTAAAAAGATTGGAAATTTGTAGAATTGAAGCGTGATTTCAATGGGACCCACCATATGCCACGTGTCGGCACCAAATTTCAGGCGGAGGGTGGAGAAAAAGTCAAAATTTTATAGTTTTCCAAAAATTTTAAAAAGTCAAAAATGATCCCAAATCCATTCCCAATCGTATTTTGACATGTGGAGGGCCCAAATTGAAGGAAAAAGGGCAAATCAATGGTAGTTGTACATTTTCCATTTTGGCCGCCATTTTTGCTCCAGGAAGTGTGGAAATGTGAATTTTACATCAATTTTGATCAATTTTTTGGTAAATTCATGTTGTTTGTGCTTACAAGGATCAATGCAAGTGGTTTGAAGGATCAATTTGCATATTTGAGGTGTTTTTGAAATAATTTTTACCCCAGCCCGTGTAAAATGTGAAATATCAAATCAAGAAGTTGCAGAATCAAATTTTGAAATGATAAGGATGAAATAATGAAATGAAAGGATTCTGCATGCTTGGAGAGTGAAAAACGTGCCTCCACAATAGGTAACAATGAAGGATTTGTAATGATTCACCTTTTTGAAACACTTGCCAACTTTTGTTGTAAATATGTTAAACGTCCCTATCTGTGAATCATGTTGGAATTTTGTAAAAAACTTGATGATGGGCTTATTATTTTCTTGGGAAAGAAGGATCAAATGTAATTGAAAGTTATATAATGCATGTTTTGAGACATGCAAAGGTCGGAGAAACTTAGAAATTCACGGGAAATGCGGGAGGAAGACCATTCTCTAAGAAACCTTTGAGAACCATTTCTAATTCCTTTCTACATCAGATTTGCATCATGTTGAGTTGGTTTGAGTTGTAAAGCCATAAAAAAGCTCGAGATTGTTCTTATAACATTCCCTTCTTTGATAAATTTGGTCATTACGGATTATTTTGTGTTGTCTCTTTGAAAAATTTACATGCACTTATGTTTTAGAATGTTTTCAATTTGTGTTTCTTGCTCTGTTGTAGTATTGTGTTTAAAATCTCTCTTGATTATACATGGTTTCATATCTTGTTGATAGTTTAGTGGCATTTTCAATCTCACACTCAAAAGAGTTTTCATCTAATAAAGAGATAAATAGATTTAAAATCACTTTACCTTCCCTAAATTTAGAGATTGTTTGTAAACCTTTGGGTGCACCTTAGGTCATGATAAAATAGAGGTTTTTGGATGCTTTGTTGGTTCATCTGCTTCAAGATTTTGTGGCAAGTTGTCAAAGATTGAGTGGAAGAGTATAGATCTCGGCCTCCATTTTTTGTACATATCCTGGTTGAAGGATTACCTTAACCCCTTTGAAGCATTATGCTGTTTAGGTCCTAAAAATTTCTTGCAAAGGTCCTCAAAGAATTTGGAAAATTCTGGTTAATCTTGTCTAAAAATCTCCCACCAAAATTCATTCAAAATAACTAATCCTACCCCATACTACCCCTGCATTGCATTGTGTGTCAACAACAGAATATAATCCACCTAAAAAAATACACAAAGTAAATCAGGATCATGTATTGTCTTCAATAACCCTTGCCTTGCTTTGAAAATATCTCCATAATTTGGGAGTGACAACTTGTGAAAGTCAGATTTGGAGTGTTGATCATATTTTCCCAAGGCCCTTTCCATACTATTTACACAAATTGAGGGATATCTTCATCTCCTTCACCATTTGAGGGTTACAAAGTAGGTTCTCTTACCTTGGTTGAAAGGCACAACCTAAAACAGTTAGGACAAGATCAGGTCCTATTTTAGTGCTATCCATCTCTCCACAAATATGAGTGCCAATTAGATCACATCCCCAGCTACAAAACAACACACATCATGATCTATCTAACTTCAAGATTCATGCCATATCTTTGATGCTTCTCAGACTGAAAAGGAGAACAAATTTAGGTACCAACACCATGGACTCCATGATCCATCCTTCATTGCAAAATGCGTGATGAAAAAATGGTGGTACACTAAAATTTGTTCCAACTTTCCTACCACCGTCTCGAAACTCGGGTATCCTCCACTCTTCTTCAAATGCCACATAAAGTCAATCATATCACATCTCTTCCCTTTTTTTTGAATGGGCCACTCATGAATCCTTCACATAGATACTTTTCAAATCTCTCTGTGAGAGATTTATTCTCTATAGGGTACTCCAAGACTTAATTCTTTGGCCCATCAAGCACTCCAATCTCTACAAATACAAGTGATAGTAAAATATCACCAAATATTATCTTCTCACCTTTACATGCATCCTCAATGATTGTTTTAGCAATGTATCCTGCCAAGTTGTAGGTATCCCCTTTTGACATTTTCTTCACAATATGTAGCCATATAGTGTTCACTTGTGACCATCTCTCCTGGTCATTCAATTTTTTTCAACAAGTGTGTGGCTTCTTGTATAGCTGAATACTTCTTCACTTGTAAATATCCACGTTGTGCAAAATTTCTATGTAACTTGACTTCTTCTTGGTGGCTATAACTGTTGCCTTATTAGTTAGGTCATTTACTCACATATGTGCACGTGCATTTCAGACCCATAAAGTTCGATCAAAGGTGCTATGATCCTCATATGTTGCCCAAAAAAATAGAAAAATTCCTCATGGAATCTACTCATGTTCCACCGGTAAAGATTTACAGGTTTTCCAAAGTATGAAAGCTCATATATCTATAAAACCCCTACCTTTCTTAAGAGCTTCTCCCTAGCATTGTCGTAAATGGGCATGTCATCTATTGTTCATTTATTTGTCTTTCTATTCAACAACACATCCAAATCCTCTTTGTTATCAGTTGTCCTATGGTTGTAATCACTTACTTTTCTTCAACAGACATGAGAATCCCAATCACAGCCCATGATTACTTCCTCTGGGTTGCATTTTAGAAAACCTACTTTTAGGGGCATCCTCGATCTCAATCTCAACATCCTTTTGTTTCTTTCCCCTTGTACCTGCTCCTAGTGCTCATTTGGGTGCCATAATATCTAGAAAGATGTGTTATTTATACCTTTTTCAAGCTCTGTAACTCTTGATTCACGTGCCCTAGCTTCAATTCAAACCATAGTGCTTGATTTCTCCTCCCGCATGCCTCTGCTTCACTCAAACCCTTCTCTAATGGGAGTGCAAGTCAATCCTGTGCATAAATCTGATCACAACGCCTAGTTTCTTAGCTCTCTGCACTTCAACAATGTCTCGCTAGCTCATTCGCAAATAGCTCACTCAAAAATTTGTAATAGAAAAGGTAAAAATGAACCCGCATTACATCCTTATATAGATTTTGAAAAATTTTCCACATTTATTTCTCCTCTACCTACCAATGATCCCAACATTAATTCTTTATTTTCCAACTTTTATGCATTGTAGATCTTCACGCCACGTCATAACCCTTCGGCATGCCTTTTTACTTCTTCGCGATAGACCTCCTTTCACCTGCTCCCCGCAACGAAGTACTTCACCAATTTTCCTTCTTCTAAGTAGTTTCCACTGCTGCAGCCTACCTCGTGTTACACTTTGTATGTCCATTTTTCCATATGTGGTATTTATTAGGAGTAATTTTTCCTATTTGCACCATTCCAAACAGAACTTATACAAAATTTTCCTTATGCATACCCATCTTAAGATGAAAATAAATCATATTCAACTTGGCAATGAATCTGTATATAAACCACCCCACACTAAGGGTATGTGCGGTCCTTTGTGCATGAAAACACTTAAGATAGTAATCAGCTTCCAACGTGTAAGCGTGCTTACTACAAAAAACACTAAACTAAATTGAAAAAGTATAGAAATGATGAAGGAAACACATATAAAGGAAATGCATTAAAGGGAACCTAGTCTAAATGGTAATACTGACTTATTACAAACACCAATAAGACTTATTTATAATATGGAGTCAACCTACTCGTTGAAGTAACCAGAAATCGTTTTCCATCCAAAGTGCCTCTAACTAGAAAGTGCATGAGTCAAGTATATAAGTTATAATGTACGGTCCCAAATAATGCACTTTAAGCTTTCACGGATGGCATCAAAACTTTTAATCATATAGAAGTACCATTTTCCCAACCTAGAGCTTCTTATCCTTGATGTTCCTGTCATGCCATGCCTTCTATCTAGATTTGTCTTGCTTTCGAATCCATCTTGCTATGGCACACCATCCATCCATTTGCATCAACTTGCTAATACGTTCTTCTAATTCTTTCTCATCAGCTAGACCTCCTGTGCACGTAATACACAGAGAAGGTAACAATAATTCCATGGGGAGAACTGCTTCTGCGCCAAACACCAACTGAAATAGTGTTGCTTTATTAAACCTCTTATAAGTTTTTCTGTACACCCAAAGTACAACAGAAACCTTGTTATCCCAATCTCGCCTTCCAACATCACAATTTTTTGTCAAGGTATGGCTCAATATCTTGTTGAAGGCCTCAATAGTTTCATTTTCCTAGAGGTGATAAGGGGTAGTCCGATAGTGTGCAACCATGAATTCATTCAACAATATCCAGATAGTCTCATTAAGGAAATGAGTACCCATATCACTTGTGAAACATAAAGGGTAGCCATACACAGTTAATAATAATTTCCCACAAAACCTCTTGATGTAGATCTTTGTGTAATCCTTTGTAGGTGCCACTTCTTCCCACCTTGTAAGATAATCTGTACAAGTTATAAGGTAGTGTAATCCTATCCTCACTTGCGTGGTGGGGAAATAGGGCCCACAAAGTCAATTGCCCATTTCTCAAAAGGTTTTACACTAGTAATAGGACTTAAAGGCATTTCATCACGTTTTCCAGGATTTCCAAGGCATTGAAAATGGTCACATGCCTTACAATATGCTTTGCAATCCTTATATAAAGTCTCCCACCATAGACCAATGAGTAAAATCTTGTGTGCGGTGGCATCCCCTATATAGTGTCCACCTACAATTCCACCACAAGCCTCTACTATAATTGCATTGTACTCATGCTCAAGCACACACCGGTGAAAAATTTCATCATGACCTAATTTGTATAAGTCTCCACTGATCAACATGTAAGGCACGACATGAATTGCAAGTTGTTTCTTCTCTAAAGCCCTCATTCCTTTGGGTGACACACATGTACGTAAAAAGATAGTAATATCATCCAAGTATGAGGGCATGTAGTTCAACTTGAACATATGTGCATACGACATTATATCCTTAATGATTTATGCATCCTCTCTTGATTGAATTCTTGAAAGTGGCTTGGACCGAATTGCTCTTACTAGGCTTAATCACTACTTTGTAAAGTTGAAATCCTGAAATAACAAGTACCCAACGACATATGCACCCCTAAAAATGGACTTGTTCATCAATTATTTCAATGCCATGTGGTTTGTATAAAATATAAATGGTGTAGCCAGCAAATACTGTCAAAACTTATGGAGCACATAGATCATGGACAAGGCCTCATGCTCTGTTGTTGTATAATTTTGTTCTGTTGGAGTCAAATTTTTGCTAGCAAAATAAATAGGATGATTGATAATCCCCTCTCTAGGGGGAGAGCTAGTATGACACCAATGGTCATGCAGAGGAGTCTACATGAACGTGAAAGGGCTTAGATCATGAAGGAAAACACAAAATGGGTCTTTGTAAAGCAAGCCTTTCCTTGATGTGTCAAACGTTTTTGTTGTGCCTCACCCCAATAGAAATTTACTTTTCCCTTGAGTAATTCTTCTAAGGGCGTGAAGATCTTGGCATATCCCTTAATAAAATTTCTATAATAACTTGTGTGCCCCAAGAATCGCACACCTCGCTTTGGATAGTAGGTTCCTCCAATCCCAAAATCACAACTACCTTAGTAGGATCCACTGGCAATCCTTCTTTACAAATGATGTGTCCTACAAAATTCCAAAAGGGGTGGTAAATATACACTTATTAATGTTCAAGGAGATGATCAACTACCTACATGTCTCAAACATTAGCCACAAGTTATCACAATGATATTTCATGAGCCCATAGACTGTCCAATCATCCAGATACACTTGTAAGAATTTGTGAATAAAATCCTAGAATGCTTGTACCACTATGGGTGAAAATACTGCAGCGTGTTCTTTAATCCAAAGGGCATAACTATGTATGCAAAAATTCCCCACTCGGTGGTGAAATTCATCTTCTCTTTATCCTCAATAGCTATCCTCACCTGATGATATCCAAAGAATCCATCAGTGAAGGAGTAGATTTCGCGCCCTGAAATACCTTCCAAGATTTCCTCAGTAAAGGGTGTGGGAAAGGGATCAATCACACATGCAACATTTAACTCCTTATAATCCACACAAATTCTGATTCTGCCATATTTCTTGATGTTGATCACCATAGGGCTTACCCACTCTGACTCCTCAATTGGCACAATAATTCCAAAAATTAACATTTTGTCAATTTATTCCTTTACCTTTACGCGTTTAGATTCATCCTGCAAGGCCTCTTTCGGATTGGGCGTGTGACTTCTTTTAGCTTTATTTTAATTTCTCCTAATGATTCATGTAAACATTTCAATTCATGATAACCTCTATGGAATAAATCTTGGAAGTCACGCAACATCTCAATGATTTTAGAAACCTCAAAATCAGATCAATAATATCCTATAATAGCCTCATTAGGTTCAAAATCTGTTCCAATGTTCACTTTCTTTTCTTCATAGGCTCATGGTAGGTGCATGTCTTCTCATTTTCACTATCCAAGATTTCATGCGTACCCTTTATGTGATCAATGTCTAGGTTCTCCACCACTTTTTCATCAACCATGTAAATCATCTTTCCCTTCTCTCTTTCTAGGCAAGTGCACTCAAGTTGTTCAAAGACATTTAGTTCTTCCTCTTCAAAATGTGTCACTGGGTTTGTTTCTTCTACTAAATCCTTAAGTAACTCTTTAGCATTTACATTGCCCCCATAGTTAAGCGCTTCATAACTGCAAAGTGCCTCATTTATTAGAGGTTTAGAAGAAAAGTAATCAAAGGTCTGAGTCATACCTTCAACAAGTTCTTGCCAATTTCTAGTTACTCTATTCAATTCTACATAGACACACTATGTGCGCGTACAACCTCGCAAGGTGAAATAAAAATTTTACACCCATAATGAAGGTGGTAAAGCTTCCTGCCCCGCCATCCAGAGTCTCTCACACTACTGAATGTGGTGTTGAACAAGATCATTACCATGAAAGGCACATATCTGAGTAGGCGCATTTCTCCTTAGAAACCAAGTAGATAAAGCAATCCTTACTTCTCTCCATTCCAAGATATTATCCCTGTGAACAATCCACTAGTGTGTTGTCATCCCACGTAGGGTATATACTAGCATATTCCTTCTTTCCACTTGACATTCCCATTGAACCTCCATAACAAGTAGGAATACTTCTGGATTATCTTCACCTATGTACTTTGGTATCGGCTACTACTTAAACACCGATACTACGTGGCTTATTGATGCACTCGGATGCACTATGTACTTTACACCCAACCATTTCATAAGTGTCGTGCACACAATTGTTACATGCAACACTTGTAGTATCGCTCATGGAATGTGCATCATCCAAGCTGGAGAACTACTTCTTTTGATGGCTCAAGCATACGGATCTTGTATGGTGAACACATAAATTCTGTTTAAGTATTCTTCACTTAAAGGCTCTACATAAGGTGTAGATTTCCCATCTGTTAGAGGTATGATAACATGCTCTTACTTGTTCTCAAATATGATATACCCCTTGGTGAAACATAAGTTAGAGTTGTTTGTATAGCACTATGGGCACCCAAGTAATGAAGGAAAATTATGTCCGCTTCGCAAGCTATAAGACCTCAAAGTCCCCAATGAACTTGGACCCTTGTATAGTAATGGATGCATCTTTTAAAACTCCAATGGGCATTGCCTTAGTTCAGTTTTCCATGAACAACAAATTAGAAAATGGATGTAATGGAGGTCTACCCATCTAAACCCATGCATCCAAAGTGAGCACATTCACCTCCGTGCATATGTCAATCAATATGTTACTCAAGAGCCAACCATCAAAAAAACCATTTAGAGTAATCTCCTTGTCATAGTTCAAACTGTCCGGAGGAAGATTAACATGTTGAAGTTGTCTTTCATGCTCATTCCCAATGCTGAGTGTTTCACTTCAACCAACTCACCAATAAAGGAATAATGTTCTCTTGGCACAACATTTTGCAAAATTCTTTTAAGTCATCAACATCTGTTTGATGGAGATCGACTAATTTCTTTTGTTCCAACTTCTATGACTATTCCTTCAAACTCGTATCTCACCCTGTAAATTTTGAATTGCCTCCATAGTTTCTTGATAAACCTCTTTTTGATGTGTTGGTATCCATTTTGATCTTGCATTACTTTTGCCCTAATTTTCCTTTCACTCTGCATTTCCTGAAACATTTTTTATAGTTTGAATGGATGAAATGAAGTTACTGCCTCTGTTCCCATGCCTTAATCCATTTGAAAATCATTTGACATGCCCCATTTTGCAAGAATACTCAAGTTTGCCCTAATGTTTTCCCTAAATTCTTCAAATCTGCGGGCTATATCATTTTTTCCATTTTCTCAATCGTGGAAGCTTAAAAATGATCGTTTTATACCTATATGCCTTTGAAATCTATCCCCATGGTCAAGAAATGCTTGAAATCATGTTTCATCTGATTCTATTTCAAAAAAATTTCCATCCTTGGTGAAAAATCAAATTTTGGGCACAATTGGAAAAATTCTGTGTTTTTGACGGTCAGACGGGTGTATTTTAGCCATCAAATTATTGCTGAGAAGTTAAAGGGCACGTGGTGGCATCTAATTAGTTGAGGAGAAGCGGGGAAGTGTTATAACTTATCATTTTTTACCTTTTTGGCAAATGGGGCATTTTTGGGCCCAGGGCTCTACTTTTTCCAAATTGCCTACGTGGCATGTTTTGATTGGCTAAGGAGATGCAGGGAGTCAAATTTCCTTGGAGATTTTTGACTTTTATTTTGCAAAATTTTTAAAAGTAAAAACTAGCCCAAAACCCTATAGCCAATCATAGGTGGACACATGTCCTAAAAATCAAAAAGGGAAAAGTGGGCTGATGGGGGACTTAGAATTTTTTTGCCTTTTTTGCAAAGAGGGAAAAAGGTGTGGAAAAGCCCATGGGTCCGCATTGTAGCAAGGGGTGGACACGTGGTGGGTGTATAAGGAAGTGCGGGTTAGCATGGGCAAAGGGGAAATTGTTCCCTTTTGTAAAAATACTTAGAGCAAAAAATTAAGCCACGGGTCCGAATGAAGCAAAGGAAGACATGTGGTGGGCAGAGCGGGTCGGTGGGCTGGCAGAGGTAAAAGGGAATTTTCTCCCTTTTGAAAAAAGACTTAGTGTGGAAATTTGAAGCGCGGCCCATGAAGCAACCACATGTGGGGACACATGTCAAGGAAAAATTAGAGTGCGGGCCCGCGGGGAAAAATGAGAAAAATTTCCCTTGGAAAAAAAAGGGGTTGAAACATAAAATAAGCACACGGATTTTTAGCAATAGAGAGGATGACATGTGTCAAGGACAGAGGCAGAGGTGCGGGCCCACGGGAAAAAAGTGAATTTTTTCAAACTCCAAAAAAGGGTCAAAATGCGTAGAATTGAGCCATGATCCCAATGGGACCCACCATATGCCATGTGTCATCACCAAATTTCAAAGGCGGAGGGGCGGAGAAAAAAGTCATTTTTTTCCATTTTTTCCAAAATGTTAAAAAGTCAAAAAGTGAGCCCGAATTCATTCCCAATCGTATTTTGACACGTGGAAGGCCTAGATTGAAGGAGAAAGAGAAAATCAAGGGTAAGCTGTACATTTTCATTTTTGGCCGCCATTTTTGCTCAGGAAGTGTGGAAAAGTGAATTTTGCATCATTTATCATTGAATTTTGGTGAGTTTGTGTGCTTTGTGCTTGTAAAGATCAATGCAAGTGGTTTTAGGGATTAATTTGCAGATTTGAGGTGTTTTTAAAATAAATTTTTACTCAGGCCCGTGCAAAACATGAAATATAAAATTATAAAGTTATAGAATCATATTTTGGAATGATAAGGATGAAATGATGAAATGAAAGGGGTATGCATGCTTGGAGAATGAAAAACGTGCCTCCAAAATGGATAATGTTGAAGGATTTGTAATGATTCATTATTCTTAAAACACCTAGCAACTTTGTTTGTAAATTTGTTAAATGTCCCTATCTATGAATCATGTTGGAATTTTGTAACAAACTTGATGTTGGGCATATTCTTTTCTTGGGAAAGAAGAATAAAATGTAATTAAAAGTTATATAATGCATGTTTTGAGACATGAAAAAGGTCGGAGAAACTTAGAAATTCATGGGAAAATCTAGGAAGAAGCCCATTCTTTGAGAAACCAACTCTGAGAACCATTTCTAATTCCTTTTTGCATTAGATTTGTATCATGTTGAGTTGGTTTTAGTTGTAAAGCCATCAACAAGCTCTGAGATTTTTCTTATAACATTCCCTTGCTGATAAATTTTGTCATTCTGGATTATTTTGTGTTGTCTCTTGGAAAAATTTACATGCACTTATGTTTGAGAATGTTTTCAATTTGTGTTTCTTGCTCCTATTGCAATCTTGTGTTTAAAATATATCTTTATCATACATGGTCTCATTTCTTGTTGATAGTTTAGTGGCATCTATAGTATCACATTCGGAAGATTTTTCATCCGATAAAGAGAAAAAAATTTAAAATCACTTTACCTTCCTTGAATTCTGAGATTGTTTGTAAACCTTTGGGTGCACCTTAGGTCATGATAAAATAGATATTTTTGGATACTTTATTGGTTCATCTACTTCAATATGTTGTGGCAGGTTATCAAATATTATGTGGAAGAGTGCAGATTTGGGCCTCCATTTGGTGCACATATCCTGGTTGAAGAAGTACCTTAACCCCTTTAAAGCATTCTGCTATTCAGTGTTACAAATTTCTTATAAATGTCCTCAAAGAATCTGGAAAATTCTAGTTATTCTTGTCTAAAATCTCCCACAAAAACTTCATTCAGAATAAATAATCCTACCCCATACTACCCATGCATTACATTGTGTGTCAACAACATAACACAATCCATTTACAAAAATGCACAAAGAAAATTAGGATCATACCATGTCTCTCGCAGCCTCAACCTTGTCTTGAAAGCATTTCCATCATTTAGAGTGACATCTCTGTTGAGTTTGAACAATGGAAAATTGATCATGTTTTCCAAAGGCCATCTCTATAAAATATGCATAGTATAAGGATATCTCCACCTCCTTCACAAAATAGAGGTTGCAACATAGGTTCTCTTACCTTGGTTGAAAGGCACAACCTAAAATAGTGAGGATTAGATCAAAATCCTCTCAATGTGCTATCCATCTCTCCACAAATTTGAGTGCTAGTTAGATCACATCCCCGACTACAAAATTACATACATCAAGATCTATATGCCTTCAAGATTAATGCCATATTTCTGATGCTTCTAAGACTGAAAAGGAGAACAAATTTGGGTACCAACACTTTCTGGTACCATTTCCGGGACTTGTTTTGAATTCCTGGGAAATAATTTGAACTGCTGAGATTGATTTACTGATTCGTTTACGAGTCCATGTCTATTTATCCCGTCAACAACACCAGAAATGGTGCCGTTGCTGGGGAACATTATTCGATATTTTAGATCCCTGGTAATACTTCTTATGTGATTTATGTGTAATTACAAATCTAAGTATCATCTTCTGATCAGATTTATAAGATTGGAATGAAGACTAGAATTATGAGTTTGATATTCTCTTCATTCAATCTGATCCATGTGCATACATATTTGAATGCATATCAAACCATGGTAAAGTTCATTGTAATTTCTTCATGCAAATACATTGTTGAAGCATCATTTTATAATCAGACTTGTAAGGATTAAGTGAAGATATAAGTTCTGCCTACAATTTTACCAGTTTCCAGCAGTTGTTGCACTTCATTAGCATTTTTGGTTGATAAATTCAAGAAAAGGAAGGTCTGATCTATAAAGTTTGGTAAGATTTTCAGTGCTGATAGGTATTTGATGAGTATTTTAGTGCATTTGCACAACTAGGGTGAAATTCCTTAGTGGTGACTCCATGCTGATTTGATCTTGATAAATACCAGTGTCTTAACCTTTCTGTCATTTACTTTTGTGTTGCTAATCTCTACAAAAATAGAAGGAAGAAGATCTCTCTTCATTAGAGACTCTGCTAAGAAGTTGTTTACAGATTCAAGAAACTTAGAGTTAGAAGGGAGAAGAGTTTGGAAGGTTGTTAAAGGTCAGACATCAGGAAAAGATATATCCATTGGTGAGAGAGATCAGCCTTTGGTAGAGGATTATCACTCTTCTTCAAGTGATTCTGATTCAAGAAATCCTCTCATAATTTTTTTGCCTTAGCTAATGAAGGTCCTTCTGCTGTACTGTAAGTTCCTTCTCCAATCTGCACCTTTGTGTTTTAATTCAAATAAAATTTTCCAAGAAAATCAGCACTTAGAGAATACCAATCTTGTGAATCACATTCTTGAGCCCCAAAGACCTTGCACTCCTCATCAGCTTGTGTCACCCCCAAGATCACCTCCACCAAAAATATGGCTCATCCTAGACCTCCATTTGTTGTTAACACCTTTGGTCCTATAGACTTTAGAGGAATGGATGGTTACCCAAATGATGTCCCATAAGATGTCGAAATAGATTGCCAAAATTCCACGGTAACAATAATGATAAGCTGGTTATCAACATCTCAAAATTTTTGTTAACATGATGGAAGATTTTGAGATAGAGTTTAAAGATGTGTATATTAAATTGTTCATTCATACACTAGAAGAGGATGCTAGAGGATTGGTACAAGGCTCGATCGATAATTCAATTGATTCTTAGACCGAGATGAAGAATGCATTTAGGTTGTAATATGGTGATAAGACTAATCATAGATTTCTCTTGTCGAGTTATAGAACATCAAGAAGAACCCCAATGAATCATTCCATGACTTTAACACAAGGTTTAACAAAACTTTGAGAAGGATGCCTATTGGTTTGAGGCCTTTTGATGAGTCTTGTTTAATCAAATATGCAGATGCATTGGATAAAAAGGCAACCTATTACCTAAGAGAAAAGAAACCCACTAATCTAAGACAAGTTTTCACCATGACACTTCACATTGAAAACAATATCAAAGCAATTAGGAAACCTCTCAAGAGATATGGTGTAAAGTTGATAAACCCTGAAAAAATTCAAGCTAGCAAGGGTGCTGATTTAGAGGAGGTTGTGAAAACTTTGGTAGGGGTAGTCAAAGAAATCTCATATAAGTTGGCAAGAGTGAGAAGGGAATTGGGAAATGTCACAAGGTTAGCCAAGATAACAAAACCATGACATATTAGCCAATTATCCTAGAGGTGATCAAATGACAGATGATAGAGGAATATGACCCATGGGGTCTACAAATAGACATCCTCAAGCACGTGAAGGAAGAGTGTTATCTGATCCCCTAACTGCTAGGGTTGTTGCTATTGAAGAAGTTGTTGATATTGATTGGTGTGATAGGTGTTTTCTGCTCCATCCTCCATGTGAAATGGACCAACAAGATGGTGAAGCTAATAATGATGATGGTACTGATGATGATATTTGCATGGTGGGCTGTTCTTTAAGCTCACAAGGAGGAGCAACATCTACTGAAGTGATAAGTGCAAGGACAACTACAAATTTTTGGGATTTCATCAAATAGGTACAAGTTTTCCTTCCCCTCATACTCTTGAAGTTGATGTAGTGCAAGCTTTTGAAATTCCTAACAATGAATTTGAATACTTAAGAGATTTGATGATCAAGAAGTATGATGACGGTATTCCTTCAGAGGAAGATAGGCAATTGTTGATGAATGCTGTTGTAGCTCAAGAGAAAGATTATAACACTTGAAGAAAAGTTGTTAAAGGAGTTAGGCCTCAAGCCAAACCTAAAACACCCTTGCTCACAAACATTCCAAAATAATCTCCTAGTAGAGAAAAACTTGCCAAAAGCTCTCCCAAGCAAAAATTATAGTCCTCCTCATGCCCAAGCTGCAAAGAATCCCTTGCGATCAAATGAATTTTCTTGTCTCCCTTCCAATAATTCTTTACCAAAGAGTGTTACCTATGACATATCCCAAGTATTGAGCCAAATCAAAGTGAGTGTTCCAATCATTGAGTTGCTTAGAATTCCTAAGCATAAGAAGAGAGCATTTGAGTACTTGGGGTTGAAAGAAGAGAAGACTACTCCAGGCAGAAATGTAAATGTTGTTGAGATTCCTCCTCAAATCATTGTTGACCTTGAAACACCACCAATAGTAGAGGATTTTGGAGAGACACCTAAGGTATATTTGGGGACATATTTGGTTGATTCCCAATTGAATGTTGATCCATTCTTCACAACTTTGATCATAAAGGATAGGCTACTTCACAATTGTATGTTTGATTCTAGTGCATCATGTAATGTCATGCCTCTAGAAGTCATGAATGAGTTGGATATCAAAGTGACAGTAGCCTATGGAAAGTGTATGGCCATGGACTCAAGAGAAGTGTCGGTTGTTGGTTGTGTGAAGGGTTTGGTTGTGCAGCTTGCATCTTATCTCGGAGGAATTTAAAATTGGATGTTGTGATTGTTGATTGCCTGCCAAATGGGGTATGTTATTGTCAAGAAAGTGGGCTACAAGTGTTGGAGGGAGTGTCTAAATGGATATGTATTTTTCCACCATTCCCATTGAGGGCAGCCTTGTCAAGCTCTATGAAGAAAAGAAAATTTTGCATCTAATTGAGGACCCAAACAATGCTTCTTATGAAGTATTATTTACTGATGTTGATGCTGATAATTTTATTGGTTTTGCTAATGGAAAAGAACACAAAAATGGATCAGTCAAAGTGCCTTGAATAGGTATGTTCTCCTTGGACCTTTCTATTTGATGGAGCTTGCTCCAAATTTGGAAATGGTGCTGGTGTAATTCTGATTTTTCCTAGCTTGGAAAAATTTGTTTTTTCCTTCAAGCTTAATTTTGAATGTACTAACAACATTGCTGAGTATGAAACCTTGTTGTTGGGTCGAGAATTACATGGAAGTATGATGTCAAGGAAATCATTGCAAAGGGATATTCAGAGCTATTTGTCAAACAAATAAGAAAACTGTATGCTACAAAAAATCAGCGGATGAAGTAGTATAATCATGTAGTTTGGGATCTAATTGAGATGTTTGATTCCTTCAATATTGTGCACCATGACAGAAGTTTGAATGCTGCTACTAAAAAATTGGTAGTTTTGGGGTCAAGATTTGAAGATTGCACCATTTCACCATATTGTGAGTACAATGTTGAAGTGTTAACTAGGCCAACTGTCCCTGACAACATCAAGCACTGGAAAGTGTTTGATAATGATGCTCAAGTGCAAAGGTTCTTAAAAATCAAGGTGAGTTTGTAGATTAGCATATTGATTGGGAACCAATGGTAAGTATGACTGAAGGAAGAGAGACTTTGTTTGGAAATGATATCATCTAATTGAAAACTAACACCATTCCTAGAGGCCTTGTTGCTCTTGAGTCTAATTTTAACAATGTTGATTGCATCATCAATAGAAACATGTCTACCTCAACGGATGTGGAAGAGCATGAATTGGGAACAAAGGAAAAACCAAGAAAAGTTTGGTTGGGTAGTTGTTTAAACAAGGAAGGAAAATAGTCCTACCTCCAATTGTTGAAACAATATCAAGATTGCCTTGCCTGGTCATATTCAGAGTGAAAGCATATAGATAAGAATTGTTTAAGCATGAGATCCCTTTTGAGAAAAATGCCAAACCATTAAGACAAAAGAAAAGGCCAATTAATCCACTTGTCTACATGAAAATGCAAGATGAATTGAAGAAACTTTAGGAGGGAGGGATCATTCAGCCCACAATGTATTCATCTTGGGTTGCAAACCTTGTGTGCGATCGGGAAGAAGAATGGAGATATCAGAATTTGTGTAGACTTCAAAAATTTGAATAGAGCTTCATTGAAAGACAATTATCCTTTTCCAAACATGGAGAATATGCTACAGTTAGTGACTAGATCTAAATTGTTGTCCACCTTGGATGGTTTCTCTGGCTACAATCAGGTTGTTGTCAAGGAGTTAGAAAGATTTAAAATTGCCTTTACCACTCCTTGGGGAACATATGTTTATGTGAGAATGCCTTTTGGTCTCATGAATGTTAGAGCTACTTTCCAAAGAGCAATGGATGTTGCTTTTTCTGGTTATATAAATGACTTCATTGCATTTTATTAGGATCATGTGACTGTATTTTCAAGGAGCAGAAAATATCACTTGCAACATTTGGAAATAATGTTGATTAGATGTAGAGAATTTGGAATCTCTCTAAATCCAAAGACATGTCACTTTGGGGTGAAAAGGCCAAGCTTCTTGGTCATATTGTTTCAAAGGATGGTGTCATGATTGATCCAGAGAGAGAGTAGAAGTAATCAGTAGGATGCCAATTCCAAGAACAAAGAAGGGCATCCAATATTTCTTTGGGAAAATCAATTTCATTAGAAGGTTTTTGTCCAATTTTTCTGAGTTGACTCTTCCTATCACATGCATGTTAAAGAAAGATCAAGTTATCAAATGGGAGGAGGCTACTATTTAGGCTTTTGAAGGAATTAAGGAAGCACTTAAACATGCACCTATCTTGGCAACTCTGAATTACAAGAAGCCTTTCCAAATCATCTCCTTTGCTTCGAAAATACTATTGCATCTATTTTGCTTCAAAAGGATAAAGATCGGGCTGAGAGACCTATTGCCTTCTTTAGAAAGGATTTATAAGCTACTGAGTTAAAATATACAATCATGGAAAAACAAGCATTTTCCTTGGTGAAAGCAACAAAGGTTTTCAGGCCTTATATTTTAAGTTCAAAATTTGTTGCTTATGTTCCCCACACCATGGTAAAAGACATCTTATCAGAGATGGAGATCTCAAGTAAAAGATGCAGATGGGTGAAAAAAATGTAGGAGTATGATATGGACATCCAAACCACAAAGTTGGTAAGAGGTTTGGGTCTTGCGAAGCTCATGGCTGAGAGCAACTTATAGACTGTGGAAGTCAATGAAGTAGAGGAAGAAAGGGCAGATGTTCTTGGGAAATTGGTAAGTTCGAATGGTACAAGGGTATAATATTTTACCTCGAGACATCTTTGCTGTCCCGATCATTTAAATAAAAATTAGAAAAGAGCCCTCAAGCGGGCTTGGAAGAACCACGAAGGTATCTTCTTCAAGTGTGTAATTAAAGATGAAGCTCCCAAAGTAGCTGATTTCCATGGGGAGTTTGTGGAGAACAATTTTCTAGAAGGGTTACAACACACAAAGTTTTGAGAGATAGTTATTTGTGGCCTACTCTCTTCAAAGATGTAACCATACTTGATTAGAAAATGTGAAAGCTGCAGGCGTTTACGTGGAAGAACGAAAGCTTGAGGCCCCCTTCCTTTGAAGCCTCTATCAATTGAAGCTCCTTTAAAATAGTGGGGGATGGAATTCATTGGTGAGATTTTAGACCCTTCTAGTGCTGGACATAAATGGATCCTTGTATCCACATATTACTTCACCAAGTGGGTAGAGGGAATCCTCACCAAGAAAGCAACACACCAAGTTGTTATGGACTTCTTGTTGAATAATATCATATGCAGATTTGATGTGCCAGTCAAGATTGTGGCTGATAATGCCATGTGTTTCAGAGCTAAACCTTTGATGGCAATGTGCAAGGAGTATAGGACCAATTTGACTTATTATTCAAAATATAACCCCCGAGGGGATGGACAAGTTTGAGTCTAACAATAAGAACTTATTGAAGATCGGTAGGAGGACCTTAGAGTTGAAAAAGAGAAAATGGGGTGAACAATTAAAATTTGTAGTTTGGACTAATAGAATCACTACCAAGAGAGCTACTTTGGTAAGAGTCCATTTGAGTTAGTGTATGGAACTCAAGCTTTTCTACCCTTACATCTATAGTTATCTTCATTTTAGTTTGTTCAACAAATTGAATATCAAGAGGTCAGTCCATATAAAGCATGATTAATTAGATTGTGGAGCTAGATGAAGAGAGAAGAGCATCCCACTAGAGGCATGTCGATTTAGAGAGAAGTTGAAGAGATTGTTTGACAAGAAGGTCACTCAAAGGGCCTTCAATATTGAAGATCTGGTTTTGTTATGGGACAACGAGAAATGAGGATAAGAGAAAACATGGAAAATTTGATGCATTATGGATGGGCCCTTACTCCATTGATGTCGGAGAATTGGTGAGAATACCTTTTTATTAAAGAATTAGATGGGGAATTTCTTGAATTGCTGTTAATGGTAGGCATCTGAAGTATTTCTTTGATTAATCCCCAAATTTGAGGTATGCACCAACTTGTATAGTGTATAGTGTTTGGTTTTTTGCTCTTGTTTTTGGTGTTTTGTCGGTTTGTGGTTTGCCTTGGTGTGTGGTAGCCAATTTGGTTAGATTCTTAGCTAGTTTTTGGTGGTTTTGGCTCATGACTCCATTTTCCCAATGAATTATTTTGGCACTTGGTCTACATTGTTCTTGTGGCACTCACTGGGAGTGCCCATCCCAGCAGGAGCTAATGTTGGTGTCCATTTTGATCTTGCAATACTTTTGCCCTAATTTTCCTTTCACTCTGCATTTCCTGAAACATTTTTATAGTTTGAATGGATGAAATGAAGTTGCTGCCTCTATTCCCATGCCTTAATCCATTTGAAAATCATTTGACATGCCCCATTTTGCAAGAATACTCAAGTTTTCCCTAATTTTTGCCCTAAATTCTTCAAATCTGTGGGCTATGTCATTTTTTCCATTTTCCCAATCGTGGAAGCTTAAAAATGATCATTTTATACCTATATGCCTTTGAAAATCTATCCTCATGGTTGAGAAATGCTTGGAATCATGTTTCATCTGATTCTATTTCAAAAAATTTCCATCCTTGGTGAAAAAATCGGATTCTGGGCACTGTTTGGAAAAATTCTATTTTTGGTGTCATACAGTGTATTTTAGTGTCAAATTATTGTTGAGAAGTCAGAGGGTACATGGTGGCATCTAATTAGCTGAGGAGAAGTGGGGAAGTGTTATAACTTATCATTTTTTTCCTTTTTGGCAAATGGGGCATTTTTGGGCCCTGGGGCTGCTTTTTCCAAATTGCCTACATGGCATGTTTTGATTGGCTGAGGAGAAGCGGGGAGTTAGATTTCCTTTGAGATTTTTGAATTTTATTTTGTAAAATTTTTAAAATTCAAAACTGGCCCGAAACCTCGAGCCAATCATAAGTGGACACGTGTCCTAAAAATCAAAAAGGGAAAAGTGGGTCGATGGGGGACTTAGAAGATTTTTTTGCCTTTTTTGCGAAGGGGGAAAAAAGGTGTGGAAAATCCCATGGATCCATAATGTAGCAAGGGGTGGACATGTGGAGGGCATAGAAGGAAGTGTGGGCCAACGAGGGCAAAGGGGAAATTTTTCCCTTTTGCAAAAAGACTTAGAGCAAAAATTAAGCTTTGGGTCCGAATGAAGCAGAGGAAGACACGTGGCGGGAAGAATGGGTCGGTGGGTCTGCGGAGGTAAAAGGGAATTTTCTCCCTTTTGAAAAAATACTTAGTGTGGAAATTTGAAGTATTGGCCCGCGAACAAACCACAGAGGGACACGTGTCAAGGATAAAATCGGAGGCGCGGGCCCATGGGGAAATGAGAAAAATTTCCCTTGGCATAAAAAGGGGTTGAAACATGAAATAAGCCCATGAATTTTTAGCGATAGAGAGGATGACACGTGTCAAGGACAGAGGCAGAGGTATGGGCCCACGGGGAAAATGGTGAATTTTTTTCAAACTCCAAAAAGGGTCAAAATGCGAAGAATTGTGTCGTGATCCCAATGGGACCAACCTTATGCCACGTGTCATCACCAAATTTCAAAGGCAAAGGGGTGGAGAAAAAATTCAATTTTTTCCAAAATGTTAAAAATTCAAAAAGTGAGAACGAATTCATTCCCAATTGTATTTTGACCTTGGAAGGCCCAAATTGAAGGAGAAAGAGTAGATCAAGGGTAATTGTACATTTTCATTTTTGGCCGCCATTTTTCCTCCAGGAAGTGTGGAAATGTGAATTTTGGATCATTTTTCATCGAATTTTAGTGAATTCATGTCCTTTGTGCTTGTAAAGATCAATGCAAGTGGTTTTAGGGATTAATTTGCAGATTTGAGGTGTTTTTGAAATAAATTTTTACTCAGGCCCGTGTAAAATGTGAAATATCAAATTATAAAGTTGTAGAATCAGATTTTGGAATGATAAGGATGAAATGAAAGGGGTCTGCATGCTTGGAGAATGAAAAACGTGCCTCCACAATGGATAATGATGAAGGATTTGTAATGATTCACCATTTTTGAAACACTGCAACTTTGTTTACAAATTGGTTAAATGTCCCTATCGTGAATCATGTTGGAATTTTGTAACAAACTTGATCTTTGGGCATATTATTTTCTTGGGAAAGAAGGATCAAATGTAAAAAGTTATATAATGCATGTTTTGAGACATGAAAAGGTCGAGAAACTTAGAAATTCATGGGAAAATCTAGGAAGAAGCCCATTTCTCGAGAAACCACCGAGAACCATTTCTATTTCCTTTTACATCAGATTTGTATCATGTTGAGTTGGTTTCAGTTGTAAAGCCATCAAAAAGATTTGAGATTGTTCTTATAACATTCCCTTACTGATAAATTTTGTCATTCTGGATTATTTTGTGTTGTCTCTTGGAAAAATTTGCATGCACTTATGTTTGAGAATGTTTTCAATTTGTGTTTCTTTCTCATGTTGTAGTCTTGTGGTTAAAATATCTCTTTATCATACATGGTATCATTTCTTGTTGATAGTTTAGTGGCATCTATAGTCTCACATTCAGAAGAGCTTTCATTTGATAAAGAGATAAACAAATTTAAAATCACTTTACCTTCCTTGAATTCTGAGATTGTTTGTAAACCTTTGGGTGCACCTTAGGTCATGATAAAATAGAGATTTTTGGATACTTTTTTGGTTCATCTACTTCAATATTTTGTGGTAAGTTGTCAAATATTATGTGGAAGAGTGCAGATCTAGGCCTCCATTTGGTGCACATATCTTGGTTGAAGGAGTACCTTAACCCCTTTGAAGCATTTTGTTGTTCGGGTGTTATAAATTTCTTACAAAGGTCCTCAAAGAATATGGAAAATTATGGTTAGTCTTGTCTAAAATATCCCACCAAAAATTCATTCAGAATAACTAATCCTACCCCATACTACCCCTGCATTGCATTGTGTGTCAACAAAAGAACACAATCCATTTACAAAAATGCACAAAGCAAATCAAGATCATACCATGTCTCTTAGCAGCCTCAGCCTTGTCTTGAAAGCATTTCCATCATTTAGTACTGACATCTCTGTTGAGTTTGAATAATGGAAAATTGATCATGTTTTCCCAAGGCCATCTCCATACAATATGCACAGTATAAGGATATCTCCACCTCCTTTACAAAACAGAGGTTGCAACATAGGTTCTCTTACCTTGGTTGAAAGGCACAACCTAAAATAGTGAGGATTAGATCAAAATACTTTCAAAGTGCTATCCATCTCTCCACAAATTTGAGTTCCAGTTAGATCACATCCCCAGCTACAAAACGACATACATCAAGATCTATATGCCTTCAAGCTTCATGCCATATTTCTGATGCTTCTTAGACTGAAAAGGAGAACGAATTTGGGTACCAAAATGATGCATCAGATTGGTTACTTGGCATACAAGACTTCCTCTTTATTAATAGCAAGCTTTTGTTGCAGAGTCTCCCGGCATGCATTGCCTTAGCATGTGTGGTAATATTTAAAGGTACCAACTCGGGACCCGACACTAGCTTCCACATCAATCAATCTTCCACAAAACGCTACACTCTTACCATTCCCACGCCCTTGTTTTCCTATTTATCTTTCTTTCTTAAGTGCTCATACAAGTGAAGGCTGTAGACACCCCAAAATTACACTTCTATTTCCACTTGTTCATAGTATTATTCTAGTACACCATGTTATTCATCCATTTACAATTAATTGATTAATTAATACATATTGTACCCATTTGGATTAATTAAATTAATCCCATGTACCCTTTGTAACCCTTTGGATAAATTAATTCTTATTTATTAATTAAATAATTAATTAATTAAGTGTGTGCACATCCTAGTCATCTACCACTTGTTCAAACTCCACTTAGACTCCACTTGGACTCCCTATCCTTACCGTAGTTAACTGCACTTCTAGAATATCAAGTATAAGATGAAAACATCTTACCTTATAAAAGAATGGTTGATAGCCTTAGAGGGTATTTCTAGATTATAAATTTTGAACAAGTTCCTCGCATACAAAACAAAGCAGTGAATTCCATAGAAACTATCATTTCCCTTCTTTCATTCGACACTAATCAAAATCACAATGAATTCCTTGTTGAACATATTTTGGTGCCCGCATATGACTTTCTAAAGTCCACCATGGTTTGTGAGATTGTTGGTCCCTGATCATCCTGGTACCACGATATATACACCTTCATTCAAACTAAATCTTATCCTCCTAATTTTAATTCAACTAATAAAAGAGCCTTAGCACAACGTGCTTCACGCTACACCCTTCTTGTTGACACCTTGTATTGAAGAGGCTATGATGGGACTCTCTTAAGATGTCTCAATCAGGATGAAGCTAATAAGACGCTAGCTAAAGTACATTCAGGTATTTGTAGTGCCCATACTAGCAGAATAGTCCTTGCAAAGAAGATTTTACGCATTAGATACTATTGGCCCACAATGGAGGAAGATGCATGCAACTTTGTGAAGAAATGTCAAGCTTTCCAAAAACATGGTAATCTCATTCATGCACCATCCCAAGCCTTGCAACCTATTACTTCACCTTGGCCTTTTTCAAAATGGGGACTTGATTTAATTGGAAAAATAAATCCCACATCTTCTGATGGCCACACTTTTATTATAACCGCCACTGAGTATTTCACCAAGTGGGTTGAGGCTATGCCTCTTACTAATGTTACTAGGTGTAATATTTCTAAATTCATCTTCAACCATATTATCTGTTGTTTTGGCATCCCCACTACTATTTTCACTGAAAATGGTGGTTCTTTCAAAAATAAGGATCTCAAGGCCCTAGCTAAGAAATATAATATCTACCTAAAATGGGCTACACCCTATTATCCACAATGCAATGGCCAATCCGAAGCATCAAACAAGACTATCAAGTCTATTCTAGAAAATACTATCAATAAACACAGACGTAATTGACATACGCAGTTATATCCTACCCTCTAGGCCTACCACACTTCCTTTCGTACACCTACAGGAGCTACTCCTTTTTCCCTAGTATATGGCTCTGAAGCCATATTACCTATCAAAGTTGAGCTACCTTCACTTCGTGTATCCCTCCAACATCTCATTCATGAAGAGGATTACCATGTTGCACACCTTACAGAGCTAGAATTACTGGATGAGAGATGGCTTCATGCCTTAGACCATATGTAGGTATATTAGAATAGAATGTGCCGTAATTATAATCGCAAGATCAAACCTCGATAGTTTGAAATTGGTGATTTGGTCCTAAAGGAAAATAAAAAGAACACAACAAAACCATGAGAAAAATAGGGAAAATTTGAGCCTAATTGGTTGGGTCCTTATGTTATAACTACTAAATTTGGATCTCATGCATAGAAACTGCCTACTGAGGATGGAAAAGATTTAAAGGATCCTATGAATGCCATTCATCTAAAGAAGTTCTACTCTTGAGTCTCCAAAGAGTACCCTTGTATTGGGGCATGCTAGTGAATCCACCTATTTTGTCATTTCACTTTGTTTCCTACTTGTAACTTTTCACCTCGTTGTGTGTCGCATGTTCTCCTTGGCAGGTTTTCATGCCCATTGTCTACCACCATTGTTCACCTTCCATTTAGCATGTTAGTTTTGACTTGGGAATTTCCTTTCCCTCTTCTTTGGCGTGTGGTTCAAAATTCCAAAAAAAACAAAAACATTCAAAAAATGTCTCGAAAAAAACTACAAAAACAATATAAAATTGTTCAAAATCCTAAAAACAATATAAAATTGTTTAGACGATACTAAAAAAACATACAATCACCATTTCATTCACCATTTTCTTCACCTAATTGTTCCCAATCATCTTTTCCAATCAATCAAGCCACTCTTTGCAATGTAAATTTTCATAGGGACATCACTTGGCTTTGGATTTCTCTTGGGGGCAACTTGACATCTGTATATATTCACTTCTTTATTAGAATTTTTACATTAGTGTGTTTTTGTTCACTAGCTTGTTTGCTTGTTTAACATTTGTACATATGGAATTTTGTATTGTCTATTCTTAGCTTAGTTTCTTATGTGTGATAGTTTGAATAACTAGTACTCTATGTATCTGGAATGCACTTATGGACCAATTGCAAGAAATTTATTCACATCCTAGTTCACATATAACTTTGGTGTGGTTCTTTCCTATTCATATTGGGTTTCTTTCTATTAATTATTTTATATTTTTTTGTTATTTGCAAATGGCGTGTTTTCCTCTGGTTTATTTAAGCCATGGAATGACTTCATTTTTATTCACATTTGTATTTCCAAACTTTTGAAAATCCAAAAAAAAATCAAATATTTCAACAATAAAAAAATCACAAAAATTTAAACAAAAATTCACTTCTCACAGAAATCATACAATTGAAAAACCCTTGAAGTAAATCTTTCAAAATCCTAATACGTTTTGATAAATGTCACACTTTTACCTATTAACCTAGTGATCATGTCAATCCTATAACTATCCGTTTCTTCCCTTTGCATGATATGCTAACTCTGCTTGGGGCAAGTCACACAATTGTTTTTCCTTTGTGATATAACTTCACCATAGGCAATTTCAACTTTGATCATTTGCATAATGGATTCAACAAGAGTGTCATAAAAATTCACTTTAACTTCTCTCTTCCAGTATGATCCTATTCACAATTTGGAGAATTTATATCTACTTAATCATCATTGTGGCACGCATTAGGGGCATAGTTGATTGTCTTCTTTTTTAAAACTTTGTGTTGCTTTGTTAATGTTTACTCTTTTTGGACCACTTACAAGTAGTGTGATCACATCTTGGTTCCCTTATAACCCTGATGTCGACACGTACTTTGTATATTGGGTTTGTTTTCCTTTTTATCTTTTCTTTGTTGTGTGTTTTTTTTTATGTGCATTTGGGTTAACCATCTTGATTCTTTCATAATCATGGTGACAACTCTATTGTGCAATAGAAAAAATTATGTTTCTCTAAAAATTACTCTCCAAATAATGCTCATGCTATGAACATAGTCTTTTCCCATCCTTGTTTTAATCCCTTTCTTTCTTCCTATCAAGCGGTTTTCCACCGCCTTGTTGCGTCATCCATCCCCTTGAGGGGGAATTCCTCTACTATTTTTTTTTGTCAAGGCATCCCAATGCTTCACAATTTTTCGCTCATCGATCTGCATGTGTCTACTATCTTTAAAGCACTATTACTCTACAATAGCACTTTAAAGAGGGGAAAAATGTAGACACCCCAAAATTACACTTCTATTTCCACTTGTTCCTAGTATTATTCTAGTACACCCATTGGAAATTAATTGATTAAATTGATTAATTAATACATATTGTACCCCTTTGGATTAATTAAATTAATCCCATGTACCCTTTGTACCCCTTTGGCTAAATTAATTATTATTTATTAATTAAATAATTAATTAATTAAGTGTGTGCACATCCTAGTCATCTGCCACTTGTTCAAACTCCACTTAGACTCCACTTGGACTCCCTATCCTTACCCTAGTTAACTGCACTTCTAGAATCCTAGAAAGGTGGGGGCAATTAAAATGCACGTACAACCACCTTTCTCGGATGCAAATTTTTGCAATTAATTCATTTACTGCCCCCAACACTATTGCAACTACCCACAATGCTATTTTTAGCATACTCATTTATCCGTGTGTAACCAATTCCAACTACCTTCTACTTCTATAAATTACAGGCTTACCTTCCTTTCAAATCCTCTTGAATTTGAAGCACAAAACTCTATTGAACTATGTCTGTAGCATTTTCCTTCAAATCTTGGAGAGCACTCAAGAGCACCCACAAATCATCTCTGACATTCACTTGCAAGGTTTCATAGACAAGGTCTTCACAACCCTTATTGAGGTTTGCATTGGAGAAAGTACAGGGAAGGTTTGCATTTTTAATTTTTTCATCTTTCATTACTCTGTAGTTTTTCATTGCATACAAGGAACTCTTGATAACTATGATTCTTTCCACGAAATAACACACAATATTATGTAGACCATCACACCTATAGTGGTTAGGAGATCCACATGTATAACAGTTCCACAAGGAAACACTCCTTCCTCCCAAGAAACCACGACCTCGGAATCCACCTCTGTAACCTCAACCTCTACCATGTCCACCATCAGAATGCCCCTCACTATGATCATAGTCATGATGTTCATCCTTTTCCTTGGAATTATATTCAACACCAGGTTTGTCATACATTAACATCAATATAATCATGGATCTCGATCGATCAACCTAGAATATTCAATATCATGAGTCAAGGATTTGGAAATGTTACGAGTAAATGGACACATTCTTTGTTATCATGCACTACGCAATAATGGGCAATGGATTAAACTATGGTCCAAGTAAAATATCTCATAATCTAGTAGCAATGAGCACACCGATTTATGAGGTCAACTATCCTTAATATTCTCCTTTACTTGAAATCTATACACCAAATCCTGATGCGTGTCTCATGTGCTAAATTAGAAAATAATTTCTCTAGCTAATTTTCCATTATTGTGATCCAAGCTTCCAAGAATGGGCTCACTCCTATGTCCACACTACCTACTACCTTAGCATGTAGACCTGCTTCAAGTGCTTTACATGGATCTATGTAGGTTTTATGTGAAAGCACCCTTTTGTAAGGCATGATCATTCCTCCAATGAACCACTATGCATGATGGATCGCGTGTATGATAACTTAGATAGAAGAGTCTTAAACCGAGCATCATATTCTCTAACACTCTTAGTAGTTCCTTGCTTTATATTCTTAACCATGCTTATGCTTTTCTTCCTGAAATTAGGGATATAAAATTCCTTCAAGAAAGCATCTTGCAGCACCGTATAGTCCACACAAGTCTGATCAAGATCAAAATTTTGGTACCAACTATGCACGTGTCCCCGCAATGTAGTTGTAAACTAGCTTACCTTGTGCTCTAGAGCTGTAATCCCCTTTGCGCGCCATAGTATCTCACACATATGCACATGCTCAACTACATATTCAATACCTCTATACTCTAGGAGATAGAGAGACATCTCCATGTAAATTTGCTAAGGTTGGTGCGGCAGACTTGACCACCGGATATAGAGTCTCAGTATTTCCTCTTGTATTTCTAGTGCCTCCAGATCCACCAGATCCTCTAGTGCCTGAGCCACCCGATCCTCCTGTTCCACCCTCTCTAGTAGGTAATGGACCAAAAGATGCATTTCCCGTATTCCAAGTTTGTTGTGCTATACTGAATGCCCATAGTATGCAAAGTTGCACTACTTCCAAATGTGATGCCTAGGTTTTGCGTGCCAACGTTTTGTGTTGATGATGCACCAAAAAATATACCTCCAAATAAATTAGATGATGATTGCACCATAGATGAATAAGCTCCTTGATTAACTCCTGAACTTGAATGAAAATTAACTCTGTCTACTAAAACTCTACCGATCACGCTAGCTTACTATTTCTTTCGATCGTAGATCGTAAAATTAGAAAACCAAGTGCAAGGGCTAGGTCACCAGGTAGATTAAGATGTGTGTCCATGGCCCACGTATTCTCTATTAGGACAATCTCATATGAGGATGAGGAGGGTTCCCTATTAGGGTTTCCTAAATGGGGTAAATCTAGATGATCTTTCTCCACATCTTCTACGTGAGCTTTGAATCCTTTATGAGCCATATCTCTCCACAACACCATTTTCTCTACAACTTCCCACTTCTTCTCTAAATCCCTCTCACACACTTCATTGAACTTAAGCCACATTTCTTCCCTATGTCTCTCTCGCCGCTAGGTCTACCATCCTTACCAAACTTGATCTTTCCCCGCGCATGGTGGGTTTTAGTTAACCATAAAATTCTTCTCCAAATCCGAGGTTACAATAAGGATCTTGATCACTAATGGAATAATATGCAAATATGATTCTATGGGATCACACAAAAGCGGAACTCAACAACCTCTAGGAAAGATTAAGTCAAAACTATGTTCTCCAGAATATAACTATTTAAAACACCACAAAACCAGACATCCACCGAGTGTGTCCAAATCAGATCTGCATCATACAAGGTCTAAAATTATTCCTACATCCAAACAAATGTGTGAAAAATCCAGTTCCTTTTTGATGCATAAGAACCACCACTCGTACAATTCTATAAGGAAGATAACAAAGAATCTCTCATATAATTAGTCATATAGATTCTTCTCGACCCATGCACGTGCATTAAAATTAGGCTCGATGCCGAATCTATAAGCATACTCCTCTTCTAGATCTACTAACCACTTCTCAATATTAGCCAAGGTCAATCGATATATCTTCATCATACAACATCTCAAAAATAATTGAGAAAGAGGTCCTGACAATGGAACTAATTATGTAGCCTAGAATATAACCACAAATTCCAAGGCACGCCGGCACATCACTCGGTCGAATTGAGCACTCACCTAAAGCACACAAGGGTACTAGGTTCCCCATTAGAGTTGCTTCTCCAGAATGTTAGCATGATTGTGCACATATATATTTAGATCCATAGTAAGTAATTAAGTAAACCAAAGTACATGAATCTAATCTAGATCTAAGCCATATGAAATATTGACTAAAAAATTATTATCATGAGATTTACCATGCAAGAACCAGATTTAGTCACATCTAACACCAATATCCAGCCAATATGATCCATTATATTAAATACTACAAAACATAGAAGCTTCATACATTCAAGATCCAGTTTCCATGGTTATGCGTGCTAACAAATCCACAACATAACTCTACAATAATTGGTCTCTCCAAACCATGTAAATCAATACATATATAGGGGTGGGGAATTTCCTTCACCACCCATGCACCTTCCAAAAATAGGCTACATGCTAATAATAGCCATGCACCTTTACAAGGGAATACAAAAGCATGCAAGTGCTCTAATAATAGATTTCCTATAGTTAACTCTAAGTAGAAATCCTATTATTAGATCAAGACCCTACATGGCACTCGAACTATTGCATATCCCAAAATAGCCTTACGTGAGCTACAAGTATTCATGTTTATCACGTGCTCAACACTCCATCTCCAAAATAGTCTCAACCCGCAAAAGTGGCTAAGTCTTGAATTCAAACTATTTTGGGGTGCCCATGTTCCTCCTTGAATCTATGCCTTCCATGCATCTGGTTCATGTGTACCCAATACTTATGTGCTCAACACCCAGTCTAGCCAAATCACTCGGATTTATATTTTCTCGTGCTCTTATGCAATAATATCCCATTCTTGTTCAATTAGTCTTCATGCGACATAGTCCCGTTGCATTTTGAATTAACTAATGCTCTTCCAAACCTCTTTGCACATTAGGTTTATACATTTTATCACTTAGTTTTGCTTGATTTATTTCATTCATTCATTTATTTATTATTTACTACAGAATTGCATTGGATTAGGGTAGGATATTACATTTTAGTTTAATCATTTTGGTGAACCTGCATTTGAACACTCTTGGATCTTTCTTTTATTCCATCATGGATCATAAGGTTTATTAGGTCTCTTTTCTTCAATTGCTTCAAATACACCCATCTTGTAAATATGCTCTCCAAAAAACCCTATATAATATGTATCTCCCTATTAACATGCTACCTACTCAAGTCAATGATATCTTTGATCATCTTTATAATGACTCTCTTGATTCTAATTCCACTTAATCTATTTGCAAGTCTATTCAAGCTTTGCATTCTTTATTTCAAGACAAATTTCAGGCTATGGAATCCATGATTATATCCCTTAAATATGAAATCCAACATCTTAAGGATGCTTCTCAGGATCATGTTTGTTATCCTTCTACATCTCATCTTCATTCTATGTCTTCTACATGTGCTCATATTAGTGAACCTCAAATATTTCCTCTCTCCGCACTCCGTCAAGTGTTTAATCAATACTAAACAACAAGATATTCTTGAAACTCATAACTCATCAATTAATTAGCTTTCCATCTACTCATTGTTATCCTCCTTATCATCTTGTAAAATATCAAGGTCTTCCATATTGTAATTATCATCAAATCAATGGACATAATGACAATTATTGTTACGATTTAAAATGCGTAATCAAGCATCTTGAGCATCAATGTTTTATCTCATTCACCGCAAAACGTTCTATTATATGGTCCTCTCCACTTGTTACATATCAATAGGTTCCTAAATCTAGTTCATTTATGTCTAGTGAGCATCAAGTTATCACCTCTAATGTTTCTTCTTTTGTCTCTCAAGAGCCACCTACGAAATCTAATCAATTAAAGAAAAATCCTTTAAAACTTAGTTCAACACCTCCTCCTCTCAAGTGATCTACAAAATTACCAAGTAAAATTACACAACCACCTCTCAAAATCAGTCCACCTTCTTCTCCTATCAAGTCTTCTACAGCGTCATCAATCCCACATAAGCTTCAACTAATCAATTTTGTCAAAGCAACCACTCCTACTAATGGCCAAGACACATTTCAAATTTTGCCACCATTCGCATGGTTCTACTGTTGCTTTGGACTACCATTGTGTTATCCCTCACTCTTATCATGACATAGAAAAATCTCTCCCATAATGGCATGGTACCTCTTGCATTGCTACACAAATATCCATCATTGGCACACTTCTAGGCCATTACACTTATTCTCCCCTAGCATTGACACACATCTTACACTCACCTTATTACACACCTACCTTCTAGCATATATCATTGTTACCCAATGACACAGTCTTGTGCTTCGGTTCACACTCGACTATTGAGGGTATCCTATACACATGAACCTCACAAACTGCATATTAGACACTACAGATTACACATCACATGTCATTTTATCATCACTACATCTACTACACATACTATACATCCTACACATCTCCTTTTACGTGGTGTAGTCACTACCCGATGACACACTCTAGTCTCATAGTCCATACTAAACTGTTAAGGGTATACATCACAAATGGACCACATCACTTTCACACATTCAACCATTCAAACTTTTTCTCACGTGACATTCCTAGGTTAGTGATATACGCTATAGGCTACATCATCAATTCCTCTAGCATTATTTAGTGATATATGCTTTATGCTACATCATCACTTTCCCTACTAATCTTGTAGTGATATATGATTTAGGATAATTCATCACACATTGATCCATAGGGATCCAAAATGAATCTACTTCATCAAAACAGTTAGCATGAAGAAGGAAAAATGAAACATGGACATTTTGTCTTTTTAGTCACAAGATCGCCACTCTGTGTAGAGTGGCGGTTATAGAACCGTTGTCCAACTAGGGAAGTGGTCTTGGGACTTCTAGTTTGCATTGGGTGTTGGTCCTAGCTCTTTCAGATAGAAAATAAAAATATGAAACAAACAACCCAAAATTTGGACAGTTGTTCGTATCTCTTCTCCTCCATGACCTTTCCCATTCTCCAGTGCATGGGAGGACATGAGAAATGCTATAAATACATGTTTGTAGAAGAGAATAGGATCATCAAAGCATGAAAGCAAGTGAATAAGAATTTCTTAGTGCTGGAATTGTGTTTTGTAGAAGAAAGGAGTGTTGAGACAGAGAAAGAAAGTATTTGGGAGGAAGTGTGAGATATTATCTACTTCTCTTTCATACTTATTGTAACTTCTACACTTGTTATTTTAAATTGGACAATAAAAGTAGGAAGAAAGAGCAATTTCCCTTCCCGACCGATTTTTCCTCCGGACGTTTCCAAGCTAAAATTGTTGGTGTTTATGAGCTTAAATTCTTTCCTTTCCTGTAATTGTGGATTCTAAGCATAAGCATAATTCATTCACTAGCTATCTCTGTCATTTTCTAATAGAAAGTAGAACAACAATGTTTATTTGTGTTTTTGTGGATAATTCAAAAGTTGAAGAGTTTACAGATCATTTTGGTATCAGAGCTAAGAATTATCCAGAATGTGCTATTTGTTCTTGGATTTGTATGAAAGTGAAGAGATCTAAAGGAAAATATTCTTTACCTTGCGATCAGAAATTTCTACAAATAAGTAGAAACATAGAATTGGGACAAATGGAGGAAGAGAACTTGGTCTGTAGAATCGAGATGATGGAGACCATGATGGATAGAATGTTTAGAAGGAAAGAAGAGATTACTAATTTATAGAATACAAATTCTGTCAAACAAGACTCCATGGACTCAGTGGTTCTGGGGCTTAGCTGAAAATTTTGGCATAGGAACGAGCCACTAGTAGGAAAGTTATGGGGAAGAGCATGAAGAAGAGACTTCAAACACAAGAGAAAAGGTAAAATATGATCATACTCCTTTTAAAATTGAGACAAATTTTGATATTAAAAGCTTTGAAGGACAAGTACTGCGGACTTGCTTGATAAATGGTTAAAACTATTAGAAGTCTACTTTAGTGTCCATAATGTCACTGAGGTACAGAGGATCACCTTTGCACATCTCAAAATGGAGGGACACGCTCTGGTTTGGTGGGAAACCCATCTAACCACTTGTGAAAAGAAGAAGCATCCTATTGTGAAATCTTGGCAAGAATTTAAAGAATTACTTAGATATAAATTCTATCCTATTAGCCACAAGACTGACCAAATGATTAAATGGCAAGTATTTTAGACAAGGCAGTGGTCAAAGTGTGTAGGACTATACTACGGAGTTTTGGAGGTAGGCCATGTTGCTAAACATGGACTTGGAGGATGAGGATATTTTGACTAAGTACTTGGGAGGACTTCACACTCACCTTCAAAGAAAATTCATCTCCACCAAGCCCAAATATCTCAATGAGGTGTGTGTGTAAGAATACTACATATATGATGAAAAGAAGTAAGGGGAAGTAGAGCCAAGGGAAAAATAGTCAACAAATCAGCAAAAAAAAGAGTATGGGAAAACAAGTAACAAGGGTAAGTGGAAAGGGAAAGGTAAACAAGCTGCCACTACTTTAAATAATTGTAAAGATCCCAATAATTTTTGCAAGAACTATGATATTAATGGTCATACTAATGCTACATGTTGGAAGTTACATCCGGAGTTACATCCGAAGAACTAAACCAAGGACTCGAAGAAGTCCATGACATGATTTAAGAACAGAAGGGGAGGTGGAAATCAAAGATGACTCTGATGTAGACAAAAGGCTTGGATGCACGACCACCAACATGGACAGCTAGGAAGAGGAGATGAGTAGACTATTATCGGTTAAAATCTAGATCAAGAGAACTAAGATAAATGCTTTGGTTGACACTGGTTCTCGCCTAACTTGATTTCGAAGTAGTTGTAAAGAAGCTTGGTCTTGAGACTTATGAGCATCTACACCCTTATCCTTTGGGTTGGGTGAAGAAGGGTGTTGAAATTCAGGTAATAAGAAGATGTAAGGTCAAGTTTGGGATAAATTCCCAGTATATTGTTGTTTCAGAAGCTGATGTTATTCCACTTAATGCTTTTGATGTTGTATTCAGGATTCCTTACTTATATATCAAGGATGTTATATTTATGATAAGGGAAAACCGATACAGATGGGTCAAGGAAGGGATCAACTACAACATCCGGGAACACCAACGTAAGACATGTGTTACTATGGTGAGTGCTAACCAAACAAAATGACTTATTCAGGCAAATCATAATCAATTTTGTTTAATTTTGTTAAAGGATAAACAAGATGGGGTAGAAGTTTCGGATATTTCTAACCTGTGGAAAACATGATTTAGATAGTATTGTTTAGTCTTTTCGGGGAAGTTTTTAAGGCTCCCAGTGGGTTACCACCAAAATAGGAAGTAGAGCACGAGATTTGGCTATTTCCAGAGTCCCCTCTACTGAACTTTGGGTTGTATAGGCAATCCTTGCTTGAGAGTACTGAAGTAAAGAAACAACTCCAGGAACTACTAGACCAAGGGGTGATATGTTTAAGCACCTCACCATGTGGTTTGCATATTGTGATGGTGCCAAAGAAGGATGGTTCTTGGAGAATGTGTATCGACTACCGTGCTTTGAACAAGATCACCATTAAGAATAGATATCCACTTCCCCACATAGATGATCTCTTGGAACAGCTTCAACATGCCAAATTATTCACGAAGTTGGATCTCAAGTCACGGTTATCACCAAGTTAGAATGAAGGAGGAGGATATATGGAAGATTTCCTTCAAAACAAAACAAGGTTTGTATGAATGGTTAGTACTTCCTTTTGGGTTATGCAATGCACCCACTACATTTATGAGATTGATGAATGATGTATTGTGGGATTTCATAGATTCATGTGTCATTATATATTTAGATGATATTCTGATTTTTAGTGCCATATGGGAAGAGCATCTAACCCATTTACAACAAGTCTTGCAAGTTCTCAGGGAGAAACAATTGCTTTGTAATATGAAGAAATGTGAGTTTTCCAAACAATCACTTGTCTATCTTGGGCACATGGTTGGAGGAGGAGAGCTACGAGTGGATCCTAAGAAGGTGGAATCCATCGCCGATTGGCCAACACTAATAGGAGCCACAAAGACTAGGATTTTTGTGGGAGCAATATAGTACATATGAAAGTTCATTCCAAGTTTCTCCATGATTGCAACACCTCTACACACAATGGCCACAAAGAGTAAGGGTTTTGACTGGGGTAAGGAACAAGAAAAATCCTTTGAGTTATTGAAATAAAAGATTAGTCATGCTCTAGTACTTGCTCTTCCTAATTTGCAGCAGCATTTTGAAGTAGAGATAGATGCCAGTGATTACATTATGGGTGCAGTGTTGCTTCAAGGAGGTAAACCTATATGTTATCATTCTAAAAATTTCACTTCAATAGTTAAAGGATATTCAATATATGATAAGGAAATGTATGCACTAGTTCAAGTAATTAAAAAATGGAAGCATTATTTATTGGGTAAATAAAATATTGTGCACATTGACCACAAACCTCTCCAGTATTTGTAAGCATAGTCTAAATTGCAGCAAGAAAGGAACTACAAATGGATGGGGTTCCTTCAAAAATTCCATCTGGTGATCAAATACAAGAAGGGTAGTACAAAATTGGTGGTAGACATGTTGTCTAGGCCACCCACACAGAGATGTTTTCTTGTTTGGCCACTATCTCTCTAGATTGAGCCCTTCATGAAGGAAGCTTACAGAGAGGCATATGCCTAGGATAAAGACTTTGGGGTGACATTTCAGCAGTTGCAGTCCCAAGGGACTGAAAGGACAAGGATTGAAGATTGTTATCTCAAGGATGGGCTGCTCTACCGATGGGGGAAGCTTTGCGTGCCAAAATAAGAGAGAATTATATTGATGAGGGAAGCACATACCTCAAAATTAGTGGGAAATTTTGGTGTTGGTAAGACCCTAGCCCACTTGCAAAGGTACGTGTATTGGCCCAATATGCAAGAAGAAGTATCAAAATTTATATGGGGATGTAAAATTTGTTGTACTAGAAAGCCTAAGACTAGGAAGGATGGTTTGTATATGCCTTTTCCAGTACCTACTCATCCATGGGAGGAAATTTCTATGGATTTTTTAGGAGGATTACCTATGTCTAAACATGGCCATGACTATCTATATGTTGTTATTGATAGATTCAGTAAGATGTGTATCCTTATGGCATGTAAAAAGACAATAAAAGCACATGAGGCACAGATCTTTTCTTTGCTAATGTATGGGTGCATTTTGGTTTGCCAAAGTCTATTGTTTCTAACAGGGATTCTAGGTTCTTGGGGAAATTTTGGACTACTTTGTGGGACAAGATGGATACCAGGTTACAAAGGAGCACAACTTTCCATCCACAGACAGATGGACAGACAGAGGTGGTAAACAAGACTTTGGTATAGTTGATCAGAGGGTATAACAACAAATATCCAAGGACTTGGGATGAGTCCTTAGCCTACATTCAAAATTCCTATAACCGAACAATACACACATCCACTATGAAGTCACCATTTGAAGCATGCTTGGGATATCTACCTACAAATCCGTTGGACATAATAGTTGGGAAATAAGATGAGGAGGAGACATGAGACACAAAGGTGACTAGAGCAAACAAATTCATTGAGAGGATCCAGAAAATCCATCTCAAAGTCAAAGAACAGACTAGAGAAATCTCAAGCCAAGTACAAAGCTAGGCACGATCAACATAGGAGAGAACATAAGCTACATGTTGGAGATAGATTTTGGCTTTACTTGAGCAAGGAGAGGTTACAAGGTCAAGCACAGAAACTCAAGCCACTACGATATGGGCTCTTCACCATATTGGATTAGGTTGGAGAAAATTCTTTTGGCTTGAATTACCACCATTTATGAGGATGTACTCAGTAGTAAACTATGAGAACTTGCACCTATATGAGCCATCCATGCTAAATGAAGATGAAGGTCTAAATTTTCTACCTTCCATTGAGGATTGCATCTTAGACTCATGAGGTGAATTGGAGGAGGATGTAGTCTTTGTAGTAGAAGGTCGAGAGACAAGGAGAGATCCACATGAGTCTTGGTAGATTGGATCAAAGGAAAGACACCAAGGCAACGTGGTGGTACTCAAAGGAGCAAGTGAGGGAATTATTTCCTCATCTACTCCCCCACTAAGCTTTTTGGGACCAAAATCCTCCTAAGCAGGGGAGGTGTGATCTATAGGGATCCAAAATGAATCTACTTCATCAAAACAGTTAGCACGAAGAAGGAAAAATGAAACATAGAGGTTCTGTCTTTTTAGTCATAGGACCACCGCTTAATGCAGTGGTGGTTACAAAACCACTGTCCAACCGGGGTGGTGGTCCTGGGACTACCATTCTACATTGGGTGGTAGTCCTAGCTATTTCAGATAGAAAACAAAAATATGAAACGAACAACCTAGAATTTGGGTAGTTGTTTGTATATCTTCCTCCATGACCTTTCCCATTCTCCAGTGCACGGGAGAACATGAGAAAGGCTATAAATACATGTTTGTAGAAGACAATAGGATCATTGAAGCATGAAAGAAAGTGAGCAAGAATTTCTTAGCATTGGAATTGTGTTTTGTAGAAGAAAGGAGTGTTGAGATAGAGAAAGCAAGTATTTAGGAGGAAGTATGAGATATTATCTACTTCTCTTTCATACTTATTGTAACTTATGTACTTGTTATTTTGAATTGGCCAATAAAAGTGGGAAGAAAGAGTGATTTCCCTTCCTGACTAGTTTTTCCTCCTCTGGAGGTTTCCAGGATAAAATTGTCGGTGTTTATGAGCTTAAATTCTTTCCTTTCCTACAATTGTGGATTCTAAGCATAAGCATAATTCATTCACTAGCTATATCTGTCATTTTATAATAGAAAGTAGAACATAAATTTGTATTTGTGTTTCTGTGGATAATTCCAAATTTGAAGATTTTACATATCACACATCTTCACACTTTATCTCATGTCGAACATCATCACTATATACTTGTCATATCATGCTACATACAACACAGTTAAAACCATTTCCTGATGACACACTCTCATTTATGGTTCATTCTTGACTGTTGAGGGGGCATAATAAATGAACCTCATTGCATAAAACTTCATTCACTCGGGGGAACATGGCTCCTATCATTAAAATTACATTCCATTCCATCCATCCACAACATAATGCATATCTTGGTTGCATTTACTCTACCTTACATTTACTTGTTACATGTTCATCTTATTACACATACTAGCTAGATATTTGGTATGCCATTATTGTTATCATACACACATGTGTGTTCACTTTCTTTCTATTTGTGATCACAGACTCTATAGGTCTATTACACCCATAACGAATGCTTGACATTACTTTGTCCCACATCGGTTTCTAGGGGCATCCACATTCATACACTACATGTGTTATTGTTTCATTTTTGTTCATAACACACTAATTTATTGGTTTACACATGCTTTGACATACATTTTATCTTTATAACATGCTAATGGGTGTTTCATATGCAACATTTTCTATGTAGGGATATTTTCTTCCATATTTTTTTGTTATATTGTATGCTATTTATTATTCTTTTTTGTGGGCTATGCCCTTTGTTTTGTGTGAACACTTGTTTGTTTTCATCCTTGAGTGTCTTGTGACATTGTGAGTGGTGTCCCATGTTTGCAACCCACTTTATGCAATTTACATTGTCTTCTTGGGTGTTTACATTGTTTTCTTGCATACTAGCTTACACATTATCTTCGTCATTCACACTTGTCTTCTGCATGCATGTTTTTTCCTACTAACACTTGTTTCTAGCCAATTTATTTGCATGTGCCTTGGTTTCTACTAAGCACATCCTCTCCCCCTGCAAGGAAAAATTTCAGTTACAACAGTTGATCCTATTTTGGGGCCCCATCCTCTTACAATAACGACACATACACCCCCAAAGAGGGGGCCATAATTTGGGTATACACTGAATACACAATACACAATACACAATACATAATACATAATAAATAATACACAATACAATATCAATATAGTTCAGTTTTCATCCATGACAAAGTGGATTACACAGGATTGGATTCAAGACAATGTACATAACTCATACACAACAAATTTTATAGGGTAGGCTATCCTTAGCACATTCCAAGGAGCAGTTATAGGTTAAAGGATAACACCAAAAATTCCTCTCTACATTACTTCTGTCATGGAATCAGATCACCCAAAAAACTAGAAAGTACAAAGATCTCTTCATTTTTGGGAAGTAGTTACAGGTTGGAGGATAAATCAGAATTTCCTCCCTACACTTCTTTGGCCAGTGGCATGAGATTTCCCAAAAAACTCACGTGCATTCACATCATCTAGGATCCATTCTACACCATATTTTCCTCATCACGGATCAGGTGCACATGTTCCTTTTTCACATTTTCAACATTTTCTTTTACACACTTCCTTACATAATTTTATACAAACACATGCATATTTAAGTACTTGATCATCTTCTCCTTTATAGGTCCATCCATAAGGGAACCAAGCACTCAACATCACACACACAATGAGTACATGTAACACCCCATTTTACACACACAAAAACAACAGTGAAAATACCAGGATATTTTTTTTTTGACTTACATTGCTCACCACACAACGCCACAAGGCTCCAAGTAAGAAAAACTCAAAGACGTATACAACACTTAAAAGTCATTGACTTAAATAGATACAAGACAACACCATAGACATGTCAATGCCAAACCTTTACAAATGAACAAATACTAGCAATGACCCAATTACAAGAAAAGGACTCAAGGATTGGCAAACCCACAACACAACATTTCTTTAATTGCATTTTAGTTATGATCAAAACTCCAAGAACATTATTGTGCAAGGAAAACTTTATCCTTTTTCCATCTACATATTCTTAAGCTCATTCTACATTTAATTTACAGTTTGACCATTTTAAGTTGGATTTTTATCCTTTACGGAAATTTTCCATAACTTACATACTTATGTGGAATAATTCAAATTGCATATAAAGTCCTTAATTATTTTGTTATTATGTTAAGATTATTCTCCTCGAACATTTATTCAATGTCTACCTTTCACCCTTACAACTCAAACGAATCTCGACTTGATGTCCATATAGACATATTAGGATTTAAGGGAGATTTACATACAAGATAGATTTTTTTCTAAAAACATTCTTTGTTCATGGTATAGTTATTTCCCTACCATAGTTATGCTAATATGACTTGAGAATTTCATTTTGATTTATATATGTAAATATATATATTGTTTTCTTGAAGTTTGATCACACCAAGGCAATTCATATTCTTTAAAACACATGAAATTCTTTAATTGAGTTATAAGGACTCCAAGCGTGGCATGATTCCTAACTTCAAATCTCATTTTTTTTTCTTATATGATTTAATTTTACATCGCATTATGGTCTCATTATTAGCATTGTCTTGTAAAAGGAGTTACAGAAATATTTGTCTAACATCTTGAAGACGTATAAGATTAGAAGCCTTGAAGCTACACACAAACCCCAAGTTAACCTCCTAATCAACTGAGGTTTAGATTAATTCTAATTGCACCTAAGGATCTACCCCTCAACTATATATGAGTTTAAGGTGAGAGGACATATTTATGCTAAACCACCTTCAAGAAAAGACCAAGGTGTTATGTTGATAGAAACCAAGGTAACACATTTAACTGAGAGGGACTAAGGAGTTCATTAACAAGAGTTTAAGACCTAGAACAACTATTTCATGATCTCCAATTATGTCATCTAGATCCAACAGGATTTCATTCATTGGTTAAGAAATTTAATTCTAAATCTATCTTTGGAAGACAAGGTAGTCCACTAGGATACGAAGGAAGAGTTAGCTCTACTTACTCCAAATAAAGTTTGACTGTGTCGCTCCTATCTATCAGGTTTATGAAAATGTCACTAAACATACCGACTAAGATGATAAACCCATTCTTGGGCTCTTGTTTACCCAAACTAGGAGGTTCCATCGAGTGCAGAGTTTAAGTTCATTCTACGGTTTTCAATTTCTTCTATGGTAAAAAGTATCACACATGAAGACATGTTATGCACAAATATTATACAAGGGTTGAGTGTTTCAATTAAATCTCTTTATTACATTTACAAGGTAATAGTACAACAAGCTAAAATTAATCATTTATTGAATAATGAATATGCACTATAAGATATTAACTTCAAATTCATTTACCATATATATATCAAACTTTTTTTACCATACGTACGATGAATCGAATTGAACTTATGATTAAATACACATTTCCTAGATGTCCCTAAAGACTAGTAACTCATAAATATTAGCAAATTTCAAATATAAATTTTCTACGTAACATGAGACTACATTATACATGTATTCATTTTAAAATGAACTATATAAATTGCAATGATAAATAATGAATTACACATCACCTTTTCACCATCATTCTTGCATCCTGCAAAACCTTGTGAGGATGAAATCAGCGATAAATGGCTAGCATGACACCCACCATAATCTAACATAATTAACATTTTTAGTTTCCCATTTACATATAATAATAATTTACAAATTTACATTTGAAAGAAAAGGTTTAGAGACATGTATTCATTTCATTTCATTTCACTTCATTTCGTAACGAGAAAGGAAGAGAGAGAAACACCATTTTTCAAAAGTTCTATTTCACACAACAAGTTAGATTATAGAGTTTCCAAATGGTTATTTACATGTGTCAAAATTTTCCACAGTGTGTTGGCAACCTAACGAGGGTCCCACAACTTTCTATTTTTACATTTTCTTGCTAGCTACAAAAACATTCAAATCGGGCTCAAAGGCTAAGAAACCACTTTCAAACATTGTATTCCGATGAGAAAACACACCATGGTTAAATTCTGTGTACGCTTATATACCAATAGTTCATAAGAATCGTGACGGAATTTGGGCGGCGAATGGTTTACATTTGTCGGCTAGTTTTCTGGGGCCATTGATCGTAATTGACTCACTTGCAAATGAATAAAAGTTAGCTCAAGGGATTAGAAAACCACGTTCAAAAATGATGTTCGATGGATGAACGTGCAACAATAAACTTCCTACAAGTTCCCCTATATAAGGAGAATTTAATAGAGTCGACGAAACTTAGAACTAGAAAATAGTTTTCAAACGGTGACAAGTTTTTGAAGCCACCGGTCCTAATTGGTCCAGTTTGACCTAGTCAAACTGCGACTAGAGGCCTATAAAATTCCATTTCCAAACTATCCAAAAGTGGTTTTCCATAAAATAAAAGTTCTATGTAATTTTCTATTAAAAACACTAGAGGTTTATGAAGACGGATAACCATTTCTCTATCCAGGTTTCAAATGGCGGTTCAAAAAAAAAGCCAACTTTTTAGATTTAACTTCCTACCACTACAAAATAGTGTAACAAGGCTCCTATAAGGGCATCAAAAATATTAAAAATGATCTTTCGGGGTCAAACCAAAGGTTAAGGTGACTCCTCACATAACAAGGTACACGAATGAAGCTTAACTTCCCATTTTCGGAGTTACGAGGGGTACTTAACGAGTCTCCAAAAACACAAAAATTATCTATTTAAGTAGGGAGATGGTTAACATTTTTTTGGGAAGTCAATTTCGTCTTGTCGATAAAACAATATTGTAGCGATCTAGTTGGTAAGGTAGTTTTCTAAATCACCTCAAAATGAGGGTTGAAGTTCATGGTTTAATACAAAAGGGTTATTTTGATTTCGTGAGTTACGATACGACATTTTATTGTTTTACAAGAAGTTAATATAAAATGATTAAATGCATTATAATCCTAATATTTTAAAATTACATTAAGTTGCAAAAGAAAAACTAATGTATGAGAGTTATGAAAGATAAGGAGATATGAACCATGCCTGAGGGACAACGAATCGGCTAAAGAGGTTATTAACAAGCACGATGTGCACCAACTACTAGGGTCTGGAAATTAGTGTACTACCAAGTGCTCATAATTTTACCATACTCGGGATCTTCATTTCAAATCCCTTACCAATTTCATTAACTTGCTAATGAACTTTCGTCCTCTTTTATGAATTTAAGCAAAGTAAATTTCTTGAATCGCACACATCTATTTGTTTCCTCTATTCTCCCCTTGACATGTAATGCAATTGTGATATTCTGCTTGTGCTGAGCCTCGATCTCATTGCTCAACCCAACTAGCTTGTATAGCAAAATGAAATGCAGATCTGACATAACTTGTCAAAAATTAGTTGAAACCCTTGAGAAAAATACCCCACATCTCTCCATAGCACTCTTCAATGGTGACCATGACTGGTCCAAGATAAGAACTAATGTAAGTTTCAGTCCAAAGTAAAATGGTGACTCAGGTGCTCAGCTAATTCATAGATTTTGACCTAGAAATAATTTACACATCCCCTTGAAGCCAAAGTGGCATTTTCCTTTCTATCAATGGAGGTCGTGTCTTGTGTCAAAAGGAAGTGAGGCACAAATATGTAATTTATTCGAACCAACAAACAATCTTAGAGCATAAACAGGGGTGAAACGTGAGCTACAAAGGAGGAAACAACCAAAGATAGAAGCATGAAGAGAAATCAACAATAGCTTCCTTTAATAGTGGCTGAGAGGATGTGTCCAAAGTCTTTCCTGAAACCATAAGCACTTGATTATTTGCAGCAGCTTGTAAATGTTCACCTTTCATCTCACACGCAGGAAGAGCTTCTCTGAATGTCTGCATAGACTGCTAACGTGGAAATAAGAACTTGGACGAGCATTTCTTTGAGGAATTTGTCAAACAGTTTGTGTGTCATGTGTATGCTCCCAAGTTTTACATCCATCTCTACCAGAGAAATGTAACTACAAAACTAATAAAACCCCCATTTTAGCATAGGTTTGGTGAATGTTGGAAAGAAAAATAGCATTTCCATTATGTTTGACACACATAGCATGAGACGTATTCTTTGCCAAAAATAATTCTCTCCAGTGTGTAGTTTGTTTTTCATGAAACAACCCACATGACCAATGAGAAAGGGGGATCAATTCACTAACAAAAGTCAAGGTAGATACATTTAATTAAAACTATAATAATTTATGCATCCAACAACCAACAAGGAAAACAGAGTTTCATACCCTAAAAACATGGCCCAAATCAAACAATAATAAAAACAATAAAATTTGAGCAGGTGGCCAACATCCCACGCACTCATAAGACAACAAAAATAATAAAATAAAAAAGACAGGGAATCCAAAGCAAGGAAGACAAAACAAGTGCGCCCAACTAGATAATAATGATAAGTGTCCATGGTTGGGAGTAAATAACTCAAAATTAAATTTAGAAGTCCCACAACCATTCAAAGACCCATCTCCTTCCTCCGATCCCGCCCCACGCATTGCCATTTTTAAATTATTTTGGTCCTAATTTTGGTCGGCACTATAGTACATCACACCCACGATACTAACCAAATAGGTACACCACACACATCAACATCTACACATGTGCTTTTTACTTAGGTTCACTCTCATAACTTTTTATACTTTTTACATCTTTAGTCTCCACGCTCCATATTTTTATCACTCCACACTTTGTCTAGTCCCTCGGCACACTTTCTACATCGATCTACATGGATATCAGGTACACATATCTATCTACTTTATGTTACTAAGCATTTTTCTCACCAACATAAAGTGGGGGCAAATGTAGACACAAAATCACGCACTTTGAGTCATTATTTAGTCTTGATCACATACTACTATTTGCATGGTTCATAAGAAAGAAGAGTACTAATCAACCCATGTCTTTGGCCATCTTTCATTAATTTCTATTACTACTTTTAGTCTTGCACCTTTATTGGCTTAGTATGTCTTTTCATACTTTAGTTTTTCCTTTTCTAGACTTGAGCACCTAGCCAGAGACACCAACGCTAGGCGCCCTCACCCCCTCTGGGTGCCCCTGTCCTTTTACACTTTACTCTCACTTTTTGGGTCCTTTCTAGCGATTTGAGCATCTTATATGTTTATTATTCAATTTTTTGGGGCTAATTACAAAAATCAAGTGAAGGAATAATATAAATATAAAGTTATGTAATCATAATAAGGGGTCGAAGAACTAAGCACTAGCTATCACCACCTAAGGTTATATCCATCAAGGCATTTATAGCTACATTTACATCCATCTAGCTCCATCAAAAGGCACAAAGGTTGTTTCATCTCGCATCACACTTCATTAGAGGGGAGTATATTTGTTTAGATGCACATATCATTTACATTCTACATCTAGTTACTTGCTCGCTACTCACAAAGTGTGAGTGACACAAGAGAAACCTAGGGAAAAATTCCACACACACACACACCTAGAATTACATTAGTTCTGAGATGTAGTGCAACGCTCAGTGATAAGTCCATCAATTTGGAAGCTAAGGACAATCGACCCCTTCATATGCATCTTTATTTTTTAGGGTTTTGATGCTTTGTTTGGGGTTTTCTAGGTGATTCCTTTATTGCAGGTTTACAATGACATCAACAATCTAAGTGTGACATACACATGATAGAAAATGAAGGCTTCACACCATCCGACGACTCTATGAAATTGGCTTTTGGACTTCCCACACAAACCATGGCACCCATATTGCAGACCAAGGCACCCTGTGCACCCCAATCCATTTTCTAGATGCCTCAATCTTGCCAAATCACTAGGATCTATATGTTATCAAGATATTGTGTGACGGTCTCCCATTCTTGTTGATCCCATGACATATTCGAATCAAATGATGCTCTTCCAACCCTATTTGCACATTAGGGTTTATGAATTTAATGGGTTAGTTTTACTTGAGTTATTTCCTTCATTTATTTATTCATTATTTACTAGAATCTTACGTTAGATTAGGCTAGGCTATTACATTATAGTTTAATCATGCCCTATGTATTGTTTGACCACTATTTGTATGCTTTTGGCCACTTTGACCTTGATTTTCTTGTGACATTATGAGCAATTTCCCATGTTTGAAACCTGATTTTCACGGTCTATATTATATGCACACTTGCTTGTTCCATTATTCTTCTATTACATGATTGCTAATTTTTCTACTAACACATGTCTCTAGCCACTTTGTTTGCATGTGCCTTGGTTTCTACCATGCACATTCCCTCCGCTGCAGGGATACAATTCATATCAACATTAGGGCCTCCCTTTTGTGCTACAGAATACTATCAATGTCCCATGCACCCCAAATGAGGAGGGGTATACATTGGGTGAAAAAATAATCCCATATAACATCTCAAAGCTATAGTATAGTACATTAGAACACAAAATTGAAACATGTTACAATTACAACACTAGATAAAAAATCAAAGCATTGACACCAATTCCCATGCTTAGATAGGAGCGCTGGGTGCATATGTTCTCCCTTGGGCACTAATGTCTTTGGGAAGAAATAATCAGTTTCTCAAATCATCATAATTCACATAATTCTTGAGATCAATTTGACAATATCGAGACACGAGTCCTATAGCAATAGAATGCATGCAATATCCATTTCAAAAGGAAAAGATGGTATGATTTGGAACAAATTAGGGACAAAAGGAACAAAATAGGGACACACCATCTATAGTGGTGTTTATCGGGCATAGTCATGGAAGGAGAGTAACATTAGACCTCTCTCCCTAACACTTGTTCTTTAGCATGAGATCACCTAAAAACTCACACTTGGCATGAGATCACCCAAAAACTTTCTCTTGACGTGAGATCGTCTAAAAACTCATTCTACACAACATTTCTAGGACACTTTTCTATCCTTGTACACTCTTTTACATCAGGTGCACACTTTCCTTTTACAAACTTTTACATACTTATGCACACTTTTCTCTGATTTATCATATAAATTTTTTTGAATAAATTCTTTCTCTTCTTTTTGCAGGTCATTTCTTACAATAAAAAACAATAACAAGCATACAAAATTGGTCTAACATGGTACAATGCATAAACTTCACCCTTAGGGTCACTTTGTTTTCCTAGTTTCCACGCTTCATTTTTTCATCATTCCACACTTCACTTGTCCACTCGGCACAAATTTTTACGCACACTCTACAAGATCATTAGGTACACATTGTGATGCCCATTTAAAATAACCCTCTTGAGACCCAAGAAACAACCTAGGGTTAGTTATAAAATTATGGAATAATTTTTTTTTGATTAGAAGTGCCCACAACCAAGTTACAAGACAAAATTTGATCCTATTAGGTTCCAAAAAATCTAAATTACTAGAACATATTTTTCCTTCATTAACAAATATCAAGTTCACATGGTTCAAATTTTAGGGTTAGAAGTTTTAGTTAGGTTCAGGGAGAAATTTACCCCATACCCACTCTCTAACAAGCTTAAATTTTCAACTTGATTTTTCTCATACTTAATGTATTCAAAATTTCCTAAATCATTTCCATTGGATAGGAAATTTTCTCACCTTTCTTCAGTGATATAAAGAAGTCCTCCTAACTCCTTCAGAACTCAAGATATGAGCAAGCGGACTTTAGGGCTCAATTTTTCCCCAAGGGGACACGTGTCAAGCAGGGGTAAAAGGCAAATTTTGGGATGGTGGGTCATGGGGCGGCATTTGGAAATTTTCCCTTGCACGGAGAAATTTCCCATTTGTGCCCACACCTCTACAGGTCCTCCAAGGACATGTGGCGGCCTCAAAGTCATCACCACGGAAAAAGGGAAGGGCGGAGCGGCGGAAGAATTTGGGGAATTTTTTTCCAAAAGGGAGAAAACAACCAAACAGCGCCCACGCACCTGCGGGTCTGCCAGGGACACGTGGCACTCCAAAATTCACTATGGGGAGAAGAGAGAGGGAGAGGTAGGTGACAGAGTTGATTTACAAATTTCACCAAAGGGAGGACAAAGGGGGAGTTGGACACGCGGGTATGCGTACCGTGAGAAGAATTTCCCAAGGCAAGGGTAGGGATGCGTGGTTGTGGGGAAATTTTTTAAAAATTTCAAAAGAAAAAATAAAAAAAGGGTCCTACCCCTCTGCTAGCACCCAAAGCTACCACGTGGCAGCCTGTGATAGGCCACGGGCCGGTGGGGATAAATGGAATTTTTTTCCAAAATTTTCAAAAGGTCTAAGGGCAAAAGAAAAGCCTCGCCTCCGCCATTTCCCCATGAGGACACGTGGCAGCCTTTGATTTCATCGTGGGTCAAGCGGAGGAAATTTCACAAATTTTCTTGAGCCAAAATTAAATTTTTTTTTCCTAAGGATAATTTCGACCATAAATTTTTGGGCCACGTGCTGTGGAAAATTTTCCCAAATTTTCCCGCCAAGGCATAAAAACTTCACAATATCATAACTTGAGCTAGAAAGCTCAGTTTTGGGAAAACAAGGACTTTCTGGAAATATTTCAATGCCCTCTTTGCACAAGAATCATAAATTTTACTTTTTGATTAAGTTTAAAGGGTCAATTTTACAAAAAACTATATACGAGCTTTTAAAATGCCAACTGGTAATTTCCAACTTTTCAATTTGATTAAATTGGATCTCCTCCTTCACTCAACATGCCAAAAAGACATGGATAATTGATCTAGGAAGGGTTTAAAGTGTTTTAGGAAGGTAAATTTGTTCAATTGATTTCAATTTGCATTTTTCCAATAATTAACAGAAAAACGACTATTAGAGGGATTGGATTCGATTTTGCATTAATTTAACTTGTCTTCTTAAGTGTTCTTTGTCAATTTGAGTTCCTTAATATCTTAACATGCTAAATTATATCAATTCCAAGTTGATTATTAAGTGCAGGTCCGAATTGTACATTTTGATTAAACTTGCCGTTTTAAAATATTTACAGAATCAAATCTAAAGAGATCCATCTAACTTTTCAATATGCAAGTATGGCATTACATTTCCAATCTAATCTAGTACATTCAGTTATTTTAAACAAACCATTTCAAAGCTAAATTGCAAATCTGATTTCCACTTTAGTATATTTCAAAAAGAAACAAGGCAATATAATTCCCTCATACGTATTTCTTCTTCTTCCCATTTTCAAAACAGAGATTCCAATCACATTTTAACATTCCAATTCACACAACAATGCAAATGAGAGAATATCTTGCAATTCTTTATTAATCCAAAAAGGAATACATCTTTACATCTTTCCATGTTTTGAATGTAAATAACACATTTCTAATTCTTTCTTTTCCAATATCGAGCAGAATATACATGTCTTTCACAATTCAAAACCTAACTTCATAATAAAATTACATACATCTTTCTTCACAAAATACTGATTACAATTTCATCCAAAACAAGTGGGAAAGGATTAAAATTAAATATGTTTTCACAAGGGATTGTCAAAATGCATTTTTCCTTTGCTCCAGGACAACAACATGCACATTTTCTCTTTCTCCAAGTTGATCACAACAAAAGAGGGGGAAAATCAACACTCTCTACCCAACCAAGACATCCAATGAAAGGAGAAGCCTTCCTTCATCATTTGCCCTGAGCCCCAACCAAAATACAATAAAATATGCAATTCAACCCATGAAAAAAATAGCTTCGACAACAAACAACATTCTTTCACATACACATTTCCTTTTTAAAACACAATTCAACACCAAAGCAACAGATTCACAACTACATTTAAAAACATTTCAAAAGCGAGAACTCGGGCTTGATTATACAAGCCAAAGGAGCAAGGTCTATGGGGGAAGCTACTTATGCCTCCCAATTGGGAAATGGGCATCCACCAAGTAATAAACCGCCAAAATAATTCATCACACACATATCCTTATGTCCCCACAAATCCCTCCTTATGCCCCCACAAAGTAAGAAATACAAGCTATTTCTTTTCCATGGTGGATCCCAAACCCAAAATCCCTCCACAAAATATGATGCCAATGGCATTCCCTTATGCCCCTCCACATGGATTCCCCATAGCCTTCTCCTACACCATTCCTATGGTAGTCTACCCAACTAACCAACCAATACAATAAAACATTCTCCATACACACAACACAACAAGAAAATAACAACAATAAAAAAGGAATAAATGCCTACCTTTCCATGGTAGCTTTTGTTTCCAACAACAAGCTCTCAAATGCCAAAAACATAGTCCAAAACAACAATCTCCCAAGCATGCAAAGCTTTCTCCAAACTTCCTCCAAAACAAGAGCTCCAACACAAGAAAATGCGCCCCAAGGAAGTTGCAAAAATGATTCAACAACCCCAAAACAAGCAAAGAGTTTGAATTATATAGAAGAGGGAGGGAAGAGGATGATGTGGATCCATGTAGGATGCCACATCACACATCCTCAAATTCAAACACAAAAGAAAAAATCCATTCTCCTAAGCACAATAAAGAGGTGGGTGAAAATATGACAAGTTACTTGCACACTCCAAAAAGCCCACACCTCAAGGGACAACAAATTAAATAAAATGTAAGAAAGTGCAATTAAAAACATGCAACATGCTTAATAAAATTCATTATAAAAGTCACAAATCACTTCTCCAACCATAAGTATGGTTGGTAAATTAAATTTAGAGGCATGGGACAAGTTTTACTTGTCCCACAAGCCTCCTAAAATAGCTCTCAAGGACAAATTCGAATTTGTCATGGAGGTGGAGTATTTCATACTCCAAAATTGACTTACACAAACTCTTACACAACTTACACATCCCTTGCATATTCAATACAAACAGACAATAACTTCTATTATTACCTTCCCATATCCCAATTTAATTTTATTTAAATTTTAACCATATGATTCTTCACATTAATCTACCACATTTAAATTAATTAAAAGAAAGGAACACATTACTAATAAAATACATACAAACAATAAATAAAATTAACCACATTAATAAAATACACAATACCCATGGTCACATGTAAAGGTAATCCCCATGGGAATCCCTAACAAACAACACACAACACAATAAAACGAGTTGCCATGGTGACCTTGTCGAATTCACCTAGAATTCCATTGTGGTTGGTCTCCAATCCCCCGATGTTTTTGTTGTGATATTTTTAACCTGCAAAATACAAATACCTCCTTTAGCCTTGTGGCCATATCAGAACATCCAACATGATATAAATGAAATCAAAAAACCAACTATATAAATGAATCACAACAACATCGAAGTAACAACTACATCATTTGCATTTTAAATCAACAACTATATCATCATCATAAAATATCCATTTCTAGATCTACTCATAATATCCAAAATCATATGTCGAACAACATCCATGAAACATCCATGTCAAATAATATATCATCATCCACATATGAGTGTCTCTAATAATCATCATGTATCATATCCAAATCAAGATCAACAATAATCCATGATCAAGTGTCTAACAACATACTAAATCAAAACATAATAATGTCTATAATGTAATCATAGTATCAAAATAGGTATCCAAAAGGTGTGAAAGGGAAGTGGGCACTACACACATCTTCTATATAATTTATGTTTTCAAGTATTCACTCAAAAAAATAAAGTGGGGAAAATGTAGACACTAAATCATGCACTTGGGTACATTTCTAGGTCCCAAACATATCCTAGCATTCATAAGATTCATAAGCAAGAAAACTAGTAGTTGATGACTATCTTTGGCCTCTTGTGTTTGTTTCTTGTTTTCCATTTGGTCTTACACACCCCATAGCGCCCTATTCCCTCTTAGTGCCCCTAATCCTTTTCCACCTCACTTGCTTCTTTTGGGTCTCTTTTTATCTTTTGGACACCTTTTTCACTTATGGGTCGGCCTTCCAGTTGTCAATTACAAAATTCAAACAAGGGAATCATATAAATACACAGTTATGTGTTCAAAATCAAGGACCAAGCTCTAAGAATTATTACTATCACCTAATATTGCCATTCAAAAGGCACCTAAAGAACTTCAAAGCATCCATTTGGCATTTAATAAAGGGACAAGGGAATACATTTTCTACATATACTACATAGGAAGGGAAAGTTCATTTTTATATCCACATATTCTATTTATATTTCTACATCTAACTACAACCATCTATCGAGTGTGTTTGCACAAGGGCATCCTAGGACATGATTCTTACACATATTAACGAGAACTACATGGAGTTTGAGATGTAGTGCAATGCTCGCTCATAAGTTCACTATGTCGGGTGACCATTGGGGTTAGTCTGACTCCCCATATTGCATCTTTCATTTTTGGATTTGATGTGGTATTATGGGTTTTGTAGGTGACTCTTTATTTTATAGGTTATGGTACCTTGACAATCAAATAACGACACACGGGTTATCAACATGGAATGTTTGCAACACTTGTACAACACAATAAAAATTAGATTTTGACCATCCGTATAGTCACATGTGCCCATCGAGAGGTCTCCAACACCAGTGCCCTTTTCCAACCATGGGTGCCCATTTTTGGCCTTATTCTTGCAGTCCATAATTTCTCTTGAGCATTGATGATCTTTGTTTACCTCATGTTCAAAAATTTTCCCAGTCTAGAACACTCTGAATCAATCAATGTTAATCAACTAACTCACATTTCTTATATCTTTTCTTAGGGATTCATAATTTTATTGATTATTTCTTGTGTCATATTATGCACTCGTTTTTTTGTAATTAGGGATTGAACAAAATTATATTTTTGTTAATTTCAGATTAAAATAGGTTACATGCTTATATTATCATCAAATGTTTTAAGGCATTTACAAACAAATAATTTTTTTGGAGATTTCACACTCACTAATGGAGCTTTTACCAAATATTTGTGTAATTTTAAGGACATAACCTAGCTTGGTATTCCTTGTGTCTTTTGTGCATTGTTAACAAATTGGCTCTAGGTCCTTAGCCATTTTCTTCCCTATTACCGATTAATGCTTGAAGTGGTGAACTCGAGCCAATTATATAGTCACACCTTCCTACTTATCTCTCCTCATTGACTCTTTCTAGATTCTTCCATGTGTTTCTCTCAAACTAAAAGTTTAATTTGAGTTCATGAATGCTCTAAACCACCTTATCACCATTTAGTCATCCACGATATGCCATATTGACCTAGTTGTTGGGATCCTCTAATGGTTTAGTCACTACCAACCGCCTTGATCGGATAACTTATGAATTTTTGTCATTTTTTTCCTACCAATTTTTTTTTCACTCAATATTTGCGTTCCATCTCCTTTTCAATCGTAGTATTTTCATGTTCTTTAAGCCTTGAGTTACACCTTTGCATTATCCTACACACTAACCTTGAGATTTCTAATATTTCTTCAAAAATTTATGCCGACTTCGTACTTCATGTTATTACGGAACTCATATTTTTATCTTCTTGCACTCTTTGCACATTCTTATTTATCACACACAACTCTCTGTAATATTTGCGAGCCTCTAGTATTATCAGTGGTAAAAACTCCTAAGTTGTGCTACCAAAATCATGCGTGCACTAATATGCATTATTTTATGTGCCTAATCTACTCTACCTATCATTCTACAAGCCTAATATGTACTATTTATATACACTATTCCTTTGTTGATTTCCATTGCATAAAGTTCTTGCACTCTTCCATGCAAATTTACCCCTTTTTATTACGCTTCCTCTTTTCTGTCCATGCTATATCCAACTTCCATGTGTACCCATACTTATCCAAAATTGTACAAGATTACCAAGAACCTTGGATGATCCTACATCAAACACTTAAGGTACTTAAACTTAAGGTCCACCTCAAGTAGATTGAGTGAGTGGTAGAAAAATCCTTTAAACTCTGGACCGAGGTGATAGTTCTAGATCCTTTTTCCTTTGAGCCTTATCTTGGCCTCAACACTTCTTATGATGTCTCTTCTGGTCCCTCATCACTTCCCCATGACTCCTTCATGCTATCATCTCCACTTCAATGGGTTAAAACTAACCATAACTTGACATCGTCCTTTAAATGGATCCTTCTTATTTATCCTTTATGAGTATTTTCTTGTTATAATCCTTTTTCTTCACATGATCATGTTTTCCATAAACCATCCTCCTCATAAGGCTTATTTGTTGAGCCTTTTACCTTGCAAGTCTACACTTTCCTCCTACTTTCTCCTATGCAAGTATATGATCTCTGTATTTTCCACCTCCACCTAAATCCTTCAAGGATTTTATTCACTCTGGACCACTTCATCTAGGGATTTCTTTCTCCACACATTTATTCCTAGCACACTTATTCCTTCCCCCTTGTTCACTCCATGAGCTTTCACTACACATTATACCCTTACGCACATGTTTTTCCTTACTCTTTTTATCACCTTTTTCCACAACCTATTCTTCGTGTGTATTATCCTTATGTATTATTGCTGGTTGTGCCACTCTTCACACATCTTCTCTTATTTGCGCTATCATTTATGCTTCCTTCCCTAACTTTATTCTTCTTTTCACACTTATGGGTTGTGACCCATCATAGATCATCCATCTCTTAGTATTATTTTCTACCTTTACTCTTCTCTTCTTGGGGATTATCTTCCTTGCACACTTCTCCTTGCACATTATTTTTATGCAATATCCATCTCCTTACCCAATGTATCTTTGTGGGCTTCTCCTTCACTTATTATTATCTTGACCATAGTTGGGCCATCATCACGCTGCGAACTATCAAGATGATATTTACTTACTCGTAGATTTATCTCCTCCACTTCCTTGTGGATAATCTACCATAATCTTCTCTTCTCTGGTGTGCCTTCATCATTGTAAACTTTCCTAGGTGTCATATCTTTTGGTTGTGCTCTGCTTCATCACTACACAATCTGCCTTGGTGGCTATGCACCACATATCCTCTTCCTCTCATAGGGAATTTTTTCTCGACCACTTTCATTCTCCACTTATTCTTCTTTTTCACCTTTTTTCTTCCATGAGAGGAAGAAATATTAGGTCGTAGTTGGTAAGAGGAATTTTGGAGTTAGAATTTTGTTTGTAAATCAAGGTAGAAGTTAGTAACAAAGTTATGGATCATCTAAGGTTCACCAAGATAATAAAAATTACACATAATACATGATCAAGGTGAACAAAAATCCAAATTCCATATACAATAAGGAAAATCCACACCTATTTTAGTCTAGGTGACCAACTTCTCCAACAACTAGAATTTAATTTTGAATGGTGTCATCCTCTTGCATTGGTGATCGATGGCACACACTTCAAGATAGATGTGGTGTCTATACCTATCTTGGGAAATAAATATAAATTGGTCCTTGGTATAGGTAGGGTGGTTGATTTCATTGACCAACGGATGTGATTAGTTCCATTTTCTTCCTCTATGAAATTTGAAATATATATATATATATATATATATATATATATATATATATATATATATATATAAAGTACAAAAACACATGTTAAGGGTTCAATTTTCTATTAAGTCCAAGATCGCTACCCTTTTGAGCTCAAATATTTTGCTCATAGACCTCTATAATATGCCTGTTAATATTTCACATGCTTCCACTCTATTATCTTGTAAATGGACAAGTTCTTGATATTATATTGTTAGTGAATTTTTTTTTCAATGTGGAAAATTAGGTGTTTCCACCAATGTTCAAAGGGATACACCCCTCTACATTAAAAGGTACAAGTCCCATTATTAAATATAAACTAATATAATCCTATCTATTCTTTGTGGGGTGGTAAAATAGGTCTAGGATCACAAAAAAACACTCCATTGAACCTGTTGCAAAGTTCTTGTATGGGGTACAAGAGAGGAAATTATAGCGATGAGGGGTGAGGGAGAGAAATTAGGAAAGGAAGGTTATTGCTATGAGTAGGCCAATTACAAAGTTCACACCCAATAACCAGAGTAGTTTGAAATTAAATATAGAGGAAAGCAACAATGAAGTTATTAGTGAGACAAATAAAACCCACACAGACACACAGTTCTCTGAGGCCTATTCATCAAAGATACAAATATCTTTTTGATCACTATACTTACAAAGTACATATAAGAGAGAGAATGGAGGAATACATAGGAAAAGGAGAATGGAAGAAATGTAGATTTTATTTCTTGTGCATTGATGATAAAAAGCTCAAAAACAACAATCCATAATTGCTACAACATAGATGCTATCAAAATCTAGCATTTTTAGGATCCCTTGGAATGGAGAAGCCATCCCAATTTATAACAATGTGAATTGACCTCTCATCTCCCCCACATGACTCTTCATGTTCTTATTCCTCTTGTGACCTTTCAATTGCCATTAGAAGAGACAAATTAAGTATTTCTCTTATAATTTTAAGAAAATACTTTTACAAATTTGAAAATATGTCACTTAAGTGAATAGGAAAAAATATAATGATTACGCTCAATGAAGAATTAGAAAGGGGAGAGAAGGAAGAGGGAGAAAGAGAGAAGGAGGGAGGAGATGAAGAAAATCCACTCCTTGTGATGATTTAATAAAATGCCTCGATGCAGTTATAAAATTTGAATGAAGAACTCTGACCTTCTATATTGAAAGAAACATCCTCCTAAATGGTGAATACTTGTAGCCTTGAACTCTTTTGCACCATGAAATTTTTTCTTTTGAATGATCAAAAATTATAGCCCATCAGGTACATTGAGTGAAGATGTGAGAAAAACTTGATCACTAACCACCAGGTAGAAAATGAACGATGTCCTCACACACTTGAACAAACCATGAAAAGATACCACTCCTTTTTGACCAATCATGCATATGAATGAGGAATTGAAACAACTTGCTTGTAAAATGCAACCATGATGATTCTACCACCTCGAGGATGTTGAAGATGAAAATATGACCACTGATGACCCTCCACAATAATGCAAATATCTCTAATGAATACCATTTTGAACACCTTTCCTCTTTTGAAAATCCTTGAAATGATGAACCTTCACCCTACTCGACACACCGAGACGAGGAGTGACAAGTACTTGATAAGTAGACCACTGAGAATATTGGAAGATGAATCCCCTCAGTGAGAAAATCCTTTTTAATCTTTGAGAAACTATTACATCTTTATGATCAATGATTCATATGGGAGAAATTGGATTCACTTTATTCACCCAACCACAATCATTGATTACGCCCGCTGCGAGAGCATTGATGATGAGAAAAAACCTTATGATTCCAGAGTGGGGAAAGGAGAATGATACCAAAATCAATTTCATCCACCAATTGACAATGCATTCTATGTGAAACCAATGGAAAGGGCCTTTGGTATAAAAATGACAATTTTCTCGTCTTGACACTCTTCGCTCACCTTATCGGGAGCGTGGGAATTGAATTAAAAATAGAGAGAGCACCTCTATGAGTTCCAAGAACATCATAGGATGAGTAAAGTACTTAAATGTGAGAACTTTTATCTCATTTCAACTATTTAAGTTTTTATAATATTCACCATTATGATCCTATTTAGCCAAAATTTGCCATTTTTGTCAATCTTGCTAATTTTGAGTGTCTCAATCACGACGAGAATGAAATAAGGAGTATGGATGCACATTTTTCTCAAGCTTACTATTTTTAGTAGATTATTCCATAAATAATTAATAAAAAATAAAGTGGTGCTCCTGGTTTTGGATTCGAACAAAACACTTACAAAAGTTTACATAATTCATTTCGAAGCTCTGCTCCAATTTTACGTGATTCCGCCCATTGGAACCTGGGAAGTGAAGAGTTACCTCACTACCATTTTGAATTCTATGTCATGGTAGCAATTAATGGAGTCCCTAAGATTTTTTTATATATTTTTCTTTCCCACCTTGAATTGTGATGAAATCAGATTCAATGGAATTGGTTTTTCTTTTGGACTTTGTGCTCAAATTTTTAGCTCGATCCATTTGTCAAAATGATGGGAAATTGAATAAAAAATATAGGAAAAAAACAAGGGTTTTATTCCATTAAAATTATAGGTAATCATGTAATATTCTGTCAATATCTTCTTTAGGATGTTGGAAAAGAGGAAGATTGCAAAAAGCTCACTTCGATCTGTTTATCGGATTGTGAGATATGAATTTTTCATCGATTTCGGGCATGAAGTCCTTTAGAAAAAAATGGGCATGGTGTCTAGAAAAAAATAAAAATTTCATGGGTGTTTTTCAGCTGATATGATGAGGACATGGAGGAAAAATGGGAGGAAGAAAAAGGAAGCAAGACTTTTGGAGAAAATTCGGCAGCATCTCTAGGATTTTTCGTGCATATGGAGGAAGGGATTCCAAAAACTGAATTTTGGTTTTTACTTTCTTCATGGGGAGGGGTAAATTTTTTCCCCTTTTAACCTTTTAAAAGGGATGAAATGGAAATAAAATTATTCCTTATCCTTATGACGAAAAATGACACAAATGCATTCATTGGAGAGAAAGAAGGGCTTGATTTTAACACCGAGGGCCGAGTTTGGGTCACGTGAAGAACCATATGGAAGCAAGGGGAGGGAGAATTATTTTTTCCCCCTTGTACCCTTGTAAAATTTATGAAATGGATGTATAAATGCACCTCAATCTCATGGTGACAAGTGGTTGGCATACATTACGCAGAGCGCGGATTAGAAAATTGGAAAAAGGGGCTTATTGAGGCTTCCCAGGGTCATGTGATGGGTCTAGGAGATCAATTGGGGATTGGGAACATTTTTTTGTCCCTATTTTACTATTTTAAAGGGAGGAAAGGGAAAAAAAGTTCACCTTAGCTCTGTGCTGACATGTGACACTTGAAAATCTTTCTAACTGCGAGAGCGTACCTTGAGAGAGAGCTTGAAAATGAACTTTACAGAGCTCCAAGATGTACTTTTTGGAACTTATTTATATGTTTCTTACTAAAAAAATACTTTTTATAATAATGGTATGAGTCCCATGATATAATTATTCCTACAACTACCTAAAAATATCCTTTTTTCTTGGGATTGCAGGGTGTATCTAACAAAAATGAGTTGTGGAAAGAAACACCTTCATCTTGTGAAAAATATGAAAATAACACTATGTAGGTAGTTTAATTATATTTCCAATGGTATCTTGTTTGGCCTCTAAATATTTCTAGAGCTCCTAGAATCATCTTCCGAAGCTCATGTGCTTTTTGAACTGTAAGCTCCTTCACCTTCAAAAATCTACTTTTACTGAAATTGTCCCTAAACCTTAAAACATTCCATAAAATTTACTAAATTAATTGAAATATGATCTTATATTATAAATACCATTTCTAGATGAATTTTTGCCTTCAAATCTGCTCCAGAGGATGCGGACTTGTCTCATAAAGGCTAGAAATAGCCTTTCTAGGTTTCTTGAAGAAAGCGCCTTGAGAAGCACTACCTCGGAAGAAATTCATGAACTTTTTTTCATCTTTCAAACACATGGTAAAGTTAATTGAAACACATATGAGCACTTAGAGTATTGGGATAGGATTGAAAAATAGGGGAACTAATCCAGAGGAGTGTTTGGGATGGTTTATAAGCAAAACTTTGACACTAGGTACAGTTGTCATGTTACATCATTGAATTTTTCCGTAAAAAGATGAAAAAATATATGCAAGTGAGATTTATTTCCTTCCAATACTTTAGTGTTTAATGTGAATATTTAAATCTTTTTACTTTCTTCAGTCTTATCCTGTTTATTTCTTACAAATTTCTATGTGCATTGTCTTGGATCTTTGCATGTATTGGTGTATATGTGTCCTGAAGCTAGAATCAAACCCTATTCTATTTTGGTGCATCACCTCTATTTATTTTAACATTTATTTGTCTCTTAAACTTGGTCCCTTGGAATTATTAAGATAATATTAAATAGTAGTAGTTTAGTGTCTTTGGTTAGTTAAAGTAAACTAGGATAAAAGGATCCAAACTTATAGGGATTGACCTTAAAAAGAACCATTGTCCCACTCTTTGTAGGTCTTTAAATGTTTCATGAAGTGTTTAATCTGTAATATTAAACAAGGGTAAAATATCAGATGACAACAAGAACTTAGTGTTCCACAAAGTTTAGAAGGTGTAGTGTTCCATAGAGTTTGCAAAACTTGTGTAATAAAGGAACATAACATGACGATATATGCTTTGGAACAAAGGAAAAGGAATGTGGAGGACTCGGATCAGGGAAAGTGAAGCGCAAGAGTGTTAGAAAGGATCACAGGGAATAAGTTGTGCAAGATGAAATACCCAAGGAATAAAGAAAATTCAATAGTCTACGATGACAAGGAAAGTATAAAATTTATAGAAAAAATAATATATGATACAAGGAAAATGTTGTGGGAAGATAATATTATATGAAATGACCTATATTCCTTGAATTATGAGAAATCAAGCCATAGGTGAGGGAAAGTAGCTACAGAGTTAGATATTGCTCATGGATCAAGTTGCAGATCGTTCGAGGTTTTCCAAGCAGAACGGAAGGTTACGAGAAGATGAGCGTAAATTCGTAAAATATAAAAACTCCATAGAACTCAATAAAGTCACACATAATTTAGATCATGTGCTCAACCACTCCAACAACCAACATTATGTTTTTAATGGTGCCACCTGTAGACACCTAAATTTTAATAAAAGCAATATTATTCTAACATTACATTGAATATCTTCATCTCCTTTCAATTTGTTTCAAATAATGACACTTCATTATCTAACTCTACTTCCAACTCACTCATGATGCCATTTTACGACAAGTTGATTGGTGATATTTCTCTTAATCAGCTAGTTTCACGTTGATTAAGTCTTTTATCTCGTATTTAACTAATGAACCTTATCATTGGCTATCTCCCACTTCCAACACTTCCGAAATCTAATTCAAATTCCTCCAAGAACTCTTAGAAGGCTTCCTAAAATTTTTTAGAGCCTCTAATTAATTTTAAGAGGTTAATTAGCTTCTAACCTAGTAAAAAGGTACTTTTGAAAGATCTATTTTGGTTTATTCATTTGTCCCACATGCACTAAAGTTTCACATTTCTTCCAAAACAAAATCTATAAATAGAGGGGTCACCCCTCCCTTTCAACCTTACACCTTATTATCTTATTGACATCTTGATTTTGATATCATATCATATCTTGACATAGCTTAAGAGCTCATTTGCACTAGCCAAGCCATCCACCATTGAAATAACTTCATCTTGCATCTTTCCTCCATTTTAGATTAGTAAGAGTTATCTAAGCATGATCTAATAAATCATCTTAGAGATATCTCTTCATCTTTTGGAGAAAACAACAAATCAACTTTGATTTCTTAGAGTCTAATTAGGTTCATTTGTATTAAGCTTTCTAAAGAGTAGAGTAAACATAGTATGTTGCTTGTTTGATTCATAATGCATGATTTTGAAGTTTATTTTCTTACCTCTTATCATGACGGTTATTGAGTAATTTGGTACAAAATTTAGGCTAATACTTTAGGCTACTAGGTGTTATTCTACTTCTCATACTTTTCCAAGTTTTTCCTTAACACACCGCCATCCTGAAATGGAGATTTGATGGCATGTGGTTAGAAAAATGTCAGGTTCCCATACCTAGCCTATAAAATCAATGGATATTGGTTGTTGGTGTTTGCAGGGTGGTTGAATTCATTCATCACTAGATGTGATATTTTCCCTCTTCCTCTCTCTCGATAATTTCTAGATATCTAGGTGTAAAAGCACATGCAAAAGGTTATGTTTTTATGCTAAGTCTGAAATTTCTGCACTTTTGATTTCATATCTTGCTCCACAAGTAGTCACAACCCCATGTCAAATAAAGAGGAAGATGATGCATTCCCTCCTAAAAATCCTATAATTATAGACCTTGCAAAAAGAGTAAACTAAACTTAATACATTTTAAGGGGTCATTTATTCTGGAGCCTTGGAAATTATTTTTTCTTTTAACTTCCAAAATTGTGTCCATTGTGATAATATTGGAAATAGAAAGTTTTAACTAGAATTGTGATAAGGAAGTGTAAATAATTGTACAAGTCCTTGTGTGATGGGTATGTGTTATGTGTATATCTTAAATCTATGGTGTGTTATAGATATTGTGAATATCAAGTGAACGTTCATTTATCCTTTTACCACATGAGATTGAGTAGTATGTTTTTCCTAGGTATTCTACATACCTTAAAATTAAGGAATAAAATATAACCATGTAGTGAAAAATTTTTGTGAGAAAAAGATATTGTTTTATCCTAGTGTTAACCCCATGGTGGGCCGTGGTCTTTGAAAATCAAAATAAGTTAATCTTAAGACATCTTAAAAGTTATTAGTGGATGAAACCCACACACACACACACACACACACACACACACACACACACACACACACACCAATGATTCGAATATTTCCTTCAAAGGAATTTTTGAAAGAATAAAGGGGATTTGATTTTTATGTGGTTTAAACTTGGGTCGCCTAATAAAAATCAAATGAATTGTTTTATGTAGTACCACGTTCCTAGAATCTTAAATCCCTAAGTGGGAAATAAGTGTTATATGACTCGTATCTGTTTTAAAATGATGCCAACAAGAGATTAAAGTAATAAACATAAATATAATAAGAATAAAATTAATTTTGATTTTTGGTAACATAATCCCAACTAATAATTGAATTATGGAAATTAATCGTGGTAAGGAATAAAAAACATAATGAGGTATACTAATTATGAGTAAATGTTTTAATGAAATGAGAAATATGAAAATTTGAAATGAGAACATATGTGTTGTACTCATCAAGGTGGTATGGTCAATGATTGAAAATACAAAGTCTTCTACCACTATCAATTGGTGTCTATGAAGATGTTTTAACAAAAAGGTAACTTTCTACTATTTATTATTAAAAGGTGGTAAACTTTACATTGTTTAATAATAGTTAAATGGACTCATTCCCATGTTGGGATGTGTTTCTTGGGAACATGGATTCCTTATTTGGAAATGATTGTTATATAAATCATATGCACCTTAAATGATGACAAAATGACTAAAATGCCTAACATTATCATAAAATAAATGAGAGTAAATGGAGTGTTTACTTGGTGACCAAATTTTTTAGTGAAATGGGAACTTGAAAATTTGAGACTTAATCATATGTTCATGCACATAAATGTTTTTATTAGGGGTAAGTAGTTTTGAAGGAACTATACCCTGTTCCAAAAAGTTCTCAAAAGCTAGATAAAACAAAAAACAATAGTCCATAGTTGTAAAGGGACTATAACATTTTACAAAAGGATCCAAAGCCGAGATAAAATAGTAAAAACGTAAAGTTTGGATCATCATCCAGAAAATACATGTATTTACAACTATAGTTAACCGAGGAACTATATCAAAGGATCAAAATAGTAACAAAATTACAAATAAACAAGATGAAAATAACCTCCCGAAAGCATAAAAAAATACCTATAGTAAGAAATATTCTCCTCACTTTATGCCTTTGTCAATATTTGTCCTTACCTTCTACAGAGAGGTGAAGAGTGCCAAGGTAGTGATATGGGTGGGATCCTTATTATCCAACTGTGAGAGAGTCAAGTTCCTTACTGGTTCCGGCTCCCAAATGGTAGCATGGATGTCACTAAGTACACATACACTTTTGACATGTAGCTCCAAAAAATTGTAAATAGCCTTAAGCACAGACATGACATAGTCATGCCTTCCTTTTGCATTTCCCAGCTTGTTATCTAGTGAGCTAAAATTCTTGAAAATTTCAATAATCTGATCATTATCTTGCTCGGGGTCATTGTGCATCTTCCTTTTTCCTTCTCTCTTACAAACTTGCTTGAGTTCTTCTTTCAAATCCCTAACCTCCTTTTCCAAATTAACAATCCTATTGAGAAGGACATCCTCCCATTCTGCAGAGAAGTACTAGTTGGGTTCTTTGATATGGAGCAAATTTTAGTAGACTTAATTTATTTGCTGCTACGAAGGATTCTTTGGGAGGGGAAGGGATGATTGAGGGGGTAAAGTGGATTTTTGGTTCTGATTTTCCTTCGACCAGTAGTAGTGGTGGGGGTAGTGGAGTCAAGGTAAGTAGGGGCAGGGGCAACTGGAATTAAATGATGTTGAGAAAGGAAGTGGCGGTGAAGCAACAAAATGAGGCCTTGGTGAAGGGGGTGGCATGGGTGTGGTTTTAAAACTCCAGAACAAAGTGTTCCAGTGAATTTAAAAGATAATGTGGAAATATAACATGAAAATTCCTTCTTAAATGATTTAGGAAAACCAAATGTTTGAGAGGAACCGTCACATATTTGCCTTCTAAAGTGACATACCTAACAATCATCCTTGTAATTTCATTGAATGGCTCTGGAATGGAGGTCAATTTTATGCCTACCGTAATAAACTTGAGATTTTCTCCATCTGCTAGGAATTTCTTGGCTTCAATTTTCTTGTCAACCCTCTTGTTGAAGAATTTAGCACATTTGAGACTCAACCCCATGACCTCAACAATAAGCTCTTCAGTGATTTTAATGCTTATCTCCCCATATTCAACTATTCTTTGCTTCCACCTGGCCACAAATTGAAGAGAAATGTCTTGATCGTGACCCTACATTTTTTCAATGAGGTTTGAGACCCCACCCATTTGTAGATAAGTCTATAGGGTCACATCCTCCTTCCAAGTAGGGTCGTAGGTGGGTTCAGTTTGACATGGAGCTCCACCCATTCTTTCACCGTTGTTTCTTTGTTTCCCAATGACAATACTTTCCCCCAAAACCACTTCTTAACATCATCTTTGTATACCCAGAAAGTGTGTGAAGGTTGAGTGAAATTATTAGCTATGCTTGAGGAGATAATCACTCTCAATACAATGAATTGATTCTTAATGATAGTTTTTGATTTCATATTTATCCTTGATGATGTCATTATGTACCTTGCTAGGGAGGATGCAATCATTAAACAAATTTTGCATGTTATTACTAACACCATAGTTAGTAAGACTATCTCGCCACTTTTTTACCTTCATGATATGAGTGGATGATATTACAGTTTGCAAAGGATTTACAAATCTCAATAGATTCATAAATTAAATCCATAATGTTATTTAATCAATATTGTTCACACAAATGTTATTTAATCAATAATGTTAACAAAAGGGAAATGTGAACTAAATAATTTATGTACATTATGGGAAATATCTTTCCTCTTATTTCCCTCTTGAGGTCATTTTAATGTATTCGATAGCTCCTGTAAAGAGAATGTGGCATTGTTGATTGTTGTCTCATTTATGAGATTGTACGTGTGTATGAATACTAATTGTCATTTAACCAATTCTTAATACAAAAGGAGTAAATTGTAATAAGATGTAAAATAAGAAATATATGTATATGGTAGTTAAAGACCTTACTCTACCTTTCCTTGTGGTTATGATTATTGTTTTTGTTTCACTTTTTGGAGCCTATGTGAAATTTTCTTATTGTAATTTTTTTTTTGTGGATGTATGAAAGTATGGGGGTGGGGTATATCATTGTTTATGGAGGGATAAGTGTGATGTTAGTGAAGGGAGGAATAAGGAGTTATTTTTCATATGGAGGAACCAAGAGAATTTATGGCTAGCCTTAGTGGAGTGATAAGTGTTGTATCAAGTGGAGTTAGAAGTGTATATTTTTATTTTATATAGCATGTTTATTTGGAGGAACTAAAGGCAAGCCAAGATTTCTTAGTGGAATGATAAGTATTAGTTTTAATAATGACCCCCCCCTTTTCATGTCTTGTAAGAAGGCTTGAAAATGCGACTCATTTTTTTGATGAAATTTTGTTTTCACACTCTCATTATTATTAATATTTTTTGTCTCATTAGATCACATGTTCATTTATTTGATGGTAGTTGTATCTTGCATACATGAATATGTTTATATATATGTGTGTATGTTTGTGACTTGTATTAACATAGTGGAGGGATACTTGTGTTATTATGGTGCATGAGTTTCCTTATTTTGGGAGGAAGCAAAGGTTGAAGAGACTAGCCTTAGTGGAGAGAAAAGTGTGTTTTCATGCGCAGATTACATTAATATTTTCTTGGAAACAAAGGCTAATCTTACTTCCTTAGTGGAGGGATAATTGGAAGTAAAGGAATCATTTTCCCGTTGACAAGATATTGATAGATTGGATGTATTATACATTTTCATTTATGTTGTTTCATTGGTGTCACCTTCTCCTTGTCTTGGAGATTCATGTGAAGTGATGCATGTCGTGCTATGATCTAGACATTGTGTTGCTATTATGTGGGCCTAAGTATTGTTGTTGATAAGAAAAAAAATTATCCATTTTTTGGCCGTATTACAAGTGTGGGAGTTACACATTGAAAAATTTAAATAACTCATAGATCCATTCACACTCATAAATTAATTAGTCAAAATAAAAAGACAACCTCATGAGTAACTTCAAAATTTTAATCTCAATTTTCCATAAATACTTGGAAAGGTTCCAATTAGACATAAACTATAATAAGAAGCACTTGTAGAAATTTACATCCATGATTTAGATCCATTCCTATCAATACTCATTAAATTTTTGTGTAAATTTTTTATTTTGAACTTATGAAAATGTAGTCACACTAAATAGGAAATTACCTTCCTATGGAACCAACATTGTTCCATTTTTAAATTTTCTCCTAAGATAATATAAAGTCCAATCATATCTAAATCATCTCATGGTTTCTCATTCAAATAGAATTTTATTCATAATACTATTGTTGATTCAATAACTAGACTGAAGATTACACCAAGATTGATCAACTAGAAAAATAGAACGTATAGAAGCTTGAAAAAAACAAATTAGTAAATGAAGTTGTGTGTGAGAGAGAAATATGCATAAAAGTGTTATATTTTGAATTAAATAAGAATCCTAATTATGTGGGTATAAAAATATGAGAGTGAGTATGAAACTTCTTCTAGAATAGTGGTGAAGGTTCCTAATTATGTGGATGTAAAAATATGAGAGTGAGTATGAAATTTACATCCATGCTTTAGATCAATTCCTATCAATACTCATTAAAAATTTGGTGTAAATTTATTAGTTTTAACTTATGCAAATGTAGTCACATTAAATAGGAAATTACCTTCCTATGGAACCAACATTGTTCCATTTTTAAATTTTCTCTTAAGATAGCATAAAGTACAATCATATCTAAATCATCTCATGGTTTCTCATGTAAATTAGAATTTTATTCATAATGCCATTGTTGATTCAAGAACTAGATCAAATATTACACCAAGATTGATCAACTAGAAAAATAGAATGTACAAAAGATTGAAAAAGATAAAGTAGTAAATGAAAAAGTTGTGTGTGAGAGAGAAATCAAATGAGATAAATATGCAAAAAATTATTATATTTTGAATTAAATAAGAATCCTAATTATGTGGGTGTAAAAATATGAGAGTGAGTATGAAAATTCTTCTAGAATAGTGGTGAAGGTTCTTAGAATAGGAATGTAACTCCCATAACTATAATAACCAATCAAAGAAGTAACAAATACTAGCTAAATATGGGAGTCAAATGTAAATCCCTATGAAAAAGACACTGAGAAAGCTAACTCCTCAAGTGTAGGAATAATCCATGTGTAGGAATAATCCATAATAAATAAATATGAGGAAAAATAATATCCTACACTAATACCCCCTTAAGTGTAGCTTAAATGGATAGAAGAAGTGGTTCTCGACAACAAGACATGATAAGGTAATTAATTATAATAAAAATCTCATAAAGTGGAGAAACAAAGAAAACCCGTAGGAAAAACGTCTCCCAAAAGAGATAAAAGAAGAGCACTATATGGCCCCCTTAAAAGATGATGTTGAAGCTGCCTACAACCCAAGAAGATCTCAAAAGTAAAGATAATTTTTATTAGTGAAGGGTTTGGTGAAGATGTCAACAATCTACTCCATGGTATTATAATATTTGAGTTCAATTACCTATCCATGAATGATATATCTGATGAAATGCATTTGAGCCTTTATGTGATTGGTTCAATAATGCTAAAATAAATTTGTACAAATATGAGCGGTACTTTAGTTGTTGTAGTAGATGACTATGGGTCACCTATACTAGATACCAAAATCTATGAGAATACCAGATAAATAACCAAGTATTCACAACATTAAAAAATTAGAAACCAACAAGGACACCCAATTATTGGCTATGCAAGCCCTATGGGGAAACAATCTAACCACTATGTGGAAGCCCTTTTAGCTCTCTAGGGAATCAGAACTTCTAGGGAACTCAACATCTCCAATTTAATTATTGAAGGGGACTCCTTGAATGTTATTAATAATCTTATTGGTTCCCATCCCCAAGATAGACCATTAAATACTTCATTAGTGAATCTAAGATGTTATGCAAAGGCTTTTCAAACATCAAAATTTGTCATGTCTATAGAGAAGGGAATGGGGTGGAAGATTCACTTGCTAATGATGGGGTCATCATTGATAAATTCAAAATTTGGTATGATTTTGAGGAGATCCCCCTCACACCTCAATCCATTATTATTAATGAAGCTAAGGACACTTAAAATTTTATTCATGTTAACTCGGAAGACACTTTGTAGATCAAGAATTTCCTTGCTTGTTACCTGTCCAAGTTAATGCATCAAACTAAACACAAAAAACCTGAAAAACTCAAATGAAATAAATACGATAGATTGGATAAGATCCGAAGACATAAATGGGAGGAAATCCAATGTAGACGAGATGGGCGCACATGAGCAATCTTGCAAAGTAGATCCGAAAAACCTGCGATGTACAAATCCTTGGCTAGAAAAAGACAACGTTAAAAGATATTTGGGTGGACTGCCCAAAAAGTGGGTCGAGAAGCGATGAGCTTCCTCGGTGGATGTCAGTCCACATTTTCAATTAAGGAAAGAAGCATACATGATAAAAGATGTAGGTAAATGTTTATATTTTCCAATTAAAAATAAAAGATAGAATGTAAACAATCAGACATAATATAAACAGAACATAGGAAACTGTGAAAACAATGCTAGAATTACGTTACTCGTGCTTGGACACGTCTCGTAGGCTGATCGGCGTTGACTAGATTGGGTTAGAATTGATTTCTTTAAGTGGTGCCGATTAGGATAAATTGGCATTGAATGGATTGGATCGTTGACTGGAGGCAAGTTGCAGAAAGCTTGAAGGATGTGGACGAGTTTCACCTTAGCTAGATGTAGGAATAGAATCACCAAGAGGTTGAGGAATCCTCACGATGTCGATGTTGCGAGGGAAAAATAATGGTACACCTCTCAGGGATTGATTTAGAAAAAATTCTCTCTTCTTTCGATTGACGATTTGAAGGCTCAAGGCTTAAGCTTTCCGTCTCTCTTTCTGTCTAACCAGAACTAAATTTTGGCCCTGTATTTATAATCGGCACCGACCGAGTATCGGTCGGTGCTGATCGAGAACAGAGTCCAAAAATGGCCAAAAAGGATGATTTGGAAAGATAAGAGTGTATCCTTCTAACTCAAATATAAGAAATATCCCACTACATGGTTTAAGGGGAGGAGAAATAGGGGGATAGATGGATAGAATTGATTATGGTAGGTTAGGAATTGATATGGGGTAGATAAGTGGTTAAGATACATGTAAAAAGTACAATTAAATAGTTAATATTTAATTATTCATGAGCAAAATACAATGGGGTATAATAAACTTAGGATAGATGTTTAATTAGATATTTAATTAATACCCTAAAGGACAAGTGGTGATATAAAAGTGCCCCGGGTTACTGACAAGGTAAATGAACGCTGGGGGACACTAAATTGGGTAACCAATTTTAAGTGTCTACATTTTCCCCCTTTTGTTGAGTAACTTGCGATAATTAAAGTTGCAAGAAGACAAAAACAAGGAGTTGGAAGAAAGGAAGAAAAAGTGATGATGTGATCCCCTCAAACTAGGGATGGGATGAATCCCAAAAGACCAACCGATCCCAAGTTTGAAAAAGGTAGATGAGAAGGCAGGATGCCCGGCTAGATATCTAGAGTGGATCGATTATTGATGATGCATGAAAAAAAAAGGTAGCAACCTAAGGAACTCACATTGGTAGGGCAGACTAGATGGTCTTCATATGAGATGATGTAAGTGGCTACAGACTAGTGAGTTAAAGGTGACTGCAACATAGCAACAACTAAAGAGTGACACATTGGTAGGGACAACTAGACGACCTTTGAATGAGATGACGTTAGTGCCTACAGACCCGCTATCTTTAGGTTGCAAAAATGTGAGTTACCCATGTATAGGGAAGTGCTCGGAATGGGTGATAACACCGAAAATATGTGCCAAAAGGAAACACTCAGTCATAATAATGATCGGATAAATAAGCCAAGCATCAACACTATGGCAAAAAGATGAGGAAACATTCTCGTTGGAATATTGTGATGTGAAAAGGCAAGAATGTAACTAATCGGTGACAATTGGCCTCAATCGGCGTTGACCAGGCAAAATTGACATTGACTAAACCAATCAGTATTACCTAAAAGAATCTGCAGACCGAACGTATTGAAACCCTATAAATATGGGAAAGGGAAATGTGAACAATTTATTTACACTACGATGACTGATTTAGAAAGAGTCAAAAATTAACTTTGAGCAACATGGAAGCCTCTGGGAGTAGTCAGAAGTGGAAGAAAACATGACTTGGGGTAAGTGGATCTACTTTAGCTTTGTGTATGTGTTTATCATTCAATAGCATACTAGGATGCTAGATTTTAGGAAAATGGGGATAAGTGGGAGGCCAGAGTGTCTTGGACACTCGGCCTCTCAATCGGCGTCGATTGACAAAATCGGCACCGATTAGGTTCAATTGATGTCAACTAAATTATATCGACGCGTCGATTGTAACTCAATCAACACCGATTGGATAGATTATACTTAGAAAGTATAGAAATGTGTTTTTGATGTTTTGATTTGAATAAATGAGAAGCTAACACCATTCTTGACATCGTGGATGCAGGCATGAGAGGCTTTACACATGTGGGATGCTATTCCTGAGCTTCTGGAGACTATTCTTCCTAATGTGACAGATGACGATTGGTGTCACCTGGAGCTAGCCGGGCTCGGGGGCTTCCATTACTACCGATGAGTGCCCTAAGACGTAGAGTTGATGCGAGCATTTATACGATGATGGGACAAAGTAGGATGTGCACATTCTGGTTTAGGAAGGGTGAGATGACTATCACCCATGAAGATATCTATAGGATCCTCGGGATGCCAATTACTGGGACACGATAGAGACCACTTCACGAGAGCGAGATGTAGAGGGCCCAGGATGATTATATGGAGATAAGGCGAGATGATTCGAGAGATAGTGTCGGGGCGGTGAGGATAGGCTCACATTATAGATAAGATGATGCCGGGAGCAGACCAATAGCATTGATTAAGATGGAAATCTCCTACTTTGATCTACCCAGATTCGAGAGGCGGGAGATTTCCATTGGTTTTACCAGTCACGTGTCTGTGACATCCTATATTTTAGGCAAGTGTTCACATTTGTAGATGCCTTAGTAGCACATATATATCATGAGTGTGGATGTACACCAGGTAGTAGTGACAGTATTGATGTCGGCTTTGTGCTCCATTCTTTGGGCATATGAGCATATGGCGTGATCGTGCCATCGGGGCTTCCATGGATGCCGGGAGACGAGGGTGGCCCTCAAGTATGGATTTTGGAAATGGTGGGAAGACATGGCCCCGAAAGATATAGGGAGATTTGCAGAGTGGTATACTAAGTGATTCAGACTCGACACTAGAGCGAGTTATATGAAGACCATATCGGGTCTACCCGACATGGGCTGGTCAGGATGCTCACCTGGTGGAGCTGAGATGGAGCGGGAGGTGGTCGGGGCCGTAGGCCAGATATTTTAGAGTGAGTCCCATTTATACGGGTGATGAGGTAGTTTGGTTTGGTACAGAAGGTCTCGACCACATATGTGCCATATAGGCGGAATAACGAGAGAGTCGACCTACGATTTTGATCCCAACAGATCCACTGAGGGAGGCCCCACCTCCCACAGATAATGATGATGACATAGGAGTGGATGATGGCTACATGGCATGGTACTCCATAGAGCTACCACAACACCTCCCAGCATCCATAGATGTAGATGAGGATGAGCGTAGCTGCAGTTACGGAGAGGACCGGAGGGAGAGCATGCTACCCTCGAGGAGATTAGAGCTCTGATGGATGAGAGGGATGTATTGATATTGGAAGGAGATACCGCATGTTAGGAGTGGGATACAGTGATATAGTAGAGAGATCACTACCATAGACACAGAGAGGCCCTTAGGGCCAAATATGGTGATACAGGCACCACCTCAGAGTCAGGGGCACAGGGTGTGGTAGTAGGAGGGCCACCACCACCAGCAATAGCACCACTACGAGCACCCGACATGGTGAGTCTGAGCACTTATCAGGCTCTCCTTGCTGAGGTGAGATACTATGAGGATGCCTTGGCACAACATGCCCCTGATGTGCCTCATTATGGTGTGAGGAGGAGATCAGTGACAGCCGTAGCTAGTGGTGCATCGGAGGGTGCGAGCACCAGGAGAGATCAAGATGGTGGCAGGGCCCCAGCAGCAAGCGCCTCTAGCTCTGTAGGAGATGGCCAAGAGAGATAGCCTGGACTAGAGGAGGGTGGAGGAGATAGTGTCTTCCACCTATCTGACTTCACCATATAGATGTGTTATTCTTGTATCGATATACTGATGTAGCCTTGATTTGAAGGCATTTTTGATGTATGATATAGATGGCTTGATTGGAATCCATTCATTCTTTTGTACAGACATATATGTATATATATTCATCATTTTGTGTTATGTGATTGTACTTATGCATTTAATTTTGATAGATATAGATAGATGTCATGTAATTTTGATGGACATAGATACATGTTTATAGAGGATAGATGAATAGATGTGATGTGATTTGATAGATTGATAAAATAAACATGTTGAAGATGTTAATTCAATTTAAATGAGATAGATAGATGGATTCACATGTGTTTTTAATACATGCTTTGATGTGTTTTAGATGAAGTAGATAAGATGAGCATAGATAGATGATAGATTTGACTAAATTAACATGTTAAATGTCAATTTAACTAGATGAACAACAAATAATCATGGGAAATGTTCTTTATGAAAGAAAGTGATGTAATGATATTATCTTTGTTAGAAATAAAAAGCACTATACCTAGATAGGAAAAAGAATGATAAGTTAGGCCCCTAACCGACCATAAATAGAGACCTTGATAGAAAATTGAAAGATGATGCACACAAGGCCATAGATGAGGTTAAAATAAACCTAAAACTAGTTAATCACAAACTAGATCGAGGAGGTAGATAAGGATGAGAGATCAGTATACATCTTGTCAGAACACATGAAAGATCAAATACATGCCCATATGGGGAAAACAGGATCTCCATATGATCGAAAAGGTCTCATGTCACAGCTTCATGATTTGTTTTTTCTTTTTGATAGAAAAGAAAACTGATCGATGTGGGAAGTTTTCTAGATATAGAAAGACTGATCGATATGGGAAGTCTTTCAGAGATGCTAAAAAGTGAACAAACTGGCAAATAGAGGAAGTTTGTTACTGCAAAGGCTGAAAATGCCATAAAACAAATAGCCATCCTTCAAGGGAGCGGTCTGTATTTTGATTTTGATGATAGCCATCCTTCAAGGAATGGTCTATATTTTTTATTTTATTTGATAAGGCATGGATAGCTGTCCTTCGAGGGATCAATCTATCTTTTGGGACTAGGATAACATCTCTCTCTTTTTTTTTTTTTTGAGCTTTGGAAGAAGCTGAGTTTAGACTAGATAAATTAGATAGAGGGGAAGGAAATGTATATAAGCATGTACTCATGCCCCAAAGTTGTTTTGATCAAGATGAATACCTAGGGCGGATGAAGTAGTGATTAAGGAATTCCTACCATGAGAAGGAACAAATCTGTAAGGAAAATTCCATGAGTAGAGCTGCAAAGCACTCATATTCAAGGTATATGAGACATAATGTAGAGAACCACATAGTTCGAATCACTATGAAATGCATGACTGGTGGTGAATGGATGAAAAAATATGTTTTGTGACTAAAATCATGTAAGATAGATGTTAAATGTAGAGAAGGGCCTCGAGATGCAAGGCATTAAGAGGTTCCATTTTAGGTACACCATCCATGGAAGATAGGCGATAATCCCTAGACCCATATTTATGAGTGACAACGCACGGACCCATCCGATTAGGAGCAAACTTACCACGCTGACTCCGTTCTAGTGTAGCGACATTTCGGTTTTCTTTAAGAACAAGATCACCAAATTTAAAGTCACAGTGCTATAAGTGATTGTTATAAGCATGTTTGACACACTCAATATAGACTTGATGATGTTCTAGAGCATTAAGATGACATTCATCTAACAACTCAAGCTATGCTAGATAGTGTTGATGATAGTCTTCATCAGAGACAAATTCTCTGAGAGAGACATGAAGAGATGGAATCTAGACTTCCAAAGGAAGGACAGCCTTAGACCCATAGATGAGAGAAAAGGGAGTAGCACTAGTAGGAGTACAAATTCTAGTCTGATAAGCCCAAAGAGCAAAAGGGATATGTAAATGCCAATCCCTACCAGCTCAACTAGTTACCTTTGCGAGGATATTATGCAAAGTTTTATTGGAAGCCTCAGCTTGGCTGTTAGCTTGGGGATAGTACAAAGAAGAAAAGAAGAGCTTGATATTGAAAGCGTCACAGAGGTTTTGTAAATCAATTTTTTTGAAAGACTTACCCTTATTTGTGATGAGTTTGTGTGGGACACCAAAGTAACAAATGATGTGTTGATAGACAAAATCAACAATGGGTTTAGCTTTGGTTGATGAAAGAGGAATAGCTTCCACCCACTTAGTGAAGTATTTTGTGGCAGTAATGATAGAGTGATGACTCTGTGAAGAGTGGGGATTGATGAGACCAATGAGATCAAGACCCCATTGTGAAAAAGGCCACAAATCCGCTACAAGTTGCAAACCATGGTTAGGGATATGTGTAAGATTGGAATGCTGTTGACACTTGACACATTTTTAGTGTATTCACAACACTATTAATTAAGAGAAGGCCAATAGTAAGCTAAACATAATATGCATTTAGCTATGGCCAAGCCACTAAAATGTCCACCACAGAATCTTGTCATGGACTTCTGGATGGCTTTAGATGATTCGAGGTTTTGAGGCACCAAAGTAAAATACCATCAAAACCACATTTGTAGAGGATTCCACCCAGAATAGTGTAGCGATTAGCATGTAGGATAAAATATCTTTTGCCATTGGAAGTCTAGATCTGGAGGAAGCACTGAATGGGATAGATAATAAAAAATGTGTTGATACCACTCATCTTGAGTGTTGGTTGTGATGACGTTGATTGAAGTCAACTGCTTGAGATGAGATGGTTGGTCTAAACATTGAACAACCACATAAAGTCACGAGTCTTCGGTAAAAGGTGGAATAAGCGAGGCTAAAGAAGCCATTGTATCTGTGAATTGATTCATAGTGTGAGGAATAGCTTGGATAGTAAATTTATTGAAAGATTGAAGTTGAAAGAGAACGATATCATGATATTTTTGAAGGATATCATTTTTGCACTGATAGACACTAGTGACTTGATTAACGATGAGCTCAAAATCACCAAAGATGTCAATATGGTGAGTGCCAAGATTAATGGCATTTTGAAGACCTAAAACAAGAGCTTTATATTCAGCCATATTATTGGTACATTCAAAGTTAAGCTTGTGTGTGATAGGGATAGGTGCACCCCAAGGAGGAATCATGACGAAACCTGCACCTCCCCCTTGCTGACATTTGGACCCATCAAAGAAGAGTTTTACTTTAAATGGAGATAGACCAAAATTGATTTCTTGGATGTACTCATATAGAAATTGAGCAAGGGTGATTTGAGTGTCCGGAAGAGGAGTATCATCTAATTGATCCGAAATGACCACGACCCTTGATAGATTTTTATGAGATGAATTCAAGATCAAAATTTTTCATGATCATGAGCCAACAAGTGATACAATCATTGTGATAAGGTTTCACATGCATTGTCTTGAGTGGATTGACACTTGTAACAATATAAGTTTTTGATTGAGTAGGTAGTGACAAAGTTTAGAAGTCATAAAGAAGAGAGCACAACACGGTTTTTAGCTTCAAAATAGCGTGTTTCATACTCATGAAGAGTGTGACTGATATAATAGATGGCTTGTTTTTCTTTGTTAGCATCCCGATGCGAGATCATGGCTCCCAGAGCATAGTTAGTCACAAAAATATAAAGATAGAATGACTCCCCCTCACTTGGAGGTGTAAGCACAGGTGGAGAAATAAGATAAGCCTTGAGATCATCAAAGTCCTTTTGGAAATGCTCATTCCATTCAAAATGAACATTTTTATGGAGGAGATGATGGAAAGGTTGACAACGGTCCAAAAGTTGTGAGATAAAATGACGACCGATTGAAGGCATCCTTGAAGACCACAGAGTTTCTTTAAGTTGGAAGGGGAGGCATCTTGAGGATAGCCTTTATTTTTGGGATCAACTTCAATGCCCCTAATAGAAATGATAAAGCCTAAGAGTTTACTCGTGAGAATGCTAAACACACATTTAAATGGATTTAGGTGAAGACAAAAATGAATGAGCCTCTCAAAGAGAGGTGTAAGAATGAAAAGGTGATCCTGATGGAGTTTGGACTTACCGAGGAGGTCATTGACATAATCTTCCACAATTTTTTGTAAGAGATCATGGAAGATGTAGGTCATTGCATGTTGATAAGTTGCTCATGCATTCTTAAGACCAAAGGGCATGACACAATAACAAAAATTCCCCCAAGGGGTTATGAAAGAAGTATTATGTTGATCCTCTGGTGTGATGAGAATTTGATTATATCCAGAGAAACCATCCATAAGAGAAAGCATCTTGTGATCTGTAATTAAATCCATGAGTTGGTCAATATTAGGTAGAGGAAAATCATCTTTTGGACAAGCGAGATTAAGATCCTGGAAGTCGGTGCAAATTCAAATTTTCCCAGTAGCTTTGGTTACTAGTACTACATTTGAAACCCATTATGGATAGTCAATGGGTTGGATGAAGTTGGTAGAAAGCAAGTGCTGCAACTCTTCTTTAACAAGAAGGGCTACATGAGGATGCATCTTACGTAGTTTTTGTTTAACTGGTTTGATGTCTGGAAGAGTAACAATATTGTGGACCACAATATTAGGATCGAGGCTTGACATATCTTTGTATGACCAAGCAAAATCTTGGCAATGGTTGGAAAGAAAGGTAGTGAAGTCTCCTAACTCCTGTGGGTTAAGATATTTGACGAACTTAATGATGCGAGGGTCTTCAGAAGTCCCTATATTAAGGTCAACAAAGTGGCTTCATTGAGAAGCGTAGACGTGTTAGAAAGAATGGTTTTAGGAAGATAAGAATCCTTTGCTCCTAGATAGGTGAGGATAGATTCATCATCCGCACAGTGGATAGTATTGATAGTGGGAGAGTCGTCTCCAACTATTTCAAGGAAGACTAATGGTATGGAAGTGGATTTTCCATTAGTCTTATAGGTCAATGGACCTAAGGAAATGGTATTGACTAAAAAAAAGTTAGGCGGGATGGAAATTGTGTCATCCACATCAAGTGATGCTTCCGACCTGATGGGAGAAGATGGTTCCTCAATGGAAAGAGGCTCATCAAGAATGGTGACAGTGGCTTTTGAGAGAGGTTTAAACCCTAAACCAAATTTTTGATGTGGTTTAAGAGTTGGAATGGATGCGAGGTCATGCACACCCTGTTCATACTTTCCTAGGACAAAGCCCTTCCACGCGCATCGATATAGATAAGTTTTTGCCAACACGGGATTTTGTAGACAATTAAACCCCCGCCGAATAGGGTTTGGCCCTAGGGGAGAATCCGGATGATAGTTAGGTGTATCTAGACCACCATAGATGAAGTTAGTCTATTGATTGGGTAGACCAATGGTAACGATGATACCAAGTCCTGGATGATATTTAGGTTGTTTTTCTGGCCTACCATACTCATTAGGTTTGAGATGGGCATCAAAAGAGAGAAGAGGAAGCTCCCTAGTGAAAAAAACTACAACGTTTCTTCTAGATTTTGTAAATATAGTAGTTTTGTTGAAGGTATGGAAGAGGATGAAGCCTTGTGAGAAGAGCAAGCATTCTCCTTTGGAGGGACAGACCCTATGGTCATGTCACATTGTGTGGAAGGGAAAGAATCTCCTGGATGAGTATAGGTTTTGCCCTCATACTGATATTTTAAGCATCAATGGAGGGTTGATGGGACGTAATGCATTGTATGAATCTAGGAGCGTCTGAGGATCATATTGTAGTGGAATTTCCCTTCAACAATGTAAAAAAGCTCGTGAAGCAGTTTCTTACCTACCCAAATGGGCAGGACCACAATTCCTAAAGTAACCGCCAACTGATCGTTAAATGATCGAAGGGTGAAAGGTGGTGGTGACACTACGTTCTTTGGTAACTTAAGTTGCTTGAATGTATGGGAGGAAATGACATTGAGTGCAGCACCACTGTCGATCATAGTGTGTTTTAACGTAGTGTTGTTGATTTGAACTGTGATAAAGAGGGGAGCCTCTAAATCCTCGAAGAAAGGGGAGGAATTTTAGAATCCATGAAGGAAATGGCAGTTGATGGCCTATTCAATCCAACAACCATCTCGAAAGGCTAGGGATCATTTGAATTCACTACGATATGACGTAGATTATCAATTCGAGCACAGCGATCTTTGTGGAGATGATTGAATGATGTCAAAAAGAGACATTTTGACCAGAGCATGGGTGAGTTGTTTCATAACACTCTCCTCAACCGACACAGAATCGAGCACGAGGTGAAGTGGAATAGAGACCCGAGGTCTTGGGGCTGGTGATGAAGGAGGAACTCCTTCAGGGGCTGTAGAAATGACAACCCATGGTTGAGAGGCTGTAGAAGATGATGGATTATCATACTATTGCGCTCTAGTGGTGATATGAATTGTGTCAATTTGAGAAGGTGGAAGATCATCCGGAGTGGAATTAATAGAATTAGAGGCCTGAGTAGACCGTTTAGGCTCAAATGTAGTTGAGATGATAGGAGACACTTGTTCCTCCTCCTCTTCTAGCAGAAGATCACTTTCTTCCAAGAGGTCAGTTAACGGCAGTATGAAGGGCTTTATAGTCATGACTGGAGTGTAGTGGTAAGCACAAATCAAATCAGAGTTGAACCAAGAAGGTTTTACTCCTTTAGGATTATAGGGTTTGATCGGAGGAAGAGATATAGATGAAGATTGGATAAGTTGGTGAAGAATTTTAGTATAGAATCCAATAGACAAAGATGAGGATAGAGATGATGAAGGCACCTCTTTTTCCTTAACAGACTGCCGAGGTAAAAGAATCTGCATATCTAGTTTGATAGTATTTTTAGGGATCGTTTTACTTTTCTAGACATTGGGAAAAGTAGCCTTGGGTGCTTGAGATGGAAACAAGTGAGGCAAGATTGATTTTGGTGGAGGAGGAGCTCCTAAGATAGATGACGAAGATGTGACAAGTGTTTTGGTCTTAGAAGATGAAGAAGGCCACTTGGTCAAAACAAATGACGATTTAGATAAGACTGATTTAGATGGGGGAGGAGCTCCCAAAATAGGTCTGATAAGAGGCACAAAGGGTGCCTTGGATTTTGGTGATGAAGATGATGGTTCTGATAAAAGAGGTGACACCTTTCTAGTGGGTAAATCCACTTTACGAGGCATTGGTGAAGATGGTGTTGTAGAAGAAGATGCCTTTTCAGTGGATAAATCCAATATTTTATGAGGTGTAGAGAGGGATTTTTGAGGGAAAGCACCAAGAGTCTTGATAGTTTGAAATATTGGTTTTCCTTTTTTAGGGATGGTGACAACTTTGACCGCATAAGGTGATTGTAACCTTTTCGGGGGAGTTAAAGGGGAAGGTACCGATGATGCAATGTTAGACTTCAATTGTCTCAGTCTAAGTTCAAGAACTGAAAGTGTAGGTGCTAGTGCTATTTCTTTAGATTTTTCCTTAATAGGTAAGGCAACATCGGTGATGGAAGAAGTGGATGATGAAGAAGCAGTTCCCTGTGAGGAAGATACTTACTGTACAATAATTATGGGTGTAACTACTGCAGAAAAGGAAATGGGAAGATTCAAGATTGAAGATGCTTCCATCGGTAGAGAAGTTGGTACAACTATAAGTATGTTAACCAATGGCATAGTCACGGAAAAAATGGGAGTGACAGAAGTAGAAGTATCCATAGTGGGAATTTGAAGGGATGTAAATGACTCAAGCACCAAAAGAATATCTGATGATGAGACAGATGAAGATGACACTATCTCAGGTATATGTGGAAGATCGAAGGCAAGGTAGAGGGAGATCCTATTTCTAATAAAGGAAGACTCGAAGATGGACCATCTGAGGATGGTGGGATCTTAGAATATGAAGAAGTGGAGGAGAGTCCTGATTCATCGACATGTTTGTAGATGATTTAGAATTAGAAGAAGAACCATTAGTAGAAATGAAGTTGATAGTATGAGTGTTTGGTTTTTGAGACCCTAAAGCATCATTGTTTGGGAATGATTTGGAAAAGGATGTTTAAAAACATCAAGCGCTTGATTTGGGGAGCATTTGGGTTATCTAGAATGAGATCACCTTTATCAATGAATTTTTGGATAATATTTTTGAAGGTCTGACATCATTCAATGTCATGGCCTTTGCTTCTATGATAATGACAAAATTCCTTTTCATGATACTGGAATGGCCGTTCTTGGCTCTCATAAAAATTTCTAATAAGGGGAAGTTTGATCATGTGAACTTCCAACATTTTTTCTAAGATAGAAGCATATGATTCCCCCAACAAAGTAAAATATTGAGATGATGAGGGTCCTTTTCAAGAAGATGAAGAGTCTCTCCGAGGTGTTTGATTAGAAGTGTTATCAGCCCGTGATGTTTTTAATATGATAGCGTTGGTGGACCCTTGATTCTTGTCTTTGTTAGAAGAAGAAGAATTTGATTTTGTGAATTGAGAAAAGTCGAGTTTAGACTTAGAGAAAAGTTTTAACTTCCCTTGTTCAATGGCATGAGATTCAATTTTATGTGCCATTGTGAATGCTTCTTCAAATGTATGAAAGGATTGAATCCTTAAGGTGGAAGAAATATGGTTGGTGCAAGATCGAGTAAACAACTCAATTTGCTGAGGTTGAGGGAGGGAGAAAGACAATTGATTTATTATACCTCTCCAACGAGTGACAAAGTCTACAATAGATTCATCATCAAATTGACGAATGTTGTAAAGATCTGTAATCGATATCTTATGTGCGATGTTTATCAAACATCTGAGCTAATTAAGAGAAAGAAAATAGGGAGTGTTGGGGTATGTTATTGTACCAGTCTAAAGCAAGCCCTGCTAAATACATAGGGAAGGTATAGAGCATAAGCTCCTGATCCTAGACTATAAGGTAGCAAGAGTGCTTGAATGCTCACAGGTGTTATTAAGGATCCTCCCAGCTATGAAATTTTGAGCACTTACGAAGTTCCCATTGGGGAGAATAAGGCTTAAAAGCCACTGATGGATGAATCGGTTCATTACATACTTCTTCAAAAGAGTATGAAGGGTGAGCCCCTTTGGTGGAGGCTTCTAGGTCTGCAATTTTCTTGAAAAGAAGTTAGACAACGTCAGATTGAGGAGGGGGCATGTTGGTATGTCCCGCATAAGAAGAAAATGGTAGGTTTTGTTGAGGCGTTAACGGGGATTCATCTACTGATTAATAGGATGATAAGAGGAATAACCAGGCGTTCTGGGTGACACCTAGTGAGGTATTTGTTGTGAAGGATCCTACGTATAAACAGGTTGTGAGATGAAAAGTGGTTGAGAGAAAGGTGGTTGAATGAAAGATGGAGCTTGTGATTGGTGGGCTCCTACACTTGTCGACTGAATCAGAATGGATTGAGGAATGTGGGTGTTGATTTGATTGGATATGGTGGGGAACAAACTTTGAATGAGGCTTTTGACTACCAGATTGGTTATTAAGGGTGTCGATGCTAGAGGATGGGTAAAGGTCATTGTCACTGGAGCATTGGAAGAAAGACCAGCTAGAGGATGAGAAGGAGGAACCTGACTAACTCATAGAAGGGGGTTGATTCACAGAGAGGTTCGACCCTGAGACACAATAGATGACATAGAAGAATTAACAGCAATTTGTGAGAGTGCGGATGCACTCATCATAGCTAAAGAAGAGGGCCTCTCAAAAGTAGGTTGTGGAGTAGCCGAGGTAGCCGTGGCACTAGGGATAGGAAAGATCATTTGAGAACTAGTCGACATGGTCGGTGGAAGAGAAAAAGGAGGCATAGATGTGCCACCTTCTTTCGTGGTTCGAGGTGAGAAAAAGCATGCTAACTATTCTATAAAGGCCTAGGATGGTTCATGAGAATAATCATAAACTTGCTAGATTGGTGGTCCCTGATCAAATATTTGAATAGACTTATGCACTAGATAGTCCATGAGGGCTACCGGGTTGTGATCAAGGAGTGCCTGAAATTTAGGATCTCCATGAGGAACATACTCTATATCAGAAGTAGATGATACCTCTGAAGGACTGGGGGAAGCTGGACATGATGGGATCACTTTAGGATGATAGAAAGGATTATATGACCAAGATGGGGAACCAACTAATAGTGGTCTTGAAGAAGATTCGAGGGGTACTAAAACATCCACATTAGTGGTGGTCTCGGATGAAGAAGAGGCCAGTTGAGCCATTTTTCTAGATTGTGACCAGTGATGACCGTCATAAACAAAAGAAATAAAAAAAAAATTTTTTTGACCTAACTAATGCATAGATAATTCAAGTAGTGTGGGTGATTATCTCTTTTAATTTTTCATGCTTTTAAGAAAGAAAATATTAGGGAAGGATTTTTAGAATAGGAACTACTCAGATAGCCAAACTAAGGATGGTTTGGGGAATGTTTTGGTGAGGAGTCCCAAAGGCACTTTAGTAAAATATCGGACTGCTTGATATAGGGGCCTACCCCCGCACTTCACACACCGCTGCGATAAGGAAGTTGGGTGCTTTGCCAATATATACCAGAACTTCGTGAATTTATAGTATGACCCGAGTACCACGTAGGCTCTTCCTCTTGGATGTCACTTCCAAGTAGGCGAGGCCAGGGAAGGAGTTTTTGTTTAAATGCTTTATACCTAGTGATTTTGGCTTTGTGTGCAAGGGTGAAAAATAAAAATCAAATAGTGTCACTACCAATTTTGATCAATTTTCCAACCTATTTAGAAAACTAGATGAAGAACATATAGCATAAATGACAAAGAAGAAGTTCTTTTTAAGCACTAAAAATGAAGTGTTTGATTTCGATGAAGACAAGTCAAACAAGTTCTTTCCCAAATGTGATTAAATTATTTTTAAGCACCAAAATATAAATGTTTGAGTGTGATAGAAAAAAAAACAAACAAGTTCTTTTTAAGTTATTAAAAAGGAGAAAACACCGTAAAAGATAAATACCTGTAGATTTAGCTCTCCAAGGTGTGTGGACTTAAAAAAGTGCGTTGTTGAGCTCTTCCCCTCAAACAATCCCATGAAAAAGCAAAGTGCTCCACAAGAAAAGGTTAAGAAAACATGCAAAAAAATCCAGAAAGATATATCCAGATAATAGTAGAACGAAAATTTCTATTTAAGAAACTAGAAACTTTCAAGGAAATGACAATTTTGCACAAAGAGATAAATCAAGAAGTGTAGTTTTGAAATCAAATGAAAGATTTACTAATTTTAGAAATAGAAATGAGAATCTAGATATGCAAGAAAGAAATACTTTTGATTTTGTAAATTATAAACAAAAGAAACAAGACCAAAATGAAGAAAGGAAATGCTTAAGGAAAACTGATGAAAATCAGTGAAGAAAAAGAACAAAAGTTCAAAATTGGAAAAGAGATGAAATTACCAAGAGGGGAATTTGGTTCATGTACCATCGGGCATGCTAGAATGTAGATCAAGAATTTCCACGCTTGTTACTTGTCCAAGTTAATGCACCAAACTAAACGTAAAAACCGAAAAACTCAAATGAAATTGATACGATAGATTGGATAAGATCCGAAGATGTAAATGGGAGGAAATCCAATGTAAATGAGATGGGAGCACACAAGTAATCTTGTAAAGTAGATCCAAAAAACCTGTGATGTAAAAATCCTTGGCAGAAAAAGACAACATTAAAAGATATTTGGGTGGACTTCCTGAAAAGCGGGTCTAGGAAGCGATGAGCTTCCTTGGCAGATGTCAGTCCACATTTTCAATTAAGGAAAGAAGCATACATGATAAAATATGTAGGTAAATGTTTAGATTTTCTAATTAAAAATAAAAGACAGAATGTAAACAACAGACAAAATATAAACAGTAACACAAGAAACTGTGAAAACAACGATAGACTTACGTTACTGTACTTGCACCTATCTATAGGTGATCATCGTTGACCAGATTGGGTCGGCGTTAATTTCTTTAAGTGGAGCTGATTAGGATAAATTGGCATAAACTAGAATGGGTCAGCATTGGATGGAGGCAAGTTGTAGAAAGCTTGAAGGATGATTGATGAGAACTGGATCGTAAACACCTATGGGAGCTGCAAGGATGTAGACAAAGTTTCACCTTAGTTAGATGTACAAACAGAAACACCAAGAGGTCGAGGAATCCTCATGATGTCAATGTTGTGAGGGTAGAGTAATGGTACTCCTCTCAGGGATTGATTTAGATGAAATTCTCCTTCTTCTGATTGACGATTCGAAGGCTCAAGGCTTAAGCTTTTCGTCTCTTTTTCTGTCTAACCAAAACTAAATTCCGTCCCTATATTTATAATTAGTGCCGATCGAGGTACAATCGGCGTCAACCGAGTACCGGTCAAGGTCTTGATCAGGGAATAGAGTCCCAAAATGGCTGAAAAGGATGATTTGGAAAGATAAGAGTGTATCCTTCTAACTCAAATACGGGAAATATCCCGCTGCATGGTTTAAGGGGAGGAGAAATAGGGGGATAGATGGATAGAATTGATATAGGAGGTTAGGAATTGATATGGGGTAGATAAGTGGTTAAGATACATGTAAAAGTACAATTAAATAGTTAATATTTAATTATCCATGAGAAAAAAATACAATGGGGTATAATAAACTTAGGATATATGTTTAATTAGATATTTAATTAATACCCTAAAGGACAAGTGGTGATACAAAAGTGCCCGGGTTACTTGACAAGGTAAACGAATGTGGGGGGACACTAAATTGGGTAACCAATTTTAGGTCTCTACTGCATTACACAACATGTGTGGAGAAATGAGTGTAGTTACTCTTACCTTATGCAATTATACTCCCCCAAATGGCTCATTTTTCTTTGATTTTTGAGCCCGAGCCTTAAGAGAAGGGCCATCATTTGTATTTTTCATCCAAAAGGGTCAGGTCTGAAGTATTTTCCACTCACATGTGCCAACGACTCTACCGCTTGGCTATCTCATAACCACGTTTGGGTAGATATTGCTTTGTTCACTAAGTCATTGACTGCATGATGGGGGGTCCACCATGTAAAGTCTAGCCCATATGTGATCCCTCTTAGTGGGATAATGTAAAAATTTGAAATATCTTAAGATTTGAGGGATTCATTAAATTTATGTAGAGAATTAATTGAAATGGCGTACACATCTCCCTTGATTTTGTAAGGAAATGGAATGATAGGGTCATCCATTTTAAGGACAAGAAGTTTTCCATCATGGAAGAGTTAATTTATTTCATCATAGACATGAGCATAGAGGGGGCAAAGTTTTTACAAAATAAATTTGACAAAGATGCCAAAGAACAAATGTTTCTGATTGGGGATGAGACTTTACAAATTGGAAAATCCAGAATCCTCTGCTCATCCATCCCTCAGCCTTATAATAAAGTTGTGAAAATGGTGGTCCATTATATCACCTTGGAAGGAAGATTCTCAACATTTCCCTTGTATCATCTTGTCCTACTAAATCACTTCTGCCATGCATACAAGGTTATATTCCCTTTTTATATCCTACACTCTCTTGAAAATTATATTAAGGAGGTTCAAGCCCATACACGTGTCCTTCCCCGCAACAAGGGGTTATCTTCCTGTTGTATTACTATTTCCTTGATGTCATTGCTAATGATCTAGCCCCCTCTATACCGCCCCTCGCCCCAACAACTGATAATTAGGTCTAAGAAACTTAATGTCCGTGAGACCCTTTCTAATCCCCCTGCTAAATGCATTCTCCACAGTAGTTCCAAAGGAAAATTTGTTGGGTTGTGGAGTTAGATTTCTTCACAATGAGAATGCATTATAAGTGGCTAGTTTACACAAGAATCGCTATTGGTTGGTTAACCACCGCGGTGAATAGAAGAACCACCATCGGTCGAGTAAATGAACTTCCATCGGTCGGTATAAGAACTAGTAGAAGAAGCGCCATTGGTTAGGGAACCGACATCGGTTACCTATGCATGGAATTTTATATTTAACTCACGGGAATTAGATCTAACTTTAGTTATAAAGTGAATCTAAAGGTTGTAAATGCATAACTAAGTTGACCTAAGTTTGTATATGCATATATAAGCATGAAAGCTAGGGTTATAAGGTTAATTAAGAGAAGGATTGAGTTAGATCCTTGATTCTCCTAGATTGAGAGGATGAAGAAGAAGAGAAAGAAATAACAAGTTACATGAAGACAAAGCTTTCATGGAGAGAAGTTGGACAAAAGGAAATAACATGTACAACTATGATAGGTACATCTCAATGGTGAGAAGAGGGTAACATCTTCTATTATATTTCCTTTGTATAGTTATTGTCTCATTGTAATGGCTTGCATAGTATATAAAGAACATAAAGTTTCTTCTTGTAGATCCACATGTTGGTGAGATATTGTATTGTAGATCCATTAGATCATGATGTATTGTTAATCCATGTATATCTAGTATTATATTATTAGATCCAAAAGTTGTGAGATCTTGTATTCATAGATCCATGAGATCATGTTGTATTGATGATCCATGTAGATCTAGATATTGTAGAGGAGGTTGTCTTCATGTTTACACAGGTTGATGTAGTGATGGAGAGATAGAATTACTTCTTGGTGCACAATTATAGTTGCACATATGGTAGACCCATGTGAGAGGTCTTGTTGTAGATCCATAGAGAGCTTGGTTGTAGTTCAAAGATGCAGTAGTTCCTAGTTATGTGAGATTTGCTAGTGGTTTGGAGGCACGGTTGTAGTGCACTCATGGAGATCTATTTAGAGATCGAAGGAGGAGATACTCTTGGAGAGATGCATTGTACTCTTGTGGGAAGATTTGGTTTGTACTCTTGTTCATTATTATATATATGAGATCTCTATCTTTGGTGGATATAGCCCATATTGGGTGAACCATAGTACATGTTGTGTTATGTGTGTGTACATTGTTTTGATTTGGATTTATCTTGTTTACACTTCCACTGCGTTGTAGATTTTGGGGAATTGATTCCATTTCCACATTCCATATTCCCAACTAAGACGTTAAATGAGTGGAGAGCTTGCTAAAAATTAACCAAGATCCTCAACCCCCTTCTAGCTTGAGTTTTTTGGTGTAGATCAAACATCATGCCAAGACTCTTAAAGAAATTTGAGAGAATGTGCATTTTCTGATCAAGGAAGGCCTTAAAACTAGTGTGGATCCTTCTATTCTCTCCGAATAAGAGAAGAATCAAGGAAATATCTCTACTCACTTGCTAGAACTAGAGGATAGAGTTGTTTATTTGGAATAAATGTAGTCTAACCATATTTCTTTACACAAGGAAATGTTGGATTATATTCATGTCAATGTTAAAAAAATTTGTGATACATGTGGAATTCCAGAGATAGCTTAGAAGAATGACAAGCTTTAGAAAAAAAGCACTCAATGAAGGCAGCCAGGACCCGGTCATGCAAACTGTAAATAATCTCTACAAAATCCTAAGGATTTATTAAAAAGTATATGATAAATCCCTAAGTTAGACTAGTTGATGTTATTTTGCAATATCATTTTTACTATTTTGCTGTTTTTATGCTCTTGTTTCGTTGTTTTGCGCTGGTTCTGGGATCCTTGTAGGTAGTTGGCCTTTGCCTTAGTTTACTATATGTTTATCTTGATTTTTGGATTTTGTTGGGGTGTGGCCCCCACATATCAAAAAACCACTTTTTGTTATTGTATCATCTAGATTTTGAACCCTTTTGTACTACAGGGTATGGTCCCTTCAAAACCATTTACCAATATAAAAAAATCCTCTATGTTCTACCTTAGTACATGAAAAAGTAATAACATTCTTATTCTTACTTCATAAACTAATCATACCTGAATCAAGGGATAAAATATAACCTAACTTTGACTTGCGATACTCAATATAACTAACCCAATATGAATATGTGTACCCAACCAAGTCAACATCAATGCCAACTCTGTAATGAATCCCAACTCTATTTTTACCTTGAATGTAGTGGATAATACACTTTCCTTCTTTCTAATTCATATCATAGGGCTCTTGCATGAATCTAGAGATCATGCATACAACATATGAAATATCAAGTTTGGTATATATTAAGTAAATGAGAATTCCAACAAGTTGTTGATACAAGGTAGCATTAACCAATGGTGTAGAACAATCAGCCTCAAGCTTGACTCTAGATAGAAAGGGAGTTAAAGTTGGCTTACAATCAACCATGTGAAATCAAGTAAGTAAATCAAGAGCATATTTATATGGTGTAATGGTAATCCCTAAGTCATTTGTGAAATATGGATCCTAAAGAAGTAATGTAAAGAAACCAATTCAGTCATGGAAAATATTTCATGAAGAGATACTTTCACCACTACAATGGATGATGAAGAATTCCCTGTGATTAATAGATCATCAACATATAAGATCAAAATAAAAAGTGAATCATCTTATCGCAATAAGTAGACATTTGAATTATAATGGAATCTTAAATCCTAATGAGAGAAGGAACACATCCATCTTAGTATACCAATCCCGAGAGGCCTATTTGAGGCCATAGATAGATTTATGAAGTATACATACTATGGAAGATTCCTTAAAAAACCATGTGGATACTTCATATAAATCTCCTCTTCAAGGTCAGTATAAAGAAAGGAACTCTTTACATCTATCTAATGAACATCTTAGCGAAGAGTTGTAGATATGGAAAGAGTTAGTCCGATAGAGTCCATCTTTGTAACACATGCAAATGTATTAGTGTATTTAATTTTGGGCACATGTGAAAAACATTTTGTGACTAATCATTTATTGAAGTTATCAAAATACCCATCTAGTGCATACTTAGTTTGAAATATACATTTACATAAAACTATCTTCATTCCCTTAGGAAGGTGTGCCAAATATTAAGTGTTGTTCCTAATCAAGGAATTAAACTCCTCACACATAATATATTCTCACTTAGGAATGTTATATACCTCTTGAAAAATTTGTGGACTAGAAGTAGAAGTATAGAAATCATGTGGTTGACTATGAAACTCTAAATGTGTCCTCCTAATATCTAAAGGATCCCAAACCCATATACCTATGATTTGCAAAGTGTTTTTCTAGCACAAAGAGGACCAACAATAGGTTATTCGGTGGTGAATTCTCATCCTCCGAAGCATGGATAAATGTGGATGGAGATGGGTCTCCATCAATAATCTTGCTATCTAAACTAGAAGAAGATTCCTCAACCTCAATAATTTTCTCAAGATGATTTGAATCATTAGAATAATTGTCAAATGTAAGTGAGTATAATGAAGTGGGAGAAGTTTAAAGTGCCAAGTATAAATATATCTCCGAAAGTGAAAAATTATCTCAATGAACAACTCATGTGTGATCATATGAATAATCCAATACTCCTTAAGAAAATCTAGGTATCCTAAAAATATGTAAGAATTACTCGAGGCTTCATATCCTTACATTTATTCTTAGGTATGTGTGTCATACATAAAAACTTAGAGAACTTGAAATGCTTAACTATGTGTTTTCGATTGTTCTAAGCTTCAAAAGAAGTGATTCCTTTCAAGTATTTATGAGGAACATAGTTTTAAATATGCTATAAATAGTTAATTACCTATATTGATTACTTGAGGTGTAAGTGATTTGGAGTGAACCATGTATTGAACAATATCTTTCTAGAACTTATTCTTGCATTATGTATCACCATTTTAGTTAGGACTTCATGGAACTCTGTCCACTGCAAATCAATCCTTTCTAATGTGTAAAAATTTTCAAACTAGTTTTGACATACTCATGATCGTTATATATCCACAGTAATTGTTATCACAAAAAGTAGCACCCTGAGATTTGTCTATGTAGATCTCTAATTTTTTCTAACATGGGACCATCTCTCAAGTTGTGGGACTTTCTACTTGAGATGGACCTCCAGAGAAGGCCAAATTCCTTTACCTAATCTAATGCTAAAACTACTCCTAAGGAAGGAAATACAACTAACTAATCCTAAACTAACCATTCCAAGGAACCAGAGAGAGAGAGAGAGAGAGAGAGGGTTAGAAAGATACATGGAAGGGAAATCCTAAGCTAAAAGGAAGTGATAGCACTAGAAAAGGGGTGAGAGACACTCTAGTGAGGGAGAAAGAGAAATAAATGGATAAGGGAGAGGCGAACCATAAGTGAAATAGACCCAAAACAACTATTTACCATTTTTTCTCACATAAACACAACAAAAATGAGCTTGCAAAGGAGAAATACATGCATAACATAATACAATAAGTAAAGGAGATAAAAGGTTGTAGCTAAAACAAGACAGAAAGACAAAATGTGTCACAAAACAAGCATTATTGCAATAGAAGTATGCATAGACCATTACACTTACAGAAGAAGGCACAAGAACACATTTCCAAGCCCAAAAATAGAGGTTTAATGGCTCACAACTACTTTTGAACAAAATATTCAGAGTTCGATTACAGTTTTTTGAATGTCCACCCCTTTCAAAATGAAAGGTTTTATAATATATAATGAGAGAACGAGAAAGAAGAGATAAGAGAGAAGGGCCATGACTTTTTTTTTTGAGTTTAACCACCAATAGTCCATATTCAAGTCTTCTACCAAGCACATGGGCACCTTATAGAGCCATCATTCAGTATATTTCATCATGTAGAAGTAAAGGAATCCAGGCTTCATCAATTTTGGTGGTTGAGCTACTTGATTTGATCATTTTCTTGCCAAAACTACTCTTTTCTTCCCTAAAATCCGTGTTTTCCATTTTGACCCACCAAAAGACACAAAAATCATATTTTTATGATGTAAAATTGAAGGGCTCGATGAGATATTTCAAATGATATCAATTTTGTTTGATTTGGAGCTTGGGATCAAATGATATGGCTATTTGAGGTTTTACCAATTGAGAGGCACAAGAATTAGACATGTGGTAGATTTTGATTGGTTTGGGGTTGAAATTTTCCAATGTGTGTTTGCTTCACCTTTTCCAAGTGTCATTCCCTCATTGGCTTAGGTTTTTGATTTTACTTCCCTATTTTCATGTCCCTGTTCTTTATTTTGCCTTAGATTTAAAAGGTCTGTTATATTAAGAAATACAGACCAATAGAACCATGCCATTTTTATTCACATTGACATATTATCCTTATACCTCCTTTTTACCCTTGTCATATATTGTGACATGTGTATGAATGAGGCATTCCCTTGTCTCCTTGTAATGCCAAACCTTGTCAGCCTAGAAACATAAGCTAGTAAGAAGCAACCACGTTCCTTTCGCAATTTACATTTTATATAGCCTCTAACTTAAAAATGTGAAATGCGAGCCAATGAGAAAGCTCCATGTACCTCGCATGTCAGTCCTTTTGATAACCTATATTTGACATCTATGAACCATCCTCTAATGAGGAAGCTCCATTCCTTTATGCATTTTCATACTTTTGATAGTTTTTTTTGACAATTGTGAAACATGAACCAATAGGGAAACTCCATGCTTCTACAATGTCACATGACCTTTGAGTCTGTCCATGTCATGCTTGATTCTAATTTGTTGGGCCTTCATAGTTTTCAGACTATGAAATGAGAGCTAATAAAATGGCTCCATGCATCTTTGGGATTCACATTTGTTAGAGTTGGATGGATTCACATTGCAACTTTTTAACTTAAGGGAATTAGAAATTTTTTCTCTTTGAAATATGCCAGTTATCCCCTTTGACCTTGTTTGAATTGACAGACACTGAAAAATATGAACCGTGGCTTATTCCATAGACTTGAAGTCCATGGAATGCATCTTCCTTAGAGACTTCCATTTAATTTTTCCACATAGCCCACCCGAACCATTGATCCTACACCGCGTGGCCTTCTTGAACCATTGATCCTCCTTCATGTTGCATTGGGACAAGACCGATGAGCTTCGCCATGTGTCCCCACTAATCGCCGACGCTGAATTTCATGGTCAAATGCATGTCAATTAGATTTTTTTAACATATCCTGCTAATAAAAATCCAAGCCACATGGATTTTTTGAATACCAATGGTCGAGGATTTTGGGCTTAAGAATTTGACATTTGTTTGACCAGTGACATACCTACAAAAATGGCTAAGTCCATTTTTAAAGTTGTTAAAGCCAAAATTAATCGGGGTTGATTTTGGATAACAATTGGTGACCTCTCGGTGTAATTTGCATGTTAGATTAGATCATTAGCCTTATGCATCCATTGGGCATGGAGTCAAGCCCAAAATTTTTATAAACTGATCAAAAACATTAAAATCCTTACCCTAGGGCCGTATGAATCTTGAATGGACTTAGAGAGGTCGAAAGATTGAATTTGATCTGTGGAGATCTGAATGAAGGTTAAAAATGCTCCAAACTATTTGATTTTCCATTAAAACTTTCTCAAGCTCGAGGTGAAGCCAAAATTGACCATCTCATTATAAAAAAATATCGAATTTGATTTTATGAGAGTGGAAAATTGTAAAATCTTGAGACTTCACTCTGTTTTCTCTACATTTGATCTATTGAGACAAATAAAGCATATGAATTTTCCTCAAATCTATGTTTTTTTCCAAGTTTTGAAGAAAAATGAATTAAATCATGAAAGATAATGAAGCTACCACAGAGTTTTGGATCACATGTTGATTTGATAAAGAATGTTGCTTTGACTGAAATGGACTATGCAAAAGAGACCAAAGCACCCAAAACTATGTACAAACATAAAAAATCATACATGCTCCAAATCGAAACATGTAGAGTATGCACAAGCACCTGTTTTGCTAAAAGAAAACCTACCTATTCTACTCTAACCAAAACAAAGAGAAAATAAATAAATCCCGATATAGGAAGGGAGAAATAACTTCCCTCTCTTACAATTTTATGCCATGTATTTGATTTGACATTAGACATGGTCTTAAATAAGAGTGAAAAACTAAGTTGCAGTTGGGTTTTTACCCTTTTTTCCAAAGTATTAACAAAAAATAGAATAATTGATCTACATTTAGTTTTTGGAGGTTTTGATGCTGACCTTTGGTGCTTTTAAGCTCATCCTCATGCTTTGAAATAAGCATGACTAGTTACAACTTCAATTTTGGCTCCAAGCTAGTCAAATACTTGATTAGACAAGTGGCCTTGGGATCTAATGGGCTCATCCTTGCGGTTTGCCCATTTTATTGAAGCTTTTCCCCATGAATAGGGGCATATTGTAGACTTTATACTTGAAGGAGAGTGTCTGCAGGTTGGATTGCGATTTTTATGCCTCTACAAATAACTCGATTCCTTCAAGACAACCTCTTTTGAGTCTAAGCTGGATTCCTTTTAAAATAGATGCCCTCTTTACTCACTCTATGTAATTTCATCTTCCAAATTAGAGTCATACCACTCTTCAATGATTATACAATCATCAAACATGATGATCTTGGTTGGAGGTGATGCATAGGTGACAGAGTGTTCATTTATAACATAGTTAGATAAAGGGGATTCGAGAAGAGGATGGAAGAAGAGGAACATTGGGAATGGGTTTCCTTTGGCCAAGATAAATAAGACTCTTATTACATAATATGGATGTCAAATCCCCGAGAAAGAGTGTATCCTCCAAGATATTTGATCAATACAACCAAATTAGAATCAAGGGCCCTCAAATAAAATAAGAATGCCATACCTTGTGAGGGTCTAAATTCTTTAGGAATTCTATGCCAGGTCCTCTCAAATCTGATGTTAAAGTAGGCAATGTAATCCATTGAAACCCCATAACATTGTGCCGAGATGTTACATGAGGATACAAACATTTACATCCTCCTTGAACCGAGAACAAAATTGTTCTCCTAGATGATTCTTGTAGACACCAAAATTGGGTCACACTCCCCTTGGTCCCTACCTTGTAATTGATAAATCCCCATCACCTCACCTACCACCTCATTTTGCCACCTCATCATGACCTAGCCCTAATCCTAAACTAACCTAATTAAGACCTAAAACTTGGTCTACACCTACACCCATGACTAATGACCCCTTTCTCGCACCCAAAACCGACCTTCTAGTCACTTGACCAAGCCCATAACTAATCTCTCGGGAGAAAAGCAGGGAAGGTGGGCTATTTTACTAAAAATAGCCTACTTTTTCCTTACCGATGCCGGTTCCTACTCGACCGCCGTCGGTTACGTAACCGCCATCGGTTCCCTGTAAATGGCCTCCCCAAACCAAAAACAAGGACCGGAATTTCATTTTTGGATCAGAGGAAAGGATTCTTTGAATCAAAAAAAAAGAGCATCAGGAGCGATCAAGAGAACCCGGATCTTTACTTGACTGAGCAGAGACAAGTGAAGAGACAAGGAGAATAAGAAGCAAGCCGGGACTACATTTGGATACGAGCCTGTGATACTCAGCTGATTTGATCTGCTGTGTGCCAGACCATCCTACCTCAGTTCTGCCTTTGCCATCAGAGCTCTTGGACCTGCATCTCCGTGAATAATCAGTAAGTTACATCTTGCATGTCCTCTTTAATAACATTTCTTCGACTTTTTGAATCATAAGTCCCCACAAATCCATTCTTGGATCCACTACCCAACGTGTCATTGCATCTAACTGTCATTCATCTACCTCTCATCACCCTATTTCCTAATATCACCTATATATAACCCTATAAATAACACAACTACCAAATAACACCACCACCCCACAAAACAACTAACCTTCAGATCCTAGACTCTACCGATATCGGTCATCAGTAACCGCCATCGGTTATCAGTAACCGGCATCGGTTATCGACTATAACCAATAACGACCTTTCCCTACCCGGTTCAACAAAGCAATTTAATTGATATCTTATAGTCTTTTGTGTTAATTCATATTAGCGAGAGGCTGACCACCTTCGAAAGGAAGTTTTATATTTCTGGGCCCAAGCGAGTTTCCTCATTTATTGTCTAATTAAAATCTTGTGGTCTTGTGTTCTTATTTGCGAGGTAGTCCTTCCAAGACAAAAAGGAGTTCTTCGAGTCGGCTGATCTTTCTCTGTATGTGCGCACATCATCTCGACATTCTACAGGTATTCCTCCTAGCCCCTGACCCTTATCATTTAAAAAGGCGAAACATTAAGAGTGAAACATTTTGGCACGCCAGGTGGGACCCATTTTGGGTTTCTTGTTTCTCTTGCTTATTTTCATTTTAGGAAGCATACTTGCTTTATTTCTTCTGCTTTTGTTATATATTTCGTAAAGAATTTGTCTTGCTTTCCTAGTTTCGCATTAGTGAAAGTCATCTCTCTTGCTTCATCGAACATAATTTTCGATTTGGGTTTAAAACACGTGCATTGCATTCCTGCTTGTTGTTTTCTATTCTAGTGAACGTAGATTAAGTAACAGGTCGTACACGTGGGGGTGATATCCACGGTATTGACAGGAAATTAATCTTACATTCACTGCACAACACATACCGAATCACTTCACAATTAACACAACAGCTCAAACATCCCCCTTTCGCATGGTATTCCTCGCCCGATTGAGGTAACCTTATAAGCCAAAACAACTTGACATTTCCCCTAAGTCTCTTGTTTAGGATTCTGACATCATTCTACGTCTAAAGGCATAAGCCCACGATAATTAAAATTAACCCTAGGGTTAATCTCTGGATTTGCGTGTGCATCTTGCTTGTTTTTAGTTCTGTTTTCTTTCTCATACTCTATCTTCTGTGATCAATAATTGGACAAGTATACTAAACGTTGTTAAAAATCAAATTAGCAGCCTTTTTATATCTTGTTAGCCCAGACTTCTTACACCGACATCGGTTTACGACCCCGGCGTCGGCTATAGTATAACCGACATCGGTTCTTAGGCCGATATCGATTCTTGTCTTTTCGATTCGACAAACCGTGACCTACCAATTTTACCGATCGAGTTTGTTTCTATTCTGACTGATTGAAACCCTCGTGAACTCCTGTCCATGGTTGTTATCACTCGAAAGCAAGCAAGCCGCCGCCATGGTTTCACATGCTTGCTCTGTTTCTTTGCTGAATCACCCCCTTCACATTAGCGTGGGGAATCCTACGGATACCGGCGAGGTTCCTAAAATTCTGTGGGAGATAAGGACTTTGCCAAGTTTACGGATGCTAATTCTAGTCTTCTGTACAATACTATTTGTCTCATACCCACTGACCCGACCGTACGCTTTGATGGTCAGCTCCTTGTTGGTATGCCTATTAGTATAGCTGCTCATTTAGCTCCCCTCACTTTGATAATACCGCCTTGCTTCTGCATCTCTAGCCCCGTCTCCCGATCAAGCGGCCCGAGAGTTTCATCGACTCAGATTGGCTTTCCTTTGGTTAATCTTGGACCCCACATATCATTACCACCCCATTGCCCCTACCTCATCTCTCTTTGCAGACCACTCCGTTCATGACTTGCTCTCTGCCACCTATCCATCCACGAGCTTTCCTTCTCAAGCTCGCCTACCTTTTCATTCCCATACACGTATCCGGTGACCTCAACATCCTATATGGGACATCCCTATTCGGTTGCCTCAACATATTCATCCTCCATACCTTATCAACACTTAACCCCACCATTGTCCAGCGGTGGTCCTTGGCCCAATTTGCCTCCGTTTACCACAACCACACCATCATCTCATCCAACTACTGATCTAATTAAACAAATGATGGACAAAATGCAAAACCTGGAGGCTTCTGTTTCGGGAAGTCGTAGCGCCTTGACATACGAGCAAGTTTGTCGGGAGCCCATTCACCCTTCTGTCCCCCTTCATTCATATCCTCCTCAATGGGAGTTACCGAAATTTACTCGTTTTAATAGTAAAGAGGATCCTCAACAACACTTGCGATCATTTAGACATGCTTGTTATTTGATTGCCCATGATGATGCCTTGTTACTCCGCACCTTTCCCATGTCCTTATCAGGACCCTGCCTTGGAGTGGTACAGTGCTTTAACCCAGCACTCAATCTTCTCTTTTAACCAACTAGCCCAATCTTTCTTGGATCATTTCTCCATTAACATTGCTAAGAAAGTATCCATCACCGACCTTTATGCCATTCGACAATTCGAAGACGAATCTATCGCAGATTTCGTCGGACGATGGCGCGGCCTTATCAACCAACTTACATATGCCTTGCCTCAGACTGAACTTATCGAACTTTTCACGCGGGCATGTGCTAAGCACATTTCTCCTACTCTCCAAATTCAAACTTTCCGTACATTCGATGAAGCCTTTACTATGGCTCGAAAACTAGAGATTCGAGCCTTAGAGGAAGAGAAATTGCGGTTGCGTAACAAAAACCCCAATTTCGAACTCCTGATTCTACCAATAAACCAAATACCACCACTCCTCACGCGTCCACTTCTTCTAAATCAAAAGGAGCTGTCCACGCGGTGATGGTCAAATCTCAAGCGCCGTCCAATACTCCACCAAAAACCACCTATAAGTACAAAGCCGAGCCCATCAACTACACTCCCTTGGGAGAAACATATGGTGTGATATTGGAAAAATTGCTCAAAGGAGCCATTACATTACCTCTGTTAAACCTCATTCGGGTTTGATTCCACTCGCGCCATACCTTCACAGTACAAAGAAAATGACTTACTGTAACTTCCACGCGTGAAAGGACATAGTCATGAAAGCTGCAAGATGTTGAAAAACATAGTGCGAGGAAATGGTTGATGCGGGGATATAACCCTCGATAATCCTAATGCCCCTGCTTAACCGAAATTTGAAAATCTTCAACAAACCATTCCCGAATCACTCTCCCAACGATAAACGTAAACCAGGATATCTTAGCGAGGAGAGTGTTCATGAGATCCATGCGAGTCTTGATACCCGGCCCAAAGCCTCTATCGAAAATTTTGAATCAAGCCTCTTCACTAACACGGGAGCCGAACCTCCTTTACCACCATCGAACCAAAGTGAAATCATTCCTTTACCCATAAAGGAGTTAAGCTGCCCGAGACTTCTCTTCCCATCGATGAGTCTTCTTATACCACATCCCTACAGATTGCGAGACGGATGTTATCTAACCTATCTATTTCCCAAGATTTCCCTTCTACCCCTCTTGCTGCACAAGAGGAAGGCTCGCCACTCCTTTTGACATCCTTAGGAGAGAAATCTCTTGCACCGACATCACCAAATTCTTTAACCATGACGGATCCTCTCGAACATGCCCTCTACCTATTAGTTCTTCATCACCTAAATCTTTTCAACGACCGGTTGACCTCTTGACATCTATTGATACGGTGCCTCATTTACCCCCTGTATCACACCCACGGTAATTTGGAATCACAACCCACCTTTCTTAGTACAAAATTTACAATTCACACTGAGAATTTGTCATTCTCGAGAAGATAGAGCGAATCCTATGGGAGCGTTTGAGTACCCTATTCTACTCAAATGCGGATGACCGATCCCGATACCTCACCATATACCCGAAGTGTTTACGAAACTCAAAATGCCCATGTCTCACTCTTCACCCCCCCGTATCTATACTCAAATATCCCATCCACCTCTATTAACCTAACCAAATCTTCCCCTACGCTTGGGACCTCACCCATACCAGTCTAACACACCCACCTAAGCGGTTAGATTTATCTAAAAATAAAGCCGCCCACCCCCTAGGAGACAGACTCAATCTCCTCAACCTATGCCTCTATCACAATCAAAACCATCATCGTCATACCTACCTTCCATATTGGGACCTCATCCTCCACCTTACATCAATATATCATACCTCCTGCGTTTTCTTCAAAAGCGACCTCGCCTTACTGCACCCATACGAGGGATCAAAGGGTATATCAACATTATCACCCCGCGTATCTGTCCACCTATCAACCCTAAACAAATTCCATCATCAAAAGATTTTTTTCGGTCACTCCCCTTTTCCGTGGTTGTTTCCCTTACCCACATCATCGTAGCCTCATCATCTCAATGAATGTAGCCTGCGCCAAAGAAACCACGTTTAGTGAAAACACGTGTCAACACCCCTTGGCTAAACCACCACCCGTGCACGAACCAACCACATGCCCAAACATTACCAAAAATCCATGACAATCAATACCTTCATCCTCTTCGATTTTGACCCACTCAAAGGATCTTACGCCAAAATCCTTGCTATGTTAGTAGAGAATGCGACCATTTCCCCCCCACTTAGACCTTATGACCCGTCTAAACCTCGACCTATAGGTTATGATGAGTCTAAAATCTGCGCCTACCACCGCACACCAGGACATGATGTAGAGGGATGCCAAGCTTTAAAAACCATCCTTCGTCAGTCACCTCTCCCAGATAGAAAGGTTAAGAAAGACAACTTACGAAGGGAGAGACCTTTAGTTTCCATTCCCTCTCTATACCATCTGTCCCCGCCTCACCAAGATCTATCATTATTCTGACCCCACCTCTTGAAGACCATGATTTATCCCAATCATCTTCCTCATCTCGGGTCTACTGAGATTAATATGATTAGTGTTTCTTTACTCGAGCGCAGAAAAACAATGAGAAAGCGAAAGAAAGCACACTGCGTCCTCTCCTTCTCGTCGACATCCGATTGCACCACCACCCAAAGTGGTTATTCGTGGACCCGCTTACCCCGTCTCTAATGGAGCTGCCCATCGAGCCATGATAAAACGGCTTCACCACGATCACCCAGTAAAAATGACACTATATGATCTCATTGGACTTGAATCTCATCGACAAGCTCTCGTTGAAATTCTTGAGGATCGAGGTCTTACCTAATGAAACCCTTCCCGTTGCCTCCATTCTAACACACCCGATCACGTTGCCTCTCTCACCAAACAACCCTCTGCCCTGACCACTTACGTCTCTACTGTACCACAAGCTGCTGTGATCGGTTTCTCACGAAGATGAAATTATCGACTTTGGTACGAGAAGATCCTGACCTGCCCTTTTCATCTCGGCTTACGTCGGGACATTCGTGTGCGTCGTGTTATGATTGGGGGTGCTAGCCTAAACATCATCTCTTCAAAAGCCTTCAACAATGAATATCCCTTCAGTTGCATGTGTGTGCCAACCCCATCATGTTGCGGTCATTTCAATGATGATATTATTACCTCTACCTTAGGCACCGTGATCCTCAACATTCGGGTAGGACCACGTACTTTACCCGAACTCTTCTATGTCCTTGAGGGAGAGTTCGATATAATATATTTGTTGGGTCGTCCTTGGATCGGGCCATGGGATGCGTTCCCTCAACATTACATAGATGCATAAAATTTGAGTACGAGGGAAGTCCTACACCGTAAAAGCTGATCCTCCCCCTTTAAAACCTGCAATATGTTATACCGCCCTAACGATGTGCTTATACCAATCAAGACACCCATTCATTCAACCCTGACCATCCTCTTGAATGTACCTCAACCATCCACCTCAACCCACCTACGCCTTGGTGATGAAACCACCGTCGCAAAAACCACTTCCCTTCCCATGCTAACATCCCGACCTCGACCCCTTAGTAGATGTTTTCAGCGCCTTACTGCTGGTTGGGGAGTATCACCTATATAACGTTAGTTCTTTCCCTACCCGCGAGAGTACGGACGATTACATGCACATCCACCTACGACCGTCGCGTGGGGAAGTAATCTCTACGGACCACCCCATTGCCGCACCTAACCTAACGTATGGGGGTGTTGGCGCATCCTCCATTACCCCTGAACCTCCTCTTGGTGTGGTTCCCTTCGATCCGATTTTCAATACTTGACAAATCGTCGTTTCGCCCTCACCTTCTTGACTCATTTGTGCTTGGAAAGGCTTTGGTTTTGGTCTTTATGAACAAGGCCGACATACGCTCATCCCCATCACCACATGCAAACATAATGATCGTAGTGGTCTCGGTTTTCTGAAACACTTACATCGGCGAGAACCTCGTGTCGGGTTTGTCTTACGGAAGAAGAGGCGACGCGTCACCCCTACCAAACCATCATCACCCACTTTGCCCATCATCACCCACGAGAATCGATAGACCACTGAATCTATCCCTCCTAACTTTTTTCATAAATGCTATCTTCATAGGTCCTCTCACTTATCAGCGCGATAATGAGGACCCATCTTCTCTTCCCCTTCTATATCCGGACATGATTGAAGAGGATTCGCCTTTGATTAATGTTGTTGAGTGCGGGATGATGACTCCATCCTCACTTACCTTGGCGCGGATGACTCTTATATTCAATGAGCCTTACCATACGAAACCCAAACCATCTTTGAGCAGATCTACTATAGAAATCAACATCCACACGGAGGAGGATCCTCACATTGTGAAGATCGGACAATCCCTTAACGCATCGAACAAGTCGCCTTTACTACTTTCCTCCGTGCTCATGACCAAGCTTTCGCTTGGTCCTCTTGACATGCGGGAATTGATCCTACCATTGCTGTCCATAACATCACTCTAAACCCGATTCAAACCAATCAAACAAAATTGAGAAAAATGCATCCACGCATTGCCCTCTTGGTCAAAGAAGAGCTCAGCGACTTCTTTCTGTTTCCTTCATCTTCTTGCTATTGACTATCCTCAATGGATTTCTAACATCGTACCTGTCACTAAAGCGACGGGGGGACTTCGGATATGCATGGATTTCTGGGATCTTAACCTCGCTTGCCCTAAGGATGACTTCCCCCTCCCAAGTATTGATCAACTTGTTGATCTCACTGCGGGTCATGAAATGCTTTCTCTCATGGATGGCTTTTCAGGATACAACCAAATTTTGGTTGCCCCTGCCGATCAACACAAAACTGCCTTCATAACTCCTTGGGGAACCTTCTGTTATCGTGTAATGCCATTTGGCCTTAAGAATGCTGGTGCGACCTATCAGCGGGCTATGACCTACATTTTTCATGACATTATGCACACTATCCTTGAAGATTACGTCGATGATCTTCTTGGCAAATCTAAACATCGCGGTGAACATCTCGATGTTTTAACCATTATTTTGATGCTTTGTTACAATATTACATTCGTCTTGACCAAAGAAATGTGTCTTTGGTGTTCTTTCGAGGAAAACTTCTTGGCTTTATCGTCTCTTTGCGTGGCATTGAGGTCGATCCATCTAAAGTAAAAGCTATCCTAGAAATGCCCCCACCCAAAACCTCAAACAATTGCGTAGTTTGCGGGGTAAACTTGATCATCGGCGTTTCATCTCCCGACTCTCGGATCGATGTCAACCTTTCCATCACCTCCTTAAAAAGGACATTGAATTTCAATGGAGTGAAGAGTGCCACCAAGCCTTTGAAGCTCTCAAAACTTATCTCTTACTGACCACCACCGTGCTTATCCCACCTCAAGGCGACCGCCCTTTCTACCTTTACCTTTCCTTGCCCTTTGACCATGCTTTGTAGGGGCCATGCTTGCACATCGTGACTCGAAAATCGAGAACAAGCCGTTTATTATATAAGTCGTACTTTGGTGGATTATGAGACTAGGTATACACATGTAGAAAAGTTGTGCCTAGCCCTATCATTCGTAGTGGCTACCAAACTCGACACTACCTTGAATCACAAAACTTTCGTCATCACCAACACGGACCCCATCCATTACATGTATGCCAAACCTCATCTAAACCAAGCGCATCGCTTCGATGGCTCATGCTCCTCGCCGACCTCGACCTTGAGTTCGTCCACGAGAAATCAATCAAAGGACAAACCATCGCGAGACCAACTTGCGGAAGCCCCTTTACACAGGGAACAATTTACCAATTTTACATTCCCGACGAACTCATCGCCACTCTTTCACTCGGGAAGAGTCGTATCAAATGACCCTCTTCTTGATGGATCTAAATGCCAGCGCGGTGGAGGAGCGGCGTTGTTCTCATCCCTCTTGGCCTTTGAACCTATGCCTCTTTCATTCCGGCTTGATTTCCCTGCACTAATAATACGGCGGAATACGAGGCCCTTGTTACAGGTCTCAGTTGCGATACACTTAGGTATCAAATCTATCAATATTTTTGGCGACTCTCGATTGGTAGTCAATCAAGTTATGGGCATCTACCGATGTAAAAATGAGGAACTTCAAAAGTACAAATACTACGTGGACTCACTTCTAGCCTTATTTACTCACTATTCTATCAAACCATTCCCGCTCCACTAACAAATTTGCGGATACTATGGCTTGCTTAGCCTCGCAAATTCAGCTTCATCAGTGACTCGAATTATTCGTCGTGGTCCAACAACTTTTTGCCCCATCCTACTCAACCCTGGTAGTTTGTATGATAAATAATGTGTGTCTACTAATTCGCAGGATACCTGGTACCACCAATTTCACGACTATCTTACAATCTCTGTTCTCCCACGACCTTACTACTAGTAGTAAAAGCGTGCTTTTCTTAAAAGTGTTTCGCGTTATGTTGTTATGGGGGACTCCTCTATAAACGTGGCTTTGATGGTATCCTCCTTCGCTGTCTAACCGGCGCGGAGGTCACCTATACCATCCAACAAGTCCATGATGGGATTTGTGGTGGACATTTTAGTGGCCTTGCCGTGGCTAAACGAATCCTTCGCCTAGGTTATTATTGGCCTACTCTCAATAATGACTGCTACGAATATGTTAAGCGTTGTGTTATGTGTCAACAACATGCTAACCTTCAACATACTCCTAGCCATCCATTGCTGAGTCGCTGCGAGATCTTTGGCCTTTCTCACTGATGGGGTTTAGACCTTATTGGTGAGATTCACCCATCCTCTTCACAACGTCACCGATGGATAATCACAGCCACCGAATATTACACAAAATGGGTGGAGGCCATTCCACTCATTTCGATCAAAAAGGAAAAAATTGTCGAATTCATTAACCATCACATTATACATCGTTTTGGTATTCCTCATCGCCTAATAACAGATAATGGTAAATCTTTTAAAAACAAGTTGTTACAAGACCTTTGTGACAACTTTGGTATCAAACTTAGTTTCTCATCGCCTTATTATCCATGAGGCCAATGGTGAAAGTGAATCTTCTAATAAAACCCTAACCAAAATCCTCATGAAAGTTGTCGATGAATCCGGAAGAAATTGGCGATCACATCCCCTTTGCCCTTTGGGCTTATCGTACTAGCATTCGTACCTCCACTAATGCCACACCTTTTTCTTTGGTATATGGTACCGAGGCTGTCTTGCCTCTCGAAATACAAATACCCTCCCTTAGAATATCTCTTCAGGATATTCTCACCAACGATGATTTCCGCCAAGAGCGGTTAGCCCAATTGGAGCTTCTTGACGAGCGTCGTCTTACAACTCTTGATCACCTTCAAATCTATCAAAAACGCATCAAGCGTGCTTATGATAAGCGACTTCATGAGCGTACCTTTAAGGTTGGTGATCTTGTCCTCAAAGAGAATCAACATGTAACCAAACTAGAAAAGAGCAAACGTGGAAAATTTGCTCCTAATTGGATTGGGCCTTATATAATCACTCACACTTATGGATCAGGCACTTATCGTTTAGCTTCAGCTTAATGGTAAACCTGAGCCTGAACCCCTTAATGCCTTGCATCTTCGACCATTCTACTGTTGAATTTAGTGTTATATCACTTCTTATCTACCTATTGCTCGTCCCTTGAGCTCATTTACCACTACATACATTTTGTTTCCTACATCTCCAAATAAAATCAAGCTCACTTCTCACCTCCCCTCAAACGATGCCTTCCCCTTTTTAGTCTAGTCCATGACTTCAAAGTATTAAAATAAGCCGTATTCTTATGGGATTTTCTTGAGTCAAACTTCCTACCAAACTAGATGCTTCACGAAAAAAAAAAAAGAACATCTAGTCATCTAAATTATATATATTTGCTCCCTCGAAGGACATGACTATATGCCAAATTATTGCTGCTATTATTATATATATTTGCTCCCAGAAGGACAGACTATGCACTAAAATCATATCTGCTACTATATAAATTTGCTCCCTCGAAGGACAGCTATACACGTCGCCTTTATCGAAGCTTCTCGCATTGATCGGCTTTGTGAAGACCTCAAGAATAATACAATCAATATCCCTTGTAGACTTCCCGCATCGATCAGTCTATATTCAGTCAAATAAAAGCCTCATTCAAAAGAACTTTTTGGGTCATGGACTTGTCTATTTAGGGTAGGTTCTCTTTCGTCAGAACACTCACTTTGTAACAAGTTCTCTGTACCTCAGCTATATCATCCACCTCACCTCACCATTTGTTTCGACTCAAGGGACGTAGCGTACACCCGATATATTGTGATCATGCGACTCTTTTCACCTATTGACTTCTCGTCTATGCACGGTACCTAGGGCTTCAAGCTCGTTCTACGTTGTGTGGTTTGTTTAGCTCTTTTCACCTACGGAGCACTCTTTCCGCTTTGCCTCGCATCTAGGATTGTGTGTTGATCTTAATCAGGACATGGTTCCCTCTACTTGGGTAGGCTAACTTTCGCTTCCCTTATACCTTTTACAACATCACCAATTCATTACCAACACCAACAACCTTACCTTACCAATATTAATATCAATATTCTTACCAACCAACCAATTGCCTAAACCGTACCAAATTGCCTGAATTCGCCTCTCCACGATCCTAAGGAGAACTACATCGATCGAGGCCCCTCCTTGCTTTGTGCAATGGGCTATGTAGGCAGCACTTCGGAGACATGGGGTCTCCCAAGGTTAGCTCGACCATCCCCTACCATAACCTATCATGTGTGGTAAATATAAATATTTTTGTGTATTTCTATTTAATCACATTCCTCTTTATCCTTTTTCAAAACACCGAAAGTCAAAACGAAAACATTCTTATTATTATAACTCAAATCAACATACATATCTCGTTTTATTTAGATGTTAAACAAATACATCTTCTCTATCATCGACACGTAGGTCGGTACTCTTATTTATTCTTATACCTTGCTAACATTTATTTAGACCCTCACGCCTCATCCGAACTAGGTGATGATCGTGATCGTCGACCCCTCTCGCCAGGCCTCTCTGTCCTCAAAGGTACCACGGCTATTGGTACCACCCACTGATCTGCCAATCTCTCCTGTAACATATGAATACGCCCTCTCGCATGGAGGACTCCAGCCTCTAGTCTCTGCCGCAGTGACTCATGACCACTAACAATCCTCTTGTCTCATTCACTGCGTTTGGAGCTGCTTTGAACTAAACAGCTGCTGAGAGGCGATCCTCTCTCTTTGTAATCACCGCTATGTCGGGACGATCACGTACACCTCGCGAGTTCTGCTACCCACCATAATCTATAGGCCTCTGTCGTTCTGCATCCATTACCCTGCGATCGGATCGGCTGCTTACCTCTCTTGAGGCCCTTACGGAGGTGTTGGTGGGGAGGTGAGAAATGCCTGCCTCGCATCGATCCTCATATATGGTCTATAAGCACAGGGTATATCTGCACAAATCAAATTGTCGCCCGCACGCGATCTAGAGGAATCCTCTCATACTCACGGCTTTGTGCCTGCGATCCACCTCAATCGCTCTACACCCCTCAACTCCTCGGCTATATTCTCTGTTACCATATAGTTCCGTAAGGCCAGCAATGAGATATCAATCGTCACCCTCTCCCATACCTGCCTGTAATACTCAATGTCACCCGTCACGGCACTGGATCTTGCCTCTTTTTGCATTTGGACCCATAAATGCACGAATCCCGACCTTTGTACTCCGGTCTCTCTCATTTGGATGGATCGGCCTATTGGTCGCACACAAAACAATGTGCTCATAGGCCCAACGAGTGTAATAAGTATGAACAATCAGCGTCGATCTGTGATTTCACCTCAAGCCCATAAACCCTGTGTAAGCTCGCCAAATATGCGGTGCCCATGCAAAAGTCACGTTCCTTTCTATCATCTCCCGGATAACACACATCAATGCCTTTGGAAATCTTCCCCCATACGCCCTCGGTAATGCGTAATACCCTACGCTATCATTAATATCACTGCTTAACCTTGTCTCCTCGGGATGTCTTTGCATACATTATCCCATACGTAAATGATAAACCTCGTTGTGTTAAATCTCGTGCGTATGGACCAAATCTCTTTGTATCGCTCCCCGTGTGCCTTGCTAGGTAATGCGATATCTTGGTTCTCTGTAATGGGAGTCTCAAAATACGGAACACATCTTCGATATTCTTTGTCATCTCCCTGTTGGCGGATAGAAGGTATTTGTCTCGGGATTCCATCTCTCGATCACGCTTTGTAACATAGCATGGTTACGTGCGATTCGTGAATAATAGCGGATTCCACTTAACCCCAAAGCGATTTATCAATGTCCATTTTGGTGGCGTTACATCCGCTCGGATTAAGTGACAATATTTGGTACACTATCATTCATCCTTACCACCTGCCTCTGCTGCATACATCCAAATAACAAACAACCATTCAATTCCTCAAATCCCCGGGTTTTTTCTCAAATTATGGAAATTCCTACGATGCCGGTATCGTTTCTGACTTAACGGTGCCGGTTGGTTGAGTAACCGATACCGGTTATCCCTAACCGATATCGGTCACTGTTACTTTCATACACCTTGCCTAAACAACCACCTACGACAATAAATTGCTCGTTTATTCCTCTCTGTATACACAGACATACCGAAACCCTTGATTACCTACCACGTAACACTCACCTCATTTATAACCCTTGTTATCATCTTTTCTTTCTCATATCTACCCACATACTCTCCCCCATCTTATTCACAAAACATGCAGAAATCAAATCACAACCAAAACGTTTACCTCTTGAGTTGCAGTAGCTTGAGGTGGCCCTTGTCTTCCCTCTCGTCCCACACTCTTTGGATGCTTCTCCTCGTTACTGCCATGATCACCACCTTTTCAAATTCACCTTTTCTTTACGAATCTCGAGAACACATTCACTTTCCTGTCTCTTTTCTCCTTATCACTCAAATTTCTCATCACGATTACTGTCTCGGTCGTCAAAAAAAGCGTCGCGTTCGCGTATTTAACTTCTTGCATGGCTCTCAAAATTAGAACTTAAGTTGCCACCCTAGCTTTTTATTTTTAGAAAAGCTCATACCTAAATAACGGTATCGGTTATGTAACGATATCGGTCTACTAACTACGCCGTCGGTTATCTAACCGATATCGGTTATACACTGCCTTTTGAAACATGGTTCTTTTCTTCATTTTTACCTAATTTTTGTCGCGCCCGCCTCTTTTCCTGCATCTCATCACCATTATCCATATTTGTCCATCCACCACACATATCATTACAATTTCATTAACATCATCTATTTTACAAAAACAAACAAGTCATCAACTAAGGATACCAAAACAAAACAAAAAACTATCTATCTATACATCATTTGGATCCAACTCATCAGATACATATATAACAATGTCCCAAAACCAGCACCAAAACATGCAACATTTCATCATATAACACATCATCCATATATCAACATGTCAATTAAACTCATCATACATTCTATATCACAAACCATTGACGAAATACTTAAAAACATTTTGAACACAACATGTGGATCAAAACATCATCTATATATATATATATACAAGTTTTCAAATACTACTTTGTGCCTCATGGGGCCTCTGTGATCTCATAATCCAACAAAGCCGGCACGCGAGGCGCATGATAACTATCAATAATCTCGGCTCGGCTCGCGGGCGGTCCCTCATATCAAAAATATACTCGGCTCGCGTGGCGGGTACCCCAGCTATCTGACCCGTACTCGGCTCATGAGGCGGTATACTGATAAATGAATGAATGAATAAATGAGTAATATGTAGGCACGCAGGCCTCTATAAACATAACCGGTTCGCAGACCGGTGCCCATATCCAATATACAAATACAAAAACCATGCCGGGCTCCCTCAGCTCTCCCCACCGCCCTCAGCGCCTCTCCCCGCTGGTCCCTGTGGTGCCTCTCGCCTCCTGCCTGTCACAGACACGCCGGCTGTGGCTGCACCTCCCTGAGATCTCTGGCTGTGAGAGGTCTCTGCTCTATGAGCTGCATAAGGCTGATACTCAACTCCGGTACCATCAAGAATATCCTGATAGTATCGGGCCTCCGCTCTAACCTCCATATAGCGCTCTCTCGAGCCCTGAAGGAGCTGGGGCTGGTCCCCTGGCACCTAATACTAATGCCCCCAATGCTGTCTTGGTGTGTGCCTTTCTTTCATTGGTGTGGTGCACTGCACATGGTGCACTTGGTGTACTGTCTTTCTTGCTTGGTGGTGTGGTGCTGCTTTCTTCTTTGTGCACTACTTTGCTGTGCATGCTTGTGCTGGTGTGTCTTCTTTGGTGGTGGTGTCTTACTGCACATGCACTGTCACTGAGCTGGGCTATTTGCCCTGTAAGACCCTACGTACGCTGTGTGCAAGCAAAAAGCTGCCCTGTAAAAGCTGCACACGACCCTGAGCTGATCTCTCTCGTCACAATTTGCCAAGTCATGTGTGCGGAATTTGTCTTACCCTCGCAGCTCTCGACCAGACCCACCACACCATGTATGCTCTGTCTGTCTGACGGCATCATCTCTTTGTGTCATCTGCTTTGGCCTCTCGGCAACCCAATCTGGATCGAGGGTGTGGTGCGGGCGGTGGGGCCTCTACATCATCCCTCTGTCTTGGGGAAGGGAGGTGGCTCGTCTGTCGCGGCCCCATCTGCTGCGTACCCTCTCACAGGGGTATCCTCTCGTACTCTCCGGCCTCAGATCTGCTTTATCCGAGAATGTGTCTTGGATCGGGGGCGTGTTGTAAGCGGGCTCCTCCGTGAGGGTGATGACCTCTGTAAGGTCTCCATACAATATCTACCGCTGTCAGGCCCTCTAATAAATGCCTGTAGTAGGCAACGTCTCTCCCATGAAAGCCTTTTGCTCGTGGCTGCCCCACGACCCCGACCACCTCGAAAGCCGTATCTGTATATAACTTTGTGGCCTGGCTCTTTGGGGCAGCCCTCTTCAGTCGATGCATATGATGTGCTCATATGCCCAACAGTGAAGTAAAAAAGTCGAACAAATACCAAATCGCCGCATCCGGTGATAACCCCAGAGCTCTCTGTATAGCTGCACCAGATACACTGGTGCCCACGCATAGCAAGTATGCTCCTCCACCATCTCAAGCAACACCCCCATCAATGCTCGTGGAAAGCGGCCTCCCTCTGAGTCTGGGAGGGTGAAGCAGGTGATCCCAATCATCATCAGCACAGCCAGCCGTGTCTCGTGTCGGTGCGCACGGTACATGTCACCATACCCGATACTCGCGCTGTGATAGGTAAGTCGCGCGGCTGCATCTCCAAAAACTGCGGGATCTTTGTCCATCGTTGTCTCTCGAATCTACGGAACAGACTTGCCTCTCCCTCGATCGGCAGTCGAAGGATGCGATACACATCCTCGATGTGATAGTCATCTCTCCGGTCGGGAGATGGAACACATTGGTCGCGGATCCCATCTCTCGATGAGGGCGACCATCAGTGTGATCTCTATCAATAGCTGTGTATCATTTGGACTCGCCGAGTCCCACCTCGCGCATGATCGTGATGAGCCGCGAGATACGTGTGGCGCATCCACCTGCACCACGGCGGGGGCATCTATCCCGCATCGTCAGCTGGCGTGTGTGCTGCAAAACCAACCCACATCCTTAGACCTACTCTTTATCACAACATCTACTTTACCCTCTAAACCCCCTTTTATCCCCCGACCACACCCTGACTCTACCACCCCCTCTAGCAACCTACCTCACCACCCACCCACCCCCACCCAACCCCACCCCATATCAAACCCACCCAACCCCCAACCCACCCAACCCACAAATCCCCCATCTACCCAACCCAACCCACCCCAACCCAACCCCCCACCCACAACCCCAAACCCAAACCCCCCCCACCCCACCCAAACCCAAAAACCCAAAACCCAAACCCCACCCCAAACCCACCCAACCACAAAACCCAAACCCCCCACCCAAACCCCCAAACCCCACCCACCCCCAAAACCACCAAACCCAAAACCCAAACCAAACAAACCCAAACCCCACCCCAAAAAACCCCACCCAAACCCCAAAACAACCAAAACAAAACAAAACACACCAACAAAACAACAAACACCCGGACCCAAACAAACCCAACGGTCCCCAAACCCCACGGACCTCCCGGTCCCGGCCAACCCGGCCCTCTTCCCCCGACCATGTCGACCACCGATGCCGGTCCACCACAGAACCCGGCCCCTAAAATTTTGCGGCCGATGCGGTCGCAGCAACCGACATCGGTCCTTTGTCATTTTCGGGCCGACCCCGCGCGGCCCCCCACCCACATTTTTGCATTTTTCTACTTATCTACCCACCCAAACACCCTAAAAACCTACCCACTGGCCGCCTTGCCCTATTTTACCCATCTATCCTCTTCGTTTTTCAAATTACGTCCATTTACTCATTATTTCCTAAAACATGTAAATTCTACCCAAACCCCAATTTAGCTTAATACCATTCAAATGCACAAAATAAAGAGTTCGAACCTACCCGACGACGACACGTCGTCGTGGTGGGATGGGTGGTGGTGGTCGGCTGGTCGGCCCCCCTGCTCCTCTGCTGTGCCATAGCTCGATTACGATCTGCTTTGGGTCCCCGGCCAATCAACTGCTGCCTCCTCCTCACTCGGGCCCGCAAACAACTCACTCCTCTAGCAAAATAGCTCCACCTCACTCAATAAAACCTCCAATCTCAACTCTCCACGTCAGACAAATCAATTTGGTTTTCAAATAACACAAGTGACAATGACAAGCCGTATTTTTCTTTTTATAGGTTTTTCGCCCTTAACCGATATCGGTTTCATTTTGCCCTAATGAACCGGTATCGGTCCCTTAACCGATATCGGTCATGTAGAATCGACATCGGTTTTTCTTCCAACTTTCCCCCAATTTTTTGCCCTTATTTACCATTTGCCCCTTTTTAACCACATATCGCCTATATCCACCTTTGCTGAACACCATTTGTTTACCTATTCGGCCCGACCCAAGGCCTCAACCTACCTATTCGGCCCGACCCAAGGCCTCAACCTACCTCTTCGGCCCGACCCAAGGCCTCAACCTACCTATTCGGCCCAAGGCCTCGCCTACCTATTCGGCCCGACCCGAGGCCTCGCCCTACCCATTGGCCCGACCCGAGGCCTCGGCCTACCCTTTGGCCCGACCCGAGGCCCTCAGAGGCCCTACCATTTGGCCCGACCCGAGGCCTCACCTACCCATTTGGCCCGACCCGAGGCCTCAACCTACCCATTTGGCCCGACCCGAGGCCTCGCCTACCCTTCGGCCCGACCCAAGGCCTCACCTACCCATTTGGCCCGACCCGAGGCCTACCCCTGCCCGACCCGAGGCCTCACCTACCCATTTGGCCCGACCCGAGGCCTCGCCTGCCTACCCATTTGGCCCGCCCAAGGCCTCGACCCGACCTACCTTTGGCCCGACCCGAGGCCTCGGCCTACCCATTTGGCCCGACCCAGGGCCCGGCCCCGAGGCCTCGGCCTACCCATGACCCAGGCCCGACCCGAGGCCCTCCAGGCCCGACCATTGGCCCGACCCCGAGGCCTCACCCTAACCATTTGGCCCGACCCAAAGCCTCACCACCAGGCCCGGCCCGGCCAGGCCGTAACCCAACAACTTGGCCCGACCCATGGCCGTATCACCTCTTGATACCATACCTAAAATCACAGCGTTTTATTTTATCCATCCATCTGTACCTTTTGTTGATCGAGCTCACTGTTCGTGTTTTAGCATGATTAGGGTCCTTGACTTGATCGTCGACCAACTTTGCCTAGACCTAGGCCGTGCGTTTATCTCAACCAAACCAACCATTTTAGTCTTGCCGAACATGCCTAAGCGTTCTGTACCTTACATTATATACCACTGGAGCTACTTCTATGCCTTGGATACGGGATTATATCACCCTTGTTTGGATAAACTATCGACCTTTGCCTATACATTCTTTGGTTTGCTCGTCAAATCATGTACCCTAGTCATGATTATTATTTTGACATGCGTCTGCTTCCTTGGACCTCCCCCCCACCACCTTACCATCCTCTCTCTGACATTTACCCTTTATCGACCCTATCACTGATTTCACGTTCTCTCAATCGTGATAGATTTGAGGGGATTACCTATATCCTTAACGGGAGAAACCACTTCATATTATTGTCATGTGACTTTACAAAACAAGCTACACGACAATAAGGGGCTAATGTAGACACCAAATTTGTGTCTTACGACCCCTTGTGACCCGCATCCCATTTCATGACCTAACCTCATTACCTAAACCTTACACAATTATTTATTAATTACCTTGTAATTGATAAATCCCCATCACCTCACCTACCACCTCATTTTGCCACCTCATCATGACCTAGCCCTAATCCTAAACTAACCTAATTAAGACCTAAAACTTGGTCTACACCTACACCCATGACTAAGGACCCCTTTCTCGCACCTAAAACCGACCTTCTAGTCACTTGACCAAGCCGCATGACTAATCTCTCGGGAGAAAAAAGCGGGGAAGGTGGGCTATTTTACTAAAAATAGCCTACTTTTTCCTTACCGATGCGGTTCTACTCGGCCGCCGTCGGTTACGTAACCGCCATCGGTTCCCTGTAAATGGCCTCCCAACCAAAAACAAAGGATCGGAATTTCATTTTGGATCGGAGGAAAGGATTTTTGAATCAAAAAGATCATCGGGAGCGATCAGAGAACCCGGATCTTTACTTGGTGGCGAGAGACAAGTGAAGAGACGAGAGAGTAAAAGGAGAGAAGCCCGGGGCTATTTGGATACAGAGCCTGTGATACTCGGCTGATTTGATCTTGTGTGCCGGACCATCCTACCTCGGTTACTTTGCCTTTGCCATGAGCTCTTGGACTGCGCATCTCGTGAATAATCAGTAAGTTACATCTTGCATGTCCTCTTTAATAACATTTCTTCGACTTTTTGAATCATAAGTCCCCACAAATCCATTCTTGGATCCACTACCCAACGTGTCATTGCATCTAACTGTCATTCATCTACCTCTCATCACCCTATTTCCTAATATCACCTATATCTGACCCTCAAATAACACAACTACCAAATAACACCACCACCCCACAAAACAACTAACCTTCAGATCTTAGACTCTACCGATATCGGTCATCAGTAACCGCCATCGGTTATCAGTAACCGGCATCGGTTATACTGACTATAACCAATAACCAGCCTTTCCCCTACCCAGTTCAACAAAGCAATTTAATTGATATCTTATAGTCTTTTGTGTTAATTCATATTAGCGAGAGGAATGACCACCTTGAAAGGAAGTTTTATATTTCTGGGCCCAAGCGGTTTCCTCATTTATTGTCTAATTAAAATCTTGTGGTCTTGTGTTCTTATTTGCGGGTAGTCCTTCAAGACAAAAGGAGTTCTTATGTTCTTTCCAAATCTTCTACCTACTTGTAGACTCAGCCATTCCTCTACCCACACCACCAAATCACCCATTTTCATCTCCTATATCCCTCACGAGTATACGAGACCTTTCTGAAAAGACCTCCCCATCCACCCTTCCATCTCTGTTTAGCTCCATTTCAATCCCCACAATCAAATCTTATCAAATTCCTTTCACCCGACCATCTTCTTCACCGGTTATCCATGAACATCGGTCCCTTCTAAACCATCACTAGTTATACACGACCAACGCGGCCTTTGTGTTTTACACATTTCCCAATAACAAATCCAACCTACCTTCTACTAAGTGACCCAAACAACCCAGACGAATCGACTAGTTCTACACACCACGACAATCACCTACCCTTTAGATCTAACTATAACCTAGCTTGCTATATTAGATTTGCTTATTGTGCTTTAATGAGATACCTAAATCATATCAACTACAGTAGGAATTTACTTATTTCTCACATTAAGTTGTTTTAAACGGTGGATTTACAACCATCTAGAAAGTATCACACTTCTGAAAAATAGCATACGCTAGGTAGTTCAACTGTTATATATCATTTAACTTCTCTTTTGTGGTCTTATTTTCTATTACAAGTAGTTCCTCCTAGCCAAAAGGAATCTCTCTCAATCAACCTTTGGATCAAGAAGTCGAAACGCGTGCAACAATAATCAACCAAACAATATAAACATGTATTCCTCCTTGAACCTTACCCTTATCTATTTTTTCATTTAAAACGTAGAGAAAACGGTGAAACATTTTGGCACACCGGTGGGACCCATTAGGGGTTCTATTGCCTTTTTTTTCATTCCTAGGCAAAAATTTTCTGTTTGTTTCCTTCAAAAATATTACACATTAATATTCTTCTTTGGTAATCTTCTCTTCTTTCTAATTTCTCTATAGGATACATTTTCTTTTGGTGCCTTTAAAAATAACCATTCTTCTTGATTTTTGCATTTAGTGAAAGAGCATACCCTCTCCTATTCACCATTTGTGTCATTGAACATAATATTTTGATTTGGGATTAAAATTGGTTACATTACATTCTGATTTGCTACATTTAGCTCACAATAAAATGAGGGTAACCTATAAGATTGGAAGTCATGCCGAGTTGATGGTTGACACAAAGAATTGTAGAAAGCACATTTTCTCTCATTTCGTGTCTTACCAAAACTTACAAAATTTTTGAAATATACACATATTTCTTAAACAACATATTACAAGGAACATCTATCTATGATCGGATGATTAGATTGGTAGGTACTCCTAGCTCGTTGCCTCTGTCGAGTCATCATCTCGAGGATGGCCCGTCCCCACCATAACATACCTAAAATCTCTCCTTTTAGATATGCTTCTTTGTAGGATGCGTTCCTAACCAAAAAAATTATATTCTAAATACACACAGTCATTTCTAAATAGCATAAGCTAAATAATCATAAGAAAATCATTGTTAGGATCATGCTTTTTATTAGTGTTCTTCTATACTTGTTTTTTGAGGTGTGAGACTACAACTCTCCATTTTTATTCTTCCTTACACATTCCACCATCATAGTTGGAGTATTTTGACTTTGTCGCGAGTGTGCTAGGACCCCATCTCCTCATTCTTAAGTTTTGAGTTTAATTCTTCACTTAATTTAATTCAAAAACGAAATTTCTTCATTTCTTTCTAATTTGAGTCACCGACATTGGTCCACATGACCGTCGTCGGTTCACATTTGACCGTCATCGGTTAAACCCTAACCGATGTTAGCTTACGGATTTCTAGTTACTTTACGGAATAGCCTTCATCACTCTTTCTATTCTATTTCGGCCCTCAAGGCATCATCATATTTCTCCCTAGTTGATCCCCTCTTTTGTTATACATAGTTTCTCAATACCGTCCAACATTCCTGTTTCATTCTTTGAGATTGGTTTTCTTCCACATTTGACCAATATCATTTTTGGTAACCGTCATCGTTTTCCCTCAACTATCACTAGTCAACTTGATCATTTTCGGTTTCCTATGTTTGATTTTAAAATCTAGATGTTGATTAGATTCACTTTACGGATCCCATTATTCTCTGTTCCTTCTATTTTCTATGTCATCTACAAAATACAGTCTTGGTGTTAGCACTTGTTCACATGGTGCTGAATCACAACCAGAATAACACCCTCATATTCCACGCTAGTCATCAACCACTCCCACCTAGTCCCTCACCGCATTTTGTCCTTTTCACCCATGGATCCAAACTTACCTACCAAAATTGCTGCAAAGGAGACAAAGAATTTTCACGACTCCTTGATCGAATCCTACGGCCTTGTAGTTCTAGCTTTCCCACTCTTCCACCCAAGACTCCTTAGGTCATTTGATATACAACATGCCTGTATCCATCTCTCCTTCCCTTATTCCCATTCGTATCAGCCACTAATAATGTAGTGTTACATTCACTTACTTCATCCCGGTAGTTTCACATTTAGGAACCATACCTTCCATGACCGTTGTGTCTACGGTATCACTCGTGCCTATCATATCTATTATCCCCTCATTGACCACACATGCCATATACCGGTTCACACCCATTGTCTCACAAATACCCATTATAACATAACTACATCTGGTATCGGTGACCCCTACTCCATTCCAAAATCTTGTCCTCCATCCCATAAAGCCCCAATCGCTACTAGAGTCACTACGACTGTTCCGCCATCATACACATACTATCAACAACCCCTATCTCATATGTTACTCATTTTGGATATATATCCTCTATGTTGATCCCCTATTCTCAACCTCCTTATTCGGCATCATCATATAATGGAATGCCACCCATGTCATAGGCTCAATACTAGTCCCCTTATGCCACAAGAGGAACCCTTCCACCACAACCTACTAATGACCTCATCAAGTTAATGATGGAAAGTATGTAGACACTAGAAGGATCGGTTTTCGGCTCACACAACTCCCTCACCTATGATGAAATTTGTAATGAGCCTATTCATCCATCCATTCCTATTCAACCATACCCCATACATTGGGAAATGCCAAAATTCAACCACTTCACTAGAAAGAAGACCCACAACAACATTTGTGGTCCTTTAAAATGGTGTTATTACGATTGCCCATGATGACGTTTTACTCTTGAGGACTTTCCCAATGTCCCACGACAGAGACCTACATTAGACTAGTACAGTGGGCTACCAAGACACTTCATCTACTCATTTAATCAAGTAGCCCAAGCCTTCCTTGATCACTTCTCCATCAACATTGTTAAAAAGGTTACCATGACTGATCTTTATTCCACACGACGGTATGATGATGAGTTTATTATGACTTTGTCACTTCTTTGTGCTCGACCTAATTAACCAACTCACATTTCAATTACCTTAAATTGAACTCATAGAGCTATTTACTTGGGATATTTCTAAACACATCTCACCAATCCTATAGGTACAGAGCTTTTCACTTTCGTGAGGCATTCACCATGGCACGAAATAAAAATTCATGCTATCAAAGATAAAAAGATTTAACTTGATAACAAGAACATCACGTTTAAATCAAGTGATGCTTATTCATCTTGAAATCCTAAAAAATTATTCAAAACCCAAAGGATCTTCTAATGCCGTAATTATCAAGGCTTTCCCTCCTCATCAATCAAACTCACCTATCCTCTTTCTAATCTCTCTCCTATCCAAGCTTTCCAGTTCATATGAGAATAATGAAAGTACACTTCCATAAGAGAATATTATTCTTTTGTTTTGGAAAATCTTGTTAAGGCTAGTGCCATTACCCTTCCACCTATAAAACCACATAATAGTTTTAATCTTGAGTGACCCATTCCCGCATGGTATAAGGAACATGACTTCTGCAACTATCATTGTGTCAAAGGTCATAGCGACAATAATTACATCACCTTCAATAATATCATCCAAGAAATGTTAGACAACGTAGATCTAGTCTTGGATAGCCTTAATGCACCCGCTAACCAAAACCTACACATCTTTAAGAAGACATTCCCTAGTCATGCCCCATCTTCCAACCAAGCTGGTGATACCTCTAACAATGATAGTAATGTCCGCGAGGTCCATGTTATTTTTGATGACATACCAGTTGCTTCCCAATTGCCTCATGTGCCTTCCATAGATGAAATATTAGCCCAAACTCCCCTACCTACACAAGAGACTATTTCATCTACTCCTCCACCCACAGGGGAACCACCTTCACTTCCTTCTTCACTGTGGAAGATCCTATAATTAGCATGCCCCCTTTGACCACTCAAAATTCTGAACAATTGTCAGTGGCACCTCTCCTACTCATAGAAGATGCAGGTCTACCACCTACACCAACACAAGGAGAGTCCACTTCATCTAGCCCATCCTCTCCTCTACACATGGAGGATTCTATAGAAGTACCAGTTCCTTTAGATGACAACTCACCATCGGACCTTCAAGAGCCTATTGACCTACTTTCATCTTTCTTACCCAAAGAGTCCAAGTTTAGCCATTTCCCTGTATCTCAAACACATTTTACGGGGATTGCCACTTGATCCACGTTGGCCCCACTTACAACAACACCATTTTCACGCTTGGCCAATCACCTGGATTATGTCAATAGAGCCTTACTTTGGGGATGCCTTCTACTTCCTATTTTAACACAAATGCAGCTATCCCTCACTGACACCTCCACTATCTATCAAAAAGTGTTTCAAGAAACCAAACCAAACACAACCACAACTATTGCAATACCTTCCATGTCAACACCCATGGCCCAACTCACACCTATTCCCATATCCCAACATACATCTACACCCAAACACCTACCCATGCCTATATCATCTCCCTTACCTAAACCTATCACTACCTTAGGGGTCATACCGACAGCTAGCCTTACTCACCCACCCATCAAATTAGATTTAGCCACATCTTCCAAAACTAACACTAAACTTAACTTGAACCATAAAAAGAAGATCCAACCTTGTAGACCTCATACACCAAACTCACCTACCACACCATTCTCACCTTCACCCCTTTCGTCTATCCTAGGACCTCACCCCTCGACCCTAGCCAAGAAACACCCATCCAAAGGTAATCCAAGAACACGAAACCCATTTCCTTATCACCAACCTCTAATATACCCAAGCGACTCACATAACTACTTCCCTCATCCGTAACCTTCTTACCACCCATACCTCCACTACCGTCAATAATTTCATCACTACTTATCACACTATCTTCCCTTTCACTCACGCCTCCTACCCAACCCACACCACCTACCTCCACAACACCTTGATTACCCCCCTTGTGGGTAACCCGCCCTCTTCCACCATCAAATTTTCCCTCCACATCTCGTACACCCATATCACCTTTACCCAAAAGGATGCAACCTAAAGCTAAAAATCTGCTACCCTCCAATAAGGTAGTTAAACCAACCAAACCTTCCATTTCCAGTTCATCTACCATGCCCCTACCCAAGTAGATACGACCAACACCTAAGACCACACCACACACTAAACTAGTAGACCAACCTACTCCCCCTCTTGTAAAGACTCTTCCTCCACAATCAGCCACACCTGTACCCAAACCCACATTCACCTCCCATTGTGATCCACTAACAGGGTCCTACACTAAAATCCTAACCAATCTCCTTGAAACTTATGTCATCACATTACCACCTCTTAGACCTTATGACCCACTCAAACCCAAACCAAAAGGGTTTGATGAAACCAAAATTTTGCCTACCATCGTGCACCAGACACGATGTAGAGAACTATAAGGCTTTAAAAACCACTCTTGTCTAATTGTGTCCTCCTGAAGAAAACTTTGATGATGAAGATCTTCTTGGTGAGAACCCCATTTCACCTTCACTAATTTCCACAGATCTTCTCCGTTATCTACTCGGTGACCAAAATATGCACCCCATTACTCTTTGATCACAAAGATTCAAGATTAACATGCTTCATATAAGAGAGTTGGCCAAACCACCACCAAAATGCCAATGTGCCCTACTAATTTCACAAGGATCATATCCCCCATTAGGGTTTTGTCTCTCATGCCGCTATACCTTCCATGACACACCCTCTTCATCCACATACCCTCATATTAACATGATCAACATTGCCACCCATGCTCAGAAAGACAAGGGCAAGGAAATAACAATTGGCCCATCAACTAACCCATCCTGTACCTAACATACCATCCGCACCCATACCCAAAGTCATCATTCGAGGTCTGCATATCCTATTTTTGACGGGGTCACACATCGCACAATGCTAAAACAACTACACAAATTCCCCCTCAAAATGTCTTTATATGACCTCTTCTAAACCTCGATTCACATCGTCAATCCCTCATGGAGGTCCTTCATGCTAGGAATTAGAGAGAAAATATGCGGAAACAATTATTCAAACCACAAAATAGGAAACTATATAGCAGAGAATTATACTTGTAGAAATATAACAACATAAATAAATAATACACAAAAGAAGACAAGACAAGATTTAACTTCGTTCACCTAATGTGGGCTACATCCACCAAGAACTTGATCAGATTTTATCATCAACAAGAGTAAAAAAATCTCACAGTCTTCTCTCGATTATGAACTCACAACAAAATTCAAAAGATGCTAAAACACATCTAAACCACAATTGACACCCAATTGCTTAACCTTGATCACTCTTGATCACCTCTTGATCATTAAGACTCAAGACCTCTTGAACACTAAATATATCTTCAAGATACTCTAACACCTCTATTTATAGATTAAAATCCTCTTAAGAAGTCCTAAAGTTGACCCTAGAAGTTTGAAAGTCTGGATATTTCAACTTCCCATGGCTGGAAAAATAGTCGACATTAATGACCAATTAACAACATGTTAACAACAACGTCGTAGTAATGATACAATGATCGCACATCAACATCATAGCAAATGACTCGCAGAAATCTCTGAAGTCTCCAAACTTAACCGTTCGATCTCCAACACTTCAACACTAATTCAAGAAGACCAAAAGTAGGCTCCACACCCCAACAATCTCCCACTTGGAGACTGTTTACATTGAGAAAAGTTCTTAACCCTTCATCATCAACCATGAAGGCCAATCAAAGTTGAACACAACTTCAACTTCTCCCTTGTGACCACCTTGGTCATCATATCCACAAGATTCTGACTAGTATAAATCTTTTCTAGCTTCAACTTATCTTCTTCCAAAACTACCATGATGAAATGATATCTCAGTTGAATGTGCTTCATCCCAGTGGAAAGTGGAGTTCTTCACCAAATGAATAGTGCTATGACTATCACCTTGTGTATTCTCCCAACTTCTGCTTATGCCCCAACTCATCGAGAAACTACTATAACCAAATCATCTCCTTTCTTACCTCTATGGCAACAACATACTCGGACTCTATGGTTGAAAAAGCCACAACCTTTTGTAATCATGAAATCCAACTCACTCTTGCTATATCACCAATTGTAAATACATAACATGTCATGCTCCTCATCTTTGTACAAATTTCCTACCATGTCTGAATCTACATATCCATGTAATGTAGTGTCCAATCCACCGAAACACAATCCTACTTCCATGGTCCCTCTCAAATACCAAAGGATCCACATTACTGCTTACAGCGCTCTCTACTTGGATCACTCATAAACCTTCTCATTGCTCCCACTACATGGGAAATATCAGGCCTAGTGCATACCATAACATACATCAAGCTACCAACACTGATGAGTATGGTACCCTAGACATCTGGATTCTATCCTCCTAAGTCTTGGGACTCTTCTCCTTTGATAATTTAAAGTGACCTACCAAAGGAGTACCAACTAGTTTAGCATCCTGCATACTAAACCTCTCTAAGACCTTCTTTATGTACTCTTCTCGAGATAATACCAACTTTATCTCCTTCCTTTTCTGAGTTATTCTCATACCAAGGATTTGTTTTGCTGCCCCAAAATCCTTCATAGAAAAGGAGTCACCTAGCTGCTTCTTGAGTAACTTTATTTCCTACATGTTCTTCCTGCAACAAGCATATCATCTACATACAGGCACAAAATAATATAACTACCATCAAGAAACTTCTTGATGTACATGTTGTTTCACCTTTTTCTTCTTAGATTGTTTCTTTGAATCGTGGATGAACAGATAAGGTAACAGGCATATGAGGAATACCTATTCAAGTGCCAGTTGATGAGTTGTTGTGCACGTATGACTTTTGTATCCATAGCTGACTGTGAGAGCTTCCTTTTGGCTAGGAGGAACTACTTGTAATGAAAACAAGACCACCAGAAAGCATTAAACACTATGGGCGTGAAGCGCCTAGCGTGAGCTAGAACCAGAAGTATGGTACTTCCTAGATGGCTATTAGTCCATTGTTTTAAACAAATTAATGTTGAAAACAAAGTAAATCCTATTGTTATTTTAAAATGATTTAGGTATCTCACTTAAAACATAATAAGAAATAGATCTAATCTAATGGCTAAGCTAGAATAGGATCCATAGATCAAATAGTTAATGCAGGTTACGTAGGTTTGATGAAGGTGTTGAGTAGGTCACAGGTGAGTGAGGGTGAGGTAAAATGGAGTGAATAGGTCTCTGTTTAAGGCTGTGTGGGCAAACATAGAGACTGCGTCGGTCAGGGGTGACCGACCGTGGTTAGGTATAACGGCACTAGTTATTGTGAGATTTGGGAATGTCACAGAATGGGGTTTTTGGTCCCCTTTGTGATTGCACAAAGGATTTCAGTTGGTTGGGAGGAGGTATTAGGTGATAGGGGTAGGTTTTTACGAGGTTTTGATGGGTCTATGGAGGTACAAAACATTGGAGATGGTCAATAAGGAGTGAGATGGACAATAGGTGGTAAAACAATGATGAAATGAAATTGTACTTACTTGGATTTCATTTCTGGAAGGCTTGTGTGTGATGGATGGAGGTGCCAATAATGAGTTTTGAGGCTGTAAGTGATCACCGATTGAAGAAAAGCCTCTGCATGGGCTGCATGCATACTTCTCTTTTGCTTGGATAATTCAAAAGGTGGCTGGGATGGATGTGCAGGAGAAGATTCTCAATCTCCTTCCTTGGATGTGAGTTCTTGTTGGAATTGGCTCTCTAAAGATGCATTATCGTTTTGAGTTCTCGTTCTTGCTTGTCAACTTTTTTTCTCCCAATGTTTTCAGACCTTGAGAATAAGGTAGTTCAGGAGTTAAAAAGGGGTAACCAATGGCAGTCCGACTTAACCGACGGTGGTTAGGGGAAACCGACGTCTGTCAAGGTGGGATTTTCTAGGTTTACCAAACTTAGGGGATATCCTCCTAATTTCCTTGGATCTCATGTCGTTATCCCATGGATTAGACTAGGATCTTCTGTGAGCATGTGGGAATGTGGTTAGAGGGAGTGTAGGCATTTATTTTTAGGGTTTGGGTAAGTCTTAGTTAGTTATGGTAACTTGCTAAGAATAGGTCTTAAGGTGAGTTAGCTTGATGAGGTGTCTAAGTGAACTATATGTGTAGATATTATTTAGATAAGATATTTAAATAATAAATATAGTGAGGGTAAAGCATTAATTTAATTAAATTAATACTAGTGTGGTGAAGGGGGCCATGGCTAGGTGAAAGTGATGAAGGGTACTTATATGTCAAAGGACGAAGGGGGAGTGTGACCTAATTTTAGTGTCTACATTTTTCACTTTTGTTGCGTAGCTTGTATTGGTAAGTGATGCTAACAAAAATAAGGTGTGGTTAGCCCATGTGAGGGTGAAGGTGATCCCCCTCAAACTAGAACCGATGAAGCGGCCGATTGAAGTGGTCGGTGGTTTGATAAAAGGTAAATATAAAGGAAAGGTCAACGGGTGTAGGGAAGAGGGTGAAAGGTCTACTCGGGCAATCCAGGTAATGGGTCGGGGTCAAAGGTAGTAGTATTTGAATGTACACACACGTTTAAACTGTAGCATGCTACCGGGTTAAAGAGCAAGCAAACTCTACATCGTCTAAGGTCAATAGGTTTATCCAAACAAGGGTGAAGTGAATCCGGTATCCAAGGTATAGGATAAGGTTAGGAAACACAACGTAGGTTAGGTGTAGGAACATTTAGGTATGTTTCGGTACACCAAAGGTAGGGTTAGGATAAACGGTCATGGCAATAGGCTAGGTAAGGTCATTAGGTCAATCAACACAAGTAATCAGTGCCACAAGGTATAGTGAACACATGAGGTCAAAGGTCACTAGCGATGGTGCAGGTCTAAATATCAAGATAACGGCATAGGTAAGGCAAAGGTAGGGGTAAAATAGTAAAGTGTCAACAACATATGCGCGGATGTTGAACAAGGTGGAGGGCCGAGGTGAAGGAAAAGTGGTTTAAGTAGGTGTAGGGATGGAAAAATAAAAAGGGAGGTAAGGAAAATGAGGTAAAATGAGGGGGTAATGAGTGCGCGGGGGTAATCGACATCGGTCATAATGAACCGATGACGGTGTAGGGTAACCGATGGTGGTATTCTAGAGCAATGATCGACGGTGGTTAAGGGTTAAGCGACATCGGCCAAGGTCAGGTAGGGTATAAAAAAGTTGATAAACCACGTTTGAAAATTCATTTGTGCATGTGGAAAAGTAGAAAAGGACAAGAAGAGAGAAAAGAGGAAAAGGACAAGAGAGTATAATAGAGAGCTTGGTTGGTGAGCCACATAGGTGAGAGTGGGTGAGTGGGAGGTGGGGCCGTGAGAATAGGTGGCACGATTTGTGTGGCTGAGGAGTGGTTGTGTAGTTGAGGATGGCAGAGGCTGGAGAGGGCTTGAGAGGAGTGGCGCGGAGGCCGGAGGTTCCACCACGATGGTGGCAATGAGATCAGGTAAGATTTGAATTTTTTGTTTGTGATTTCTTGGTGAATGTGATGTAAAATGTAGAAAATATATAAAAATGGGGGGGGGGAAAGAATTTCAAAATGGGAAAAAGAGAGGGAAAAGGTAATATGAAATGGTAGGGGGTAGGGCAAAAAGGGTAATGTAGGCACAATGAAGGGTATAAAGAGGGATTTGGGTGGGGAGAATGACAAGGAAGGGAAAAAGTAGGGTTGGAAAGTTGGGGTGGTGGTGCACACAGTGACCGACATCGGTTAACTTGTGGCGGCGTCGGTGGGTAGAGACCGGTATTAGTCATAAGAATAGTGACCGATGCCGGTCAAGGGGAGACCGTGGTCGGTCGATGATAACTGGGGTCGGTTAACCGTATGTGTGGGTAGGTTTGGGTGATAGGTTTGGGTAGATGGGTTTGGGTAGGTTTGGGTGGATAGTGTCGGGTGGATGGGTTTGGGTAGATTTGGGTAGATAGTGTCGGGATGTGGGGTAAAATGGGTAAGTTGGGAAAGGTATACTAATACAGTGCTTTTGTGGGATGCAGGTGAGAGATGAGCTGTGGATGAGAGCCCAGGTGCCACCCTTGTTATTGAGAGTACGAGCGAGTGTGACACAGGTGGAGTGGCAGCATGTGGCAGAGGTGGGATTGATAGGGGTGAGGTGCTACTGCATGTAGTCCAGGAGGTGAGTCTTATGGTTTCCCTCATCGATAGATGGGACTCGGTGACCAATACCTTCCATTTACCGACGGGTGAGATGACGATCACCCTGGAGGATGTCTACAGGATCCTACATTGCCCATATTGGGGCCTAGGTTTATTCTATCTCTTCAGAGGTGTCTGAGGAGTTACTAGCACCCATTTTTGGTGAGGGTGTAGCAGATCTGACGTTCCATAGTGCTAGCATGAGCTATGGAGTGATGTATAGAGCTCATCGAGAGGAGATGAGGTTAGTGGTACTTATGATGGAGGCAGTGTGCTGCTTTGCACTACCGGATGCAGAGGGTGGGAGGTTCCTGAGGTCACTGATGGGAGTCCTCCATGACATGATGATACATTGAACCCGATTCGCATGAGCACGTACTTGCCGACACGGGTGTATAGAGAGCTATGAACCTATGGGTGACTGCGAAGGTTCAACATCTGTTGCGTTGTATTACTACATTGCTGGGCATATGAGCACATTATTTGTGTTTGACTAGTGGGGATGCCTTGGGAAGATGCATTCCCACGGAGAGTTTTGAGAGTGGGGTACAGGCGGTGGGTATTGACTATGGGAGAGGCTCGAGGTGCCAGAGCTACGCATGATGTAGCTTATTATAGGAGGTTGTTGAGGGGTTATCCAGGGTGGACGTCATTTAGAGGCCGTATGTGGGCTTCCCTTCATACAGATAGATGGCCACGGAGCTAGTTGGGCTATAGATACATCTGTGGATAGAGGGGAGGAGAGTAGGAGAGCATGAGTGGATACCCATAGAGTGGGTTAGATGTCAGTTTGGATTAGTCTAGGGTGTACTACCTCTATTCCCTCAGTACCGAGAGAGATGATGTGGAGAGACCTATGTCTCCACCACGACCCACAATGCTGATTGGATAGGAGGAGCATCATTTATATACTCAGATTGATGATGTTAGGGTTGTAGATGGGTACAGGTAGTGGTGGGTGGCACAATTAAGAGTCGTGCCACCGAGGCCAGGGCAGCCAGACTTAACCACCATTATAGTTTAGAGAGACTCCCTATATGGGCAGGTGAATACGTTGGTGACGCAGCTTAGGATCATACAGGGGCAGCTGACAGGGACAGAGGCACAAGTTGCCACATTACAGGCCCAAATAGTGATGCTGCAGGCTCAAGCTGGGTAGGAACATGTACCTACATAGGTGGAGGTAGGGGAGATGGAGATGGAGAGGAGGTAGGCGCAGAGATGTAGGGTAGATAGCTGCCCTACAGGCACGGTTCGGAGCTTTACAGGCGAGTTGGCCAAAACACAGGGACAAGTTACGGGTCTATACCGCTATTGACAAAGCAACACAGCACAGATTACTACCGTGTAGGCCTAGCTACAAGCACAAGCACAGATTCTAGGGCTGACTTAGGCTCTAGCACCGTCTGCGGGGTTTAGTGTAAGTTCGGGTGGGGTCCCATTATATAGGTACCTACACAGGTAGTGGGACCCATGGCACCTCCATAGACAGTGCCCATGGCCAAGTTTAGAGATGCCCTAGGAGAGGCACAAGTATTACCATGATCATTTGTTAGCTTCAGGCTAGATGTGCCCTCCTATGCCGAGTACAGAGCACAACAGGCCTCCAATGAGAGGACTAGATCCCACACTCACAGTGTGGAGAGTACAGGGGGCCGGTGAGCCTAGGGATAGGGTCATGGTGAGGTCACTAGTGTGTGCAGAGGCCAGCTCCAGGTGAGGGGCCATCAGCTAGGAGGTGAGGCAAGTGCCAGACCCCAGACAGGTGTAGCAGAGGGGACGGGAGAGACACAGTGATCTATTATGGATCGGCCTACGTGCCGAGTCATTTTTGTATGTATGATATATGAGACCGGCTGCGTGCGAAGAGATATTGTATTTATTTTTGTTCATGATACCGACCTGTGAGCTGAAGACATTTTTGTATTGGATAGCAGCCTATGAGCCAATGATGATTATTTTGGAGATATACATTTATGTGATACAGATGTACATTGTATTGATACACACATGTATATATGAGGAGATAGATGATATTCAGGTGATGCTGTTGTGATGTGTATGAGTTTTACTTTATTACTATATGGTAGAGTTAGGTCATAGGCATGGATCAAGTTAGGTTGGTTTAGGCATGGATTGAGTCAGGTTGGTTTAGGCATGGATGGAGTCAAGTCGGTTTAGGCATGGATGGAGTCAGGTCGGTTTAGGCATGGATTGAGTCAGGTTGGTTTAGGCATGGATGGAGTCAGGTCGGTTTAGGCATGGATTGAGTCAGGTCGGTTTAGGCATGGATTAAGTCAGGTTGGTTTAGGCATGGATCGAGTCAGGTGATAGGCATGGATGTTTATTTCAGTATTTTGGTAACAAATGGAAATGTAATCTGCATGAGACAGTGTAAAATGTGAAAAGCTGTGGAAATAATATACGTGGTAAAAGGTATGTGGGATATGGTTCAAATGTTGAGGTTTTTGAGATGAACAAGAAAGTAGGTAAGGGTGAGGAAAATGGTTAGGGTAAAGAGTGGTCGAGCTAACCTTCTAGGGCCCCATGCCCTAGAAGTGCTGCCTACATAGTCCTAGTGAAAAAGGACCTCAGACCGATGTAGTTCTTCGATAAGCTAGGGAAGAATATGGTAAGATCGAAGAATAGGTAGGTTGGTTGATAGTTAGGTGAGTTCGAGGTCATAAGTATGACAAGGTCAAGATTGATTAAGTGAGGTGGAATATAGGTAGATAGGTATGTGTGATTTTAGGTCGTAGGTATAATTAGGTAGAGGGAATTGACATTGGGGTTTGAGAATAGGTAGATAGGTAAAGGTGATTTGAGGTTGATGAAGGTGGGATAAGAGGGGGCAAGAAAGCCACCCAATTGGTAAGGATCAAAATGTATGAAACACATCTTTAGAGAGGCCAATGAACGTAAGACCGAAAGACATTACATGATTGATTACTCTAAGAGTGACGAATAGTCACAGAATCACCAAATGTTGTAGGTGCAATGGGTCCCTTGAGGTAGTATGAGGTGAAAAGACAATGGGTAATGAGGTGTAGCTTATTGGGTCATAAAATGGGAAGTAGAATGCCTTGGGCAATAGAGCCAAGATCACAATAGGCAAGTCCATGACAAAAAGCTTATTTTTCTTTTTCTTTGCTTCTATTTTTTAAGATAGAATGATTGATGCGGGAAGTCTATATGGGATGAATACATGGCTCCTTGAGGTCTTCACGAAGCTGATCGATGCGGGAAGCTTCTGAATTTTGATTTTTAAGAACATAGTCTTCTCTTTGGAAAAACTATGTAGAGAGTTGTGAGCTTTTTATAGCTGTCCTTCGAGGGAGCAGTCTACTTATAGTGACAATTGAAGGTAGAAGATGTCCTTTTGAGGGATTCATCTTTTATATTGGAAGTTTGACTCAAGGAGTGGATCCCTTATTTTGGAAGATGTCCTTCTAAGGGATTCATCTTGTTTGTTTTGTTTTTGGCTTTTAAGTCATGGATGAGACTATAACGAAGAATTTGGTTATTGTTGAGAAGGAAAAGGTGAATGACCATGGGATCTCATCTAAAAAGAAGATGAAAAGTATCCATGAGAATCATGCCATGTGCAGAGTCGTGGGGCACATATTTAAGAACAAGAAAAGGGTGACGGGTAATCACATGATCCTTGTTTATTCGTTGGAGATGAGGTATGGAAAAGGTAAATGGCACTCAAGGGATGAGCATGAACTAGAGAAATAGTGATGTAGGACTAGAGGTCAATAGTAGAATGGTCGAAGATGCAATGTGTTAGGGGCTTAGGTTTGGGTTTACCCTAAAGCGAGGACAACCGATAGGAACCTGATCTATAGGTATGAGTTACAATGTATGGTCCAATCCAATTAGGAGAAAATTTTCCCCATTTGCTTTTCTCTACTTTGGTTATGTGTTGATTTTATTTCAAAACAAGGTCACCAACTTGGAAGGTATGCTCTTTAACACATTTTTCATAGATACGCTTGATGTGTTTTGATAGACTTGGAGGTGATCTAGAGCGTTAAGATGATGTTCATCTAATAACTCCAGTTGTGCTAAGTGATCCTGATGAAATTCATCATCAGTAAGCATGTCATGGAGAGAAATGTGGAGTGAGGGGATCTAGACTTTGAGAGGCAAAACAACCTCTATACCGTAGACCAGAGAAAAGGGTGTGGTTGCAGTGGGAGGTGTCAATACTAGTGTGGTATGCCCATAGAGCAAAAGGAATGTGCGTATGCCAATCCTTCCGGTATCTTCAACCACTTTCATGAGAATTTTGTTGAGGGTTTTATTAGTGGATTTGGGTTGACCATTGGTTTGTGAGTAATAAGGTGAGGAGAAACTAAGCTAAATGTCGAAGGCATCACAAAGTTTTGTGCAGTGTGTTTTTTTGAATTGTTTTCCATTGTTAGTGATGAGGCAATGACGGACACCAAAGTGAAAAAATGATGTGATGGTTAATAAACTCACATATTTTTTCTACTTTCGTGGAAATGAGTGGTATGGCTTCTACTCATTTTGTGTAGTATTAGGTAGTAATTATGATCCACTTGATGGCATTGGGAAGAATGAGGATTTATTTCTCCTGACAAGATCCAAACCCCATTGAGAGAAGGGCTAAAGGTCACGAGTGACATGTAAGGCATGACTGGGTGTATGATGAAGGTTGGAATGTTGTTGACATTTCACATAGTGTTTGACATAGTCACAACAATCATGATTAAGGTTCGGCCAGTAATAGCCGAGGCGAAGAATACACTTAGCAACAACAAGACCACTAAAGTGACATCCACATATGCCATCGTGAACTTCTTTAATGGTATAGGGGATTCTAGAGCTGGTGAGGCATCGTAAGAGAATACCGTCAAAGCCTCATTCATAGAGAAGGCCACCCATTATGACATAACGAGAGGCCTTTTTGAGAAAGGTGCAAGGTGTCGGTATGCGTTTAATGGTGTCGAATTGTTAGGTGAAGTGGGTATTTGAGAAGCGAGGAAGGCATGGTATCATTATATAGAAGTAGTCAACATGATGCTGATGTAGCGTTTTTATTCTTAAAGTAAGTCCCGATAAAAGCCATTGACTTGGTTTATTACTAGTTGAGAATCACCAAAGATATTAATGGTTCCATAGGCGGTATTCAAACGAGAACTTATTTACAAATGTACGTCGGGGACAAACATCCCTCCTCTTTATGGTCAAACTTGGATATTACGAAAGTGTTTTCCACAAGGATCATCAATTACACAAGGATGAGGAAAGGGAATAAGAAGATGAGTAGAATAGCAACATTCAGAATTATAGATAGCAGAATAATTCTTTATGTATGCGAAGTTTCAAAGAATTTAAGACAAGATCATTTGCATTGGCTGAATGAGATTAAATTTAAAGACACAAAGTTCCATAAATAACCTTCTTCAGATTCATTCATCAAGGACACAAAGTTCCTTCTTGGTTATACAAGATCACTGTATTTGCAAAACTGAACAGTATGCAATCAGAGAGACTAACGAATTAGGAACAAAATGATCTTCACAATATTAAAGGAAAACACAGAGATAACAAGAATTAGATAGACAAAGAATGGAAAGCCCTTTTGTATTGATTTCTTTAAGATCTATTTACACTTTCAGCAAATATCCAAGTTCTTCCCCCCGCAAAATGGCGTGGAAAGGCCATTATATAGCTTACAAGTCAGTTACTCTTCGTAACCGTTTCTTTTAATTAAAGAATAGTTAAGGATCGCCAATTGCAATACCTTAACTAATTACAAAGAATACGAAAAGAATGGGAAGAAGAGAAAAGAAAGGAGAAGGAGACAGGTGGCCAGCTACTGGGAGGGACCCACTGTCTTCAGAATCCGCTGCCTGAATTTCTTCAATGCCTCAGCTATGTCTCTGCCACGTGGAACTGACGTGTTGGCTGCAGACTGAGTCCAAAATCCTGACACTTCTCCATCTCTTTATCAAACTCGACGTGAGTATGATAATCTTTATTTGCTTCTTCAATGGCAGACTGAAGAGAACAAATTTCCTTCATCTTTTCCTTAGAGATGGAGCTTTCTGAATAGATTATCTTTGACAAAAGCTCAATCGAGCTTTGATTTCTTGCAAGGACAGGAAACACCTGAGTTTTCATCCCGAAGATGACAATGTATATCCTGAAAGCAAAGAATGCCAAAGTTGTCTTGAAAGCTTCTCCTTCGCCACTGTTCTTCATTTCTCCCAAAGCTTCCTCCAAAACTCGATCTTCCACTCCACGCCGTAGACCCGTGGATTTTGATAGATTGTCCTTAGATCATCGAAAATCTTATTCGCCAAGAAGATGTTCTCATCTCTGTCTCGTCCCATAAGGCGAAGGTCTACTATACAACCGCTCCAGATTTTTAGTTCTTTATCCATGGTATTGATAGTGGAGGAGAGCTTCAGTTGCACATTACTCACCTTTTCGTGGAGTTTGAAAGCTTCATCGATGAAGTTTAATCCAAAGAACAAGCATGTCATCCACCATGGCTTCAATAGCTCGCCATAGATAGAATACTTGTGCATATCTTTGATACTTTGCACTTCATCTTGGCTTAGAATTACAGGAGGTGGAAGAGTAGTCAATGGGGTAGGGTCCAAGACTTTATCCTTAGATAAAAGAGACTTGATGAAACCTGTGAGAATCCGGGCTTGTTCTTCCAACTGTTCAATAGTTTGCTGCCCTTTCTCTACCCTTCCAATGACTCTTGTGACTATTTCCTGGAGGTTGTGAATTTCACCTTCAGGAGTAGACTCTCCCATAGGGATTCTTGAAAGCTCCAAGTCAGATGCCAGCAAGTCTGATTCTGATTTGTCTACTGTAGGCTTAGCAATCTCCAAGAATTGCTGACCTTGGGCATCAGACACTATTCTGGAAGTGGTTCTGGCTTTCTTGGCACGAGAAGGAGTGGTGCCCAACAAGGCTGCAACAGCATCGAAATTTGGTCCCAAGCTTTGAGAGGAGGATTTTCTCTTCCTTTTGTCAACCAAAGGTCAGCACCAAGCAAAAGAGGAAGAAGAATCTGCAGGAGAAGCAAGGGGACCAAGAGACAGGAGCTCATGACACTGTGGTCTGCAGGCACTGTTGACTCAAGCCGAGATGTGAGTAGAGCACCGGAGGCAATAAGCGGTAGAAGAATCGCAGCACTGGAAGTTCAAGGCTCGACCTCCTTGTCCTTATCTCGCTGGATCTTCAGAACATTTGCAGGAGTTGGCATCTCACTTTCTTCACTTTCACCGAGAACAATGATGTTCTCTCGGCCCTATAGGCAACTCGCCTGTTTTCTTGGAGGGTCATTCTCTCGCAGCTCCTTCTTTACCTCTTTGAGTTTCTTCTTATATACCTGGGTAGATGAAGAGGGAGTAGATTCAGTAGGTCCTTGTGTTGATGAGGCAGGAGGGGTTTGCATTGGTGTTTTGCACTGAACTGATGCCTCTCTTATTGGTGTCGAATCATCCTTGGAGGAGGATTCTCCTGAGTGCCTCTTGAATTCTCGGATCTTCTTACTGAACCAGACCTTAGTCCTGACTAAGACTGGAGCAAGAATCTCAGCCAGATCATCCCTCTCTTTCCTGTTCCAATCCAGGTCCTCCAGAGGGGTGTGCTTAATCACATTTTCATACTCATACGAGTATAGGTCAGAATTGTCATCCTGGAGACCTTCAGGAACTTGGTACAGACCGAGTTCTTGAATCAATTGCAGGGAGAACCTGCCACAATGCCTTCTCCTGGCTTCAAAATCATCTGCACAACCAGCCCAAAAGAGTCTTCTCAGATTCGCCCTATGATGGTAGATTATCTTGATGTTCTGTTCAATAAACTTCTTCAAGTCAAAGCAGGTTCTTGGCTTGAAGAAATGAACAGTGATAGGGACCAGGGCTCTTTCTATGTTCTGAGCATCCAGAGCTGTTTTGCATGTGTAGTTTCCTGAGAGATGGGAAAGTGCAAGCCGTAAATCTTCTTGTCTCTCGCAAGTTCTCAGGCAACTTGTCTAGTTGCCTCGCATATTTCTATCAAGGCCATTTTATCATTACAGTAACATGGGAAGCCGTAGAGGAGTGCTTTCATACCAAGAAGCTCCGATATAGGAAAATTTCCGAATTGGATGAAATAGGCTCCATATCGCGATATCAGTTCATGGCTTCATCTCGAAAACCTTCTAAAGAAGATCACCTTCGAGCAATCTGACCACGTACATGGTGAAAGCATCATTGACCCTTCTGAAATTCCGATTGCTGGTCTCTAGGGTGAACTGCGGGCAATAGGCATACACTGGATCATCTTTGTGTGCATCTATATAGGAGAAACCAAACCACTGCCTTGATGCTGCTAGGGTATACATCAGGTATGAAGTCATATAGAACTTCTTTGTTTGCTGAACGTTGGATAGCTGCTCCGCCAAATTCATACTGATGATCTCTGCCCAGTTGATGTTTTGTGTTCCCTCGCACACCATGCTGATGAGCGGGCACATCCAGAAATGAAACTCATTGGTGGAGGGCAAACCCATAACCCGAGCCAGCAGGATTATGAAGTCTGACAATTCCTCATTGAAATCTGCTCTAAGAGGGTTTTGGTTAGCGAGAAGCACCTTTCTTAGGGTTCTTCAACCAAGACTTCGCCACTCGCGCCTTATATTTGTCACTGTCTTGATCGAATAGGGTCTGTGCTTGATCCCGGGAGACGACTATAGCATTGTCCAACTCCGAATCCTCGTCGAGCAAGCGCCAATGGTGGCAGCTGGCCCACTTGGCAATGAGTTCCCATGTACATTTGTCAATTCACTCAAGCGGGTCAAGTGAGCTCCGCATGAAAGCACAAGACAAAGACACCGTACATCGAGATTGGGAAACCACCGCAAAAGCCAAACCGCTATCATGAATCATTTGTGCTATTGGTGTAGGGTTTCAGATCCGCCATTCTTGCCCAAAATCACCGAAGTCGAGATGACGAGCTTCATGTCCCCAATATTGCTAATAAAGCAGACTCAAGCGGAGAAATTTGCTCCCGTCCCCGAAACTTGATCTTCATATTGATAGTCTCTGAGCCGCAACCTAGACTGGGAAGGAATTTGCAAAGGGAGGGGATATTTGCGCAGTTTTCAAATTGCAAGGGTTCGAGCAAAGATAGCATGGAAGCAATGCGAAAAATGCAAAGGGGAAATGCTCGTTATATAGCCGCTTGGAGAGAGGAATGAATTTAATGCGCATTGAATACACAACCACCAATTTGAATAGCATCATACTCGGAGTGAGCGGGAAAAACTAAGTGTGAATGACACTTGGTACGCTTGGGACATGTGAGACGCGAATGCGCGAAACACGCGGCTCGGCCGATTCGGGTGAAACAGGGAGAGGATGCACAAATGCTTTTTGGAACGATTGGGACGAAAATGCGCGGAGTACGCGGTTCGGGTGATTCGGCCGAAAATGGAACAGTGGGCCCGTTTGGACTTGGGACATTCGGGACAAAAAGTTCCGGAGTACGCGGTTTGGCCGGTTCGGGTGAAATTGAAACAGCTTGCATTTTTCGATTTGGGACAAGGAGCTCTGAAGTACGCGACACGGGAGTTTCGGCCGAAAATTGGAAAGCTCGCACTTTTTAACTTTGGGACATTTGAGACATGAAAGTGCGTAGTACGCGGTTCGGGTGTTTCGGCCGAAATTGGAACAACTCGCACAATAAGTTTTGGGACACTTGGGACAAAACTTTCCGACGGGCCCGAAAATGGGACAGCTTCGGGGATTTCGGCCGATCGGGGAACAGAGTGCACTTTCGTACTTGGGACAGTTGGGACAAAAAGTTCCGACAGGCCCGAAAATCACACAAAATGACCCAAAACACAGATTTTTTCAATTTCACGACTTAGGCACTTCAGAGAAAAACACTTAAACTCAAAATTTTGAAATTTTTACTCTTATCAGAGCGGGGAATTTTGAGTGGACAACAGCTGGCTCCTTCTGGGGATGACTTGGTATAAATTCTCGGAATGAGACAAGGCAAGAACTTAGACAAACTCGGTGAAGCAGACCAGTGCCTTATCCATTGGGCAAAGGAGTCAAAAACAAACCAATACAGAGGGCAACACACACAACAACAGAAGGAAAACACACCAAAGTAAAAGCAAAAACACCGTATGTAATATACAAAGGGACTCCCTAGTCACCTATGACTTGAACAACTTCAAATACTGCCCACTATAAGGAAGTGGGAGGGGAGAACCATCCATGTAATCAAGATAGAAAGAGTTCTTACCAGCAAAGTGTCTTATCTTGAAAGGTCCGAGCCACAGGGAATCAAATTTTCCATGGCTGCCACGAGGTTCATGTCTTTTGTCCCATAACAGCACGGTATCTCCAACTTGGAACTCTCTGAACCTAGCTTTCTTGTCAAATAGAACCTTTACCTTCTGCTGGTGAGCAGATATCCTATCAGCAACCTCCAATCTGCCTCCTCGCTCGGGCTTTGTGCAGGTACATGATTCTTTTATCCAGAGCATCACTGAAACTAGTATCCTCAATGGCCTTCATCAGGTGCAAGGCTGGCAGTTCCACTGTCACTGGCAATTGAGCTTCTACTCCATACACCACTTGAAAAGGAGACATTCCAATGGCTCTTTTAGGTGTGATCCTGTCTGCCCAAAGAGCATCATAAAGCTTCTTATGCCGCCACGAGACTCATGACCAACTTCCTTATGATAGTCACCAGATTTTTGTTGGTGGATTCTGCTTGTCCATTTCCCTGGGGATAATAATCTGAAGAATGAGCCAGAGAGATGCCATACCCGTAGCAGAAATCCATTATCTCAGTTGAGGAGAAGTTCGAAGCATTATCTGTTACAATCTTGTTAGGTACACCATACCTTACCAAGATGTTCTCTTTGATGAAGTTGCATACCACTTCAGAAGTAGTGCTCTTGACTGGAATAGCTTCCACCCATTTGGTGAAGTAGTCAGTGGCGGTTAGCACATGAGTGTGACCAGCACTAGAAACAGGGTTGAGTGCACCAATGAAGTCCAGACCCCACTGTTGAAATGGTTCCTCAATCACAACTGGCTTGAGAGGCAAAGAGGCCAATTTAGGTCTTCCCACAAAGGTCCGACAAGCCTCGCATTTATCCACCCACTGATGCATCTCTCGAACAAGGAAGGCCAAGAATATCCTCCCTGAGTATCTTGTGAGTCGTGGATCGTTGATGAATAGTGCCCTCCACATGTCTGATCATGAAAAGCTGAGAGCAACTTTCTCTGTTGTTCCTTGTCCACACACTTCAGAAATCTCCCATCTAAACCACGCTTGAACAAGGCATTTTCCCACAGTACATATTGCGCTGATCTCAATTTAACAGTCCTCTTTTCCTTGGTAGTTAAATGAGAGGGGCATTCCCCATAGGTGAGAAAATGGGTGATGTCAGAATACCATTCATCGACTGAACTAAGGAATAGAACAGTAGGAATGTCAGCTTTCTCCTCCAGCAACTCATGTTTGGCTCCTTCAGCAATGAGCTCACAAAGACCTTTTCCACGAACCA